>LHCL01000198.1:1858-15803 GCA_001305275.1 Talaromyces verruculosus
GAGATACCCTCGTTTGTAAGGAAGCCCTCGGGCCGTATACCACTCTTGAGTCTGTTCATCAAGAAATTGTTTCATATCTTCCAAAACCTCTTTCTTCACTGCCTCGTCCATTAGGACGGTGGAAATGTCCCTTGCGTGTCTCAACCCAGTCCGCTTCCACTCGCCCCCTTCTGGTTGAAACACTGGCACCTTCCGCTGAATGAGTTTGAGATATTGCTCACGACACTCTCCCAACAGGTCCATCAAGATTTTTGGTGATGTGCCGATCGACGAGATGGAAATCTCCTCGTGATGGTCGCGTTTATGACAATGAAGTGTAAGCCGGTGGTTCTTGTACCAGAAACTGAAAGAGCCGTCCCAAGGGGAGTACGAGAGAGGCTTCTTCATCAACGATTGGTCCTGTGCGACGTCTCGGGTCTTAACACGGACCATTAAAGAATCTACTTCCTTCGCAAATGGTTGTCGATATATCCAAGCAATAACCATTTCATATGCCTCATCATAGTAGTACACATGGATGGTGTAAGCTGTTATCTGTCAGCAGGGTTCACGTCTTCTCTCTTTTATTAGACCGAACTTACTAAAGTATTTGTTGATCAAGTCATTTGTATGACGATAAGCATAACGAGCAAAGATTGCAAAAACAGCCCCAATACAGAGTAATCGAACATAGCCATTCGTGTTGTTGAGAAGGAGCTGTTGTGCAGTGGCATTGAGGGCGCTGAAACCAGGGAAGAAGATGTCCACGACAGATATTGGGTGGCCCAGTGGAGGGATGGGCAGGTAGTCAACTCCGCTAAAGGCGTTCATCGCGACGAGTCTCAGAAATAGGTCAAGCAGGAAGAAATCTGATGCGAGATTATTCAAGGTTCCGACAATCCTGAGGACTCCTCCCTTTTATATTTAAAATCCAGAAGAACCCTGCCTCTTCGTTCTACTGGAAAGATACGTACGGCAGCTATCTATACATACCATCGAATTGCTTTTTCTGGCGCATATAGCTATTGACTGACCAACAAGAGACCATTGAACTAGCCATCCTGGGAAATGTACCTATACTCATTGATATGGATTCCTATGCGTTCATGTTGATCGCAAAATGCCTCACGTTGTGTTGGAGAATAGGGTCTCGAACAGCCTTTTGTGACCATTCGATTATACCGACCTTGTGAGAGCTAATGCACCGTTTTATTTTTCATCACAATGAAGCAGCGCCACAATAAGCACTGTACAAGATTTCTTCATGGAGTAACGATTGTGCATCTTGGAAGTCAAAGCTGGTAACCAAAATGGTTAGTCGAATTATTAATTAAGCTAGATTTAGACTAGTCTTATTTTAACAATCCAAAATTTCATTGACCAATATATCTTTTATCAGGCCCATTGACGCTACTGCCGCACCATGCAAGCACGGTGGGGCTTTCACATGGCTAGGATCTGATCATTTATTTAAAGGAGGGCTTTGCCTTCTCATAATTAATTTTTTTAGCGATCAGCTTTCACGAGCTTTCGCAAGACTTTTATTGAATACGGCAAGGATGTCTGCAGGAGCGGTTCTAGACCAATTCTCGAACTTGGTCAAGCACATGGAATCCCTCGATCCTAAATTGACTTCTAAGATACGCCCAAGCAAAGCACAGTTGGAGGAATTTCAAACTTTAACCAAAAAATTTAAATGTGCGACGGCACTTATCGAATTACATGTTGCACAACTAGTGGAGAAAGCAAACCAAAGATCAGCTCCGACCGAGCACGAATTAGATCTTCTCGAAAGACTTCAGTCTTCAAAACTTGTCGATGAATTAGATAGCTCGCTTAGAGCCAGGCTTGGGAAAAATCTTGCTCTTATATTTCGAGGGCCAGACGTGTCTGCTTGGGATTCTGATAAAGTGAGATCAAGGAGAGATAAGATTCGAACTCGATGCGAAAGGCTTCGTGCATTTGATCCCCATTTGATTTTGAAATGGTCAATTACCTTTCAGCCCTCGGCATGGAATCAGCCTACGATCATGGCGGAAAACACTTTTGAATTCCTCATTGGGAAACTGGAGACTGAGGAATTCGGCCAAATACCCCCTCAGATCATGAATATCCTACAACGTTTACAGCAGGATGACCCCTTCAAGGATTGCAATCCATACCACGAATTTGTTCAAAAAGCGACTAGTACTATGACTGGACATGAAGTTCTGGATGCAGAAGGACAAGTGATGTTGACTGAGCACCAACAGCAAGATGTGATACCATACAAGCGAAAGCATACTGAGCACCAACAGCAAGACGCGGTGTCATACAAGAAGCAGCGTACAACAGAGAGTGAGCTATTCGGAGGAAAATCCCAATATGATGATAACCATAGACAAGAACAAATCATGCTAATAAAGCGAAGCAAGGGTAAGCAGTGATAACGCCTTTAATGCACAAAGGATGCTAATAAATGAACAGAAATCAATTACAAAGGATCAGCCATGCCAGCTGATAACATTCCACACCTTATCCACCGCCTTCCAGCAGCTATGACGAGCAGCAAGCAGTGGAATTGGGAGCGACAATTCTTCAAGGATAACGTGATGAGACTGGAGGGTAGCATAGACAGAACGGACTGTCTAAATGTTTTTGTCCCCAAAGATCCTAGCCAGGATATTTCCGTCACTTTGATAGTTGGTTATTATGCTGGATTGGAGTTGATAGATAAAGCAGGTGTAGAACTTATTCGCGCGTGAAAGTCAATGCAGCTCCGTTGTTGGAAGTTCCAATCAAAACGACCCGGCATCCAGCAGGCACAACTGTGGTTTCTTCCTTCAAAGGATCCGATCCGTTCTCCCAAATGGTAGATTTAGAATCTCCATTCTGTTCAATGACCAATATCGATTCGCCATTTCCCGTTATTCTTCTTGGGTAATCCACCGGTCGAAATAGCATTGCGCCTTTGGTTTCGTACTTTAAGCCCTCTTCCGCATCAATCCCATATTCCTCGGCCATTTCGGATGTCCGTGCTTCGCGATTCGCATTCAAGTAGATCAGCTGTCGACGACGTAAGAACAGGTTCGAGTATTTCAGAGTTGTGGATATTTCGTCGACACAGGCAGTGAGTACAAAGCGCGAAAAAATAAGTTCCTCAACGCGGACGACGACTATGGTAAGAGGGGCACGTAACACGTGACAGAAAATTTGGCGGCCTAATCGGGTAGAGACGGCAAGTCAGCAACGTAAAGTATTGAAGTGGTGCGCCCAAGCACTTACCCCAGAGTCGGAGATGATTTCATTCTTCAGAGAGGTGTCGAGTCCAACCGAACGTCTCTAGAAAAGAAATATGTCACGGCCAACCTCATTAAGCTTAACACGCTCACTTGGATCTACTCAAATTAGTCCAGAATTCAAGAGAACCTTGGGCAGCAAAATCTCACTGTTGCTAGCAGGGTTTCTAAATGAATGAAGCATGCACCAATGGTAATGGTAACTGAAACAAACCACTGAATCGATGTAACTAAGGCTACTGCTTTGAGGGCGTGTCGAAGTTTGGTGGGTTGATGCTGAAAAAAGGTGAGAAGCCGTGAAGATGTCGAGCTCGATGGATACCGCACGCAAATGGCCCAGAGCCGAAAATACTGGATAGCGAAAAAGAGTGCCTCGATAGACGTGAGCCAAAGGGCTGATCGGAACAATATAAGCCAATATTTACTCGGTATATCGTCGAAGAAGAACCTATTCTCTTTTAGCTTGCATTTATCGGGAGCGTAGGAAGCAAACTGACAGCAATAACAGTAATAATTTGAACACCGGAAAGATAACGAAACAATTAATCGACCAGTGTTTTTGGCTCGCCAAGAAGAGGAACTAAGCGACTTTAGTATATCAATATAATCAAGTCTGGAGAGAAGCTGTACCTCGTTTATCGTTGGTAGCAGAAGTAAGAAGCCTACTTCTATTGCTAGAACTGGCCTTGATGGATCTGTTGAACGAATTAGCAGGTGAAAAGGGTACTTAAAGGATGATTGCTCACCGCCCCGAAGATTGGGCTGATAAATAGCCAAGGTCACTGATACAAGCAAACCAGTCAAAATCAAAATTCCCACTACAGCCTGAGCAAGAATAACTGGTCTCTGTCGGAGTGAGGAAATTCGGATCGGGTTGTGGCGACTGATGATGCGAAGCCAAAGGAAGAAGCTTGCCCCAGCACAGATGGTTGCTCCTACCGACGCAACTACTTGAGGCTCATCCAGTGCGGCCATCATTAGTGATATGTATAATCATTCGTTTATGTTTAACTACGTAGGACTTTTCTCAAGCACGATCTTTATACTTCTATTTTCCTGAGGTTGACTGTCGAGAACAATCCTTATCGATCCCGTAAATTCGAAAGTTCTGTCTAAATCGTAAAGGTCAATTACTTGACTGACTGTTATGGGTTTTGTGACCAGTCTAGTGCAGTCGCGACGCTCTAACTTGGGATCGGCACATACTCGTAGTAATTTGGTTACTCTCCAAAAATGGTGACCTGTTAAAGATTTGTAAAACCTCAGCCAATAGAGGGCCCTACCGTTGCGTGTTAACGATCTAGCTTTGTCGGCAAAGCGGATCCTTCTTCTTTGATCACAAGGATCGTATCTCTACCAGAGAGATTAATTCCATAAAACCCAGCCAAATGGTGGACCGTTACTATCTAGAACAGAGCAGAAGCTGGGGTATTTGAGGTCCGTGCGTTGCTTCACATCCCTTGGACAAATGCGCATTAACAAAGCAATTTATTTAATCGACGTCAGCCAATAACTTTAGGCACCTGGCACAAGATTGATCCCTGAATGACATTTGGAGAGATGGCATAAGTCATTTCACTTGACCACCAAAATATACACTCAATTTTATGTATAGTAACTCGTAAAACCCAGCCAACTGAGGGGCCTTTACATCCTGTAAGTTCAAGGCTGAGCTGAGCCATGATACAGACTCCACCTCCTCCTTGTTTACCGAATCACAATACGTATATGATTTTCACGGGTTCTTCTAGTTTGTCTTCTCAGCCTCCGGTGTCAAGAGAACGAAGGAGCCGTGATCGAAGGCAGCTGTATTCTGGGTTCATGGCTAGTCCAGCTCTTAATGTGATCAGGCTGGGGGTTGAGATATAAGTTCTCAGAAAATATTCTGAGATGTCAACTTATTCTGCTCAGACATACTATCACATCCAGTTCCACCCAAGCTCGATTTCGGAGATAACAATACATTTCTGCATCAAAACCAGAAAGAAAGTATCCTCCTTTCATCAGTTTTAGTGTTTACTCGGAGACTGTCAACGGCAATGGCAATGATGAGAGCAGGAAACACAAAGAGTTCGATCGAACCGCTAGAGGAGTCCGCTAAGAAGCAATCTAAGTGGTCGGCAGAAGAAGATGCGGTGATCATCGATTCGCGAGGGAAGGGAATGCAGTGGAACAAAATCAGTGAGCTATTTCCTGGAAGAAGCGCAATGAGCTGTCGCTTGCATTATCAGAACTATCTCGAGCGACCTGAATGGGACGAGGATAAAAAGAACAAATTGGCTCGGCTTTATGACAGGTATGCTGATCCATGTTTTATTCAAAGCTGCAAAAGAAAACTAATTATCGAAGATTCAAAGAAGATATGTGGACCAGAATCGCCCAAGAAATGAATATTCCATGGCGAGCAGTAGAGGCCATGCACTGGAAGATGGGCGAGCAAGAAATGGCTCGACGCGTGGGCGGCATTCCTTTCGCTCGGTCTGAACGTCCCATCAAGCCGCGTGCTAAAAGAGACACGACACACAAGTCCAGGCCTCCCCATCATTCGCCGAAGATCAATCACCGCATCCCCTTATCACCTTCGCCTCGTCCTAAACTTCTTCCCCCGCCGATGTCTTCTCTTCAACCTCCAATGCCTTCTCTTCCACCACCGACGTCTTCTCTTCAACCTCAGATGTTTTATTTACAACCTCCAAAACATTCCCAAGAGCAACTTCGGCTACCGTCTCTTGAGAGACTGATAGCCGGTGATCCGGTATACGGTACGGACACATCCTAATATCAACGAACTACTATCGCCGCCCATCAGGATAGAAAATCCTAGTCAGGCATTTTACCGCCGTAAGGAGCAGATTCAACGAGTGTGGTCTATCATAACCTACTATCGGCGGCCAAGCAGTTTAGCTACGGCAGGTTATCCTGAGTTCTTGGATTGTGTACATGCATCGGATAATTTTCGTTCACATCTCTCCATATTCTGAAATACCAGATATATCGACGCTTTCGTGGCTAGCTAAACTACGCTAAGATAGTCTTCATAGATGCTTGATTGGTACGGGCTTTACTATGAGCTATGCATTCTTGAACGAACATCATCCATGACGGACTGCCTACTGGGCCGAGGCCTGCAAGTAATCTCATCTAGGCATCTATGGTCGTAGGCAACGTGCGATCGAGCTTCTGGTCAACGAACCAACAACATCCATCGAGACAGAAATCCTATTCAAGCATTATACTACCGTGGAGGGTAGATTAGAGGAGAGTGGTATTCCACAACTGGTCAAGCAGTCCTGTTTCTTTTCGTTCCTTATGTCTTGTATTATTGTTGAATAGCATGGATTGTGTCTTCTAAATACACAGGCTATCGTGATAACATATATACCTTATGGCTGCATGTATGAATGGTACGGAATGATAGGTCTGATTGACTAAGTTACATGCGTATCTCAGAGCTAGCAAAGATGAAGATGACAGAGGGTCAAGCTGAGCTATCACCAACAATTCTTTCCTCCACTCTCCCCGTCTTGGTTACTTTTTTCCCTTTGCACTTTGCTCCCTGTCCCTTTGTCTCTGGATACAGGGGCCACATAGTGGGCCACAATATCGATTCTCATCGCCGGTCGGATGCTCCCTGGTGGTTCCGTAGGCACCGCAGTACACTGCTTCGGTGGTTCGCTCGCTGTGGCCACAGCCAAAGGTCAGGTAAACAATTCCGCACATTATCTAGGTCGTATTAGTATGGGAAGAATCGATTGTTTCCATGAAGCTCACATCTCAAGGAAATAAAGTGGTTGGAAGTCAATCGGTATCGTGTGGAGTTGTTGTTCTAAGCAGATTGATGTAGGTATCAACTATATGATACAATGCAACTAAGAACTTTGAGGTAAAAGAATCTCTTATCAAGAATATTGGTAGCGGAGTGTTTGTATTCCTGCAATGTGGTTTCAACGGGGAAGTAGCCTCCTTATATACTTGTCTGCGTCAACTGAGTCTCGGCTGGAGAGCAACTCGCTTTCGCTTCAGCCTTGTTAGATCAGCTCTGTAATAGCTTTTAATTTACATGCTGCAACTGAGAACGGGCGCTTGACATCCAAGCCAATAACGACGAATGAATATTCTTCCAAGGGGAACTTATGAAACCAAACAAAGGTGTAGTTATTTCAGGCTACACGGCGTATCGCCAATATTGACTCAAGCGGAGCACAGAGTGTGCCGTTGATACTGCTTTTCACGCAACAGGGGCTTAAGCCTTACGCCGGGCTTAGCTTCAATTGTTGCGCACCATGGTCGAGATCACCCAATTGGCTAACAGGGCATTTCCGTGTGCTCAATGTCGGCGCTTATAACCGGTTCTTCCTTCTTCCCCCATCACAATCAATCTGTATTCGTGGTTAGCTTCATAAGCCCGCTCAAATGATGGACTTCTACGATTTGGAATCCGTTGTTAGCCCTTCCGATTCGTCGGGGAAGTGATAGTAGGCAGCAGCGCATGGGTCTTCTGTGACCCTGCTCAGACCCACAAATAAAGATTATAAAAGGCCTTGTTTTAGCTGGGTTATATAAATTCTTAACATGATGAGGGTCCTGGTCACGGATATATGAAAGAGCAAGTGTTGCTAGCACACTATTTGGTTGCCACGGAATGAAATGATGCCTGTAGTCAGGCGGTGGCAATTGATTGGTACGATTTTGAGGCTTTGACCAAGTAAGTTCCGATGCTCACCGCCCTAGTGGTTGTATTAGCTGTGATTGGTTATAGACACTACTACGAGAGACAATTTTTAAATTATTTAACCGCCTAGTAAATTTTGTGCCATTAGCTAGATTTTTCATTTTTCTCTACCTCACTCTCCCGACTTTTCGAACCATAACCGTATTTTGTTGTTCGAATTCATTCCCATCATGGTTGTACAGTTCTGTGAAGACTGCGGAAATCTCCTTAATGAGTCACAACAGGACCTCATTACATGTGTCGTCTGTGGAAAAGTCGCTAAGAGTGAGGGCGTTCCATCTGTTGCTTACGAAGAAATCATTAACATCGGACAGATGAGATGCATTCTCATATCCAAGTTTCAGTCTCCAAAGGATTTCCATCTCGACTACGGGATAAACTTACATCCTACACGCAAAAGATTACTCCAGAGACACTTGGTGACGGGCCGATCGTGAACGTGAATTGTCCTGAGTGCCCATCGAACGAGGTCACCTGGACTGAAGCACAGTTACGGAGTGCTGATGAAGGAAGCACTATTTTCTATCGTTGTACGAAATGTGGACATAGGTAATAAAACCCTTTCCTGATGACGGCTTTCTCCTAACGATCCTTCATAGGTGGACGGAAAACAATTAGATAACATACTTGTTTCATTTTTACCGTCGCGGAGATTAAAAAATCGAATTCAGATCCGAACGTGGAGCCGGCTCCAAGATGGATGAGACAAAACAGATCGCAGAAGCTAATGAACGCGGCCTCGTACCTATCGGAATGTCGATAACCGCATCTTAATCACTCACGCTTTCCACGGGTATATTTTATTCCAAGGCGATCGCCGATGATGGGAGCGAAACGAACGTTCGCCTGTCAGACTTACCTCTCCCAGTTGATTTTCCCATTCCTGATGGATTCGATTGGGTTGGGCACTGAAAATTTCATGTTTTCACCACAACTTTGGAGTGACCCTTACTTTAACATGGGCATAGATACTGTATTGCAATGATATTCGCAGAGCAAAGGTCTGACTCTGTTCCTTCGCCAGTGACGGTTTGCGTTTTGTGTAGTAAGCGTCTGCCGTAGCCTCAATTCATTTCTGAGATCCACGTCACTTCTATTTTTGCACCCCGCAATAAATGAACCCATCGCATTCTTGATGAAGCCAACTGCGTTGACCAGCGAAAATTTGAATGAATTTACTTCGGACGCTACCATCCCTCTGATCCTGGAGGGTAGTGGTCTCATACCACCTATGGTAGCCAATCTTTCCGATGGTTCTATCATCAACTTGGCAGAATCGCCATTAAGCTTTTCACGGACCGATCCAGTACAGAATCTCCCCGTGGCCTTTGATGAAAATGTTTTAACCTGGAGTATCCAGACCTTTCGTGATGCGATTATTCAGTACTTTAATACCAGAGATTGCCGTATTGGATCTCATGTGCAGATTACGAGATTCAGTAAACCGCGTTGGCTGATGTGGGATTCAGAGGGAGAAGATCGACTGATGGTTTATGTCATGTACCAGGATGTAACGATAAGGCGAAGAGAATCGTCACCCATTCTGGTCAAGAAAGGCTCCTTGTATGCAGCGGCTGAACCTACGATTGTATAAATGCTAATTTTTGACAGAGTTTTGTGCCCCGCCAGCTGTCCTGCCTTGCACGTTAGTTCTACCAATCTAGATAGCGATAGCATAGTTTTAGGATTACCGATACGGGGGAAGTCTGGAAATTCCTAGGTTACGATTCTTTGTTGCCAGTGCCCAATTGTCTGCCAGATCATGTATAGTCTGCTTCGTAGCTCGCGATCTGAGATGGCGTTTTCGCTCCGCGATCGAGAAACTTGACGAGCGTTCTTTACGGCTAGAAGTGAGTGTTAATGTGTAGACTAATCTTTGATTAGGATAATATAGTACAATCTACCTAGTAAAGGAATGAATTGCAAAAAGCCAAGAGGTGACTATTTGCAATTACGATAACGACCGTATCTTCTAACGCTCCATCCTCACAAATCTGTCTCATTTGCGAGAACAGGGCTACAGCGAGTAGCGCTCCACGGCTCGCCGAACCCGAGATGACCGCGAGCGACTCATCCGCTCTGTTGTAGTACCGAGAGGATGCTGCGTACGGTTTCGAAGAACTGGTTCGGGGGAGGGTGCGAAGCTGGAACCTCTACGGGCAGGTGAAGTTAGAACATAGGATGTGACTGCCGAATTCTTGTGAACTGTGTAATATCGGATCTTGATTGCTCCCTCCGTCAGGTTGGGAGAGTACTTCTGTATTTGAAACCATAGCAGTTTATCCTTCGCTCTCTGGGGTTTCAAAAGAGCATCCTGTTTTGGGTGCCATCTTTCTTGTGTTTGAGCTACTCAGCAGGGTTTGATTCTTGCGCTCTCAACTGGGTATCGTGTAGTTTCTTGCTCGACTTTTGGCCAGTCTCATTGTTCGAGGACTCGTAGGACTTCCCTTCATGTACACTGTCCGTATCATGACGATTGTATCTTTTACTGAGACGCACTGGAAAAGCGCACGGAGGAATAGAGAACGAAACTACATAGCTCAATTCTATCCCCAACCGTCGATCACAAAATGGCTACAGTGGATAGCGCTTCACGGTTCGGCGACTTCGAGCTGGGCCGTATCGCGAACGAAGCGTCGACTCCGTTGCAGATTGGGAGAGATTATCTATCCGTTGCTGGCGATCTGAATGTGGCGACGAGGGGGTTGTGTTATTTCGATCAGCCCCACCATGTGACGATATAATGGATGATTTTGAAGTTGAGTCCCTGAGGACATTGTAGTATCGGAACTGAAGCGTGCCTTGCTTCCGATCAGGAAAGTGCTTCAGGATTTGCGACCAGGACATGTTATCCTTTTCTTTCAGCAACTTCAAGCGAACATCTTCCTCCTTGGTCCACGCTTTCTTGCGCTTGCGTTTTTCTCCCAGGCCTGACTTTCGAGCATTCAAATGACTGTTCCGTTGATTTTCACCTACTTCTTTGGTGATCTCATCTGTCGAGAATGTATGAAGGTCTCGTTCCTGTGTGCCATTCACTTCGCACCGACCGTTCCCTATGCTAAGCGTGCTATCCTCAATCGGCGGACGGTCGTCTGAGTTGCCTCTGTCCTCTGCCCACGAAAAGGAGTACATAATCTGTGACGGAAAGAACTCGCAGGTCAGGACACCTCGCTGAACCGTCCTCAAGTTTGGAAGTGACAAGTCTCCAAGCTTGAAATCCCTAACCGCTTCTGATTTCATTGGGTCGTTACGGACGGTGGGCTGATACTTCGGTCGTTTTGTGGATTGGCGCTGGCGTTCCACATGCTGTGCTCGGTCGACGTAATCATCGTCGTTTGAGTCGTCGAACTCATCGCTTTCGTCAAATAGATCGGTCCGGTACGTCTGTGTCTCAGTGCGCAAACGAGATGGGCGTTTGCATGGCTGGGGAGGCTGTGCTGCAGGTATGACTACGGCGACTGCACAGTTTTCGCGGGGACATATTCCGTTTCGTTCACTAGACACCGACGGGGACGGGGACGGTTCTTTGGAGTGGATCGAGGCTGGTTCACTAGTCGGATGATCACCCTCGCAAGAGGGTAGATTATCGTGATCATCGTTTTGGTCCTGTCGCTCAAGGCCAGTGTCCCCGCTCACACTCGGAACCATATTCAGAGGGAGAGCACTTGGGGTGAATTCCCACTCATCGCCGGGAATATCCTGGGTCTCTAGGCCGCTGCCTCTGACATCAACATCAGGCTGAAGTATCAGGGCCTCTGCTGACTGTAAATCGCTAGCATAATCATTCGTGGGTAACGCTTCCACTTCATTGGAATGTGCCATTGCAACTGGAATGGCGCTTTTACTTTGGAAGTCCGAAGCTTTACGTATTGATCAGCGTTCTGTCTAGTCGTGGGAAAAAGAGCCACACTAAATACATGGATAACCTACCAGCAGAATCATGAATCAGTTGTGTTGATTCTTCGTGCGGCCAACATAGCCGTTCTGGCTCTCGAAACTCTGCTGAAAGACCTGGACTGTTACATTGAATATCTGAAACGTGTTTCACTCCGTCAGATTTTCTCCATATCCTGTAGGGGAAGTGGGATCTCCGATCTGGATACACTTACCGGAAGGTCGACGTTTGGGGTTGACTGCAAGACCGTCACTGCCATTGCGAGGTTGTCGCCCCTCTCCCTGATCATCCGTTATCGTGCTGATAACTGTGGTATGGTTGATCGCCGTATCGCTCCAAGCTGCGAGTTCTGTGTCAAAAGCATTTGTGGATGAAGGTCTTCGAGATGTCTGCTCTTGATCGACTGGGATTGAATCGAAGCTGGACAAAGATTGACATGATTGGAAAGGGGATAAGGATGTTTGGTCTCGGGCATCAGGTTTTTGTGGTAGAGGGTGAGTCAATGGAGGGGGTTTGGATGGCAGTGGTGCGATTTTGGAGGATTTGGGCGGTTTGTGGGGACGGGGAGGCTGATACGGGATAATCGCGTCAAGATTGATCATCGTGAGAAAGGGGAAAGTGCAGCAGTAACGGAGTGAGAATTTGAGGCCAGCAAATTGAGCAGTAAAGATGCCTCTGGAAACGAGCAGCCGCCTCTTTTAGTACTGCGATGACCGCCGGTCCAACCTTGGCCGATTTCAGAACACTACCGCGGTTTGCGCAGGAAATACCAACTCTACCCTTCCGGGAGCCAAATTCCCCGGCTCAAGCACGTCACGAAGGCTGCCTCGTATCGTACAATCTCGCTATTTTCATCACTTGACTTAGCCACCTTGGCTATCATAGCTGACGCGTTTTTAACCCTCCCAACCAACCCCTTCCGTGCGCGATTTTTGTGATTGGCAGCGCTTCCAGGCATCAACCTGTGATCCATTGTGGTGAAACGGCCACTGCAGCATAGTCACATCGGGTAATTGCTCTGACCATTGACCTGGCTGGAAGAATCGGGACGATGACTCACGATAAGTCCAGCTGACGTGGTAGACATCCACCCAAAGTCTGCCTTGATGCGCGCGGCAAGTTTTTTATTGGCCGTCGTCCTCTTCAGCTAGCAAGTGGTGAGCCATCATGAGGTATTTTTTGACCGGTCTGGCTGGACTATTCATGCCGCCGCGGTCAGGAGCGCCTCCGAGCTGAATGCCACAAACAGGGTCCTTCAGGATCCGCGGTTTCAACTCAGACCAATCCTTGCCTCTGTCTGACTGCTGTTCCACTCGCAACCACCTGTCGGCATCGTTCATTCGACGCACTGCGCCCACCGTCAGAGCGAGATACTCGGTGGCTGCCTGAAATTGCGACGTCTTGGGTTGCAATCTGTCTCAGCCATCCAAATCGCCCCAGAGATGGCCACGCTAGATTTGTAACAAGTCGACCAGACCCATCCAGCGAATTGACGAGCCATCCTTGTTGGTAACTTGCACTGTCACACGGCTCAGTCCGGCAGCGCATGTGGGGCGCAAAGAGGGAGTTTCATTTTTCAGCCGGGTCCGGCGCATCTGCCGGTGAGCTCGCCATTGTCCGAGCGAGGAGAATGCGAAAGGAGAAGGGCGGTGGTCGTGGAGCGACGCACTTGTAGTTTATATACTTCGGACTGGAACGTGACCGGGACGCGATCCCCGATCGGGAACCGGTCGACGGCCACTAGACCCAATCCAGTCCACGATTTCCGAACCCGGTTTAGCGTCGCCCGGAACAACCAGGACGCAGGATTCGGCGTCGCCGGCGCAAATGGAAAGACTCCTAAGATAATATTGTCTTTTCCTAACTTTGCTATATCAAAGTTGATTATCTTGAAGTATTTATTAATAAATATAAGTAACCATCTAGTCTTTTTAGTGATTCCTTTTTCTATTAGTTTTTGTTACGGGCTAGTCCCGCCTAATGCTCACTATAAGGGCATATCTGAATCGAAAACGTAACATGAGGAAAGAAAGAAGGAAACAACAGGTTCTCCACGCGCAT
>LHCL01000199.1:0-15234 GCA_001305275.1 Talaromyces verruculosus
GTATGCAGATCCTAGCCAAAAGCAGCGCTGGGAGTCCGCTGCCAAAAGCGTTGCAACATGCCCCAGAACTTTCGCTCCTTTCTGCAGTCATTGCCACGTAGTAACTGACATCCCGGCGATATGAAACACCCACCGTGGTGAAACAACCGTGAGGTACTTGCCCTTCCCACGCACTTCACTTCAGAACCACACAAAGGATCCTGGTCAGAAGGAATTCACCCTAAGTCTGGCCCAATATCCTGGTGAAATCCCAAGTGAACCAAGAAAATTACGCAATGTGTAGTGGTAGTTCATGCAGTCCCATTCGATGGTACGAAAATCGACCAAAACTTCCTTGACGCCAAGAAAGCACCTGGGCGAGTCGGATATCTATAAAAATGAAGATATCTTGTGTGTACAAGACGATCTTTACCTTAGAGGTCATGTATCGTCATTTTCTCACTTTGGTGGAGAGTATCAATAACTTCTATCGATTTCTTGGCGGGTGAAAGGTACATAGTGCAAAATCATGCGCCACACTGAATTCTAACGCTGGTAAACGTGGGGACGGCTGAATACGAAAATTACTAAGTGCACTCAAATTTTTTGAGCCATCCGCATATGCCCCACCTGGTCGGAAAAGCGATAACTTTAACCGCGGTTCTATCTGGGCCTGAACTACAACGTACAACGTAGAAACACAATGGGACATGACGTTGCAGTAAATTTTAAACACATATACAGTACAAGTAAAAGGCGCTGTATCACTGATACGTATACTTCTCTGCTTGACTATAGGCAGCTGATAGATATCTCGCGCGGCATTGCGTGATGAAGTGGTACATTCGCGTGGCAGAACCGCTGTCTGTGTAGTGCGGAGTGCAACGGTCTAGACGGAGAGATTTGCTCGAATAGTGCTCCCTTGTGTATATAATATTCGGTGCTATATGCATGGCTTTCTGCGTCTTGTAGAATTACTGATACTATTTGATATGGATCAACGATTACATGGAATGCTTGCTTTGTTGACTATATAAAGTGTGTATCCTTACCAAAAACCAAAGGTATATCGGCATTATACTGTATAATGAATACTATTATCACAAGTTCACAAATCTAAAACAGCACAATATCTACCCAATTCCCACTGTTGAATTTCACGCTTAGCCTTCTCTTTTTCCTCCTGTCTCGCCGAGGTCTTGTCTACTGGCTGAGATCGTTGACGATTGGCACCGGGCCGCGAGACCGTCTTGGCGTCCCGCTTTCGCTGCGCTTCGAGGATATCCTCATAGCTCATTACCTTCGCGTGCCCTACGACCTTCGATCCAGTCGATTGTCGAGTGGTCTTCTCGTTGTTCTGTTCGAACAACAATCGATTTTCATCCAGCAGAAGCGCCCGCTCTGCCATCGCTCGTTCCGCGGCATGATTCAACTTCTGCAATCGATCCTGGCACACAGGATCGAGGGTCCGAACGTCCGCCGCAACCTGTTTGCAAAGGGTAGCGAAGCCATCAGCCGTCACCGGTGTTGTGATGACGGCCTCTCCGTCCGAAACAGGGCCGCGTGGAGTGGCTGTAATCTCAGTTGCGATATGAATCTCCGGTCTCGATTTCTCTACTCCACGAAGCACTTGATTCGGGTCGAAAGGAACAAGGCCCGCCTTGGCCCAGCCAGATCGGATATTGCGGCGCGTCAATGCCGCCTGTCGTGCTCGATCATAGAGATAAGTGAAATGCGGCTTACCGATGGCATTCGCTCCTCCCCGGTAGAGCTGTTCGACCTGCGATCGGTACGCGGCTTTGAGCGGTCCAAAGACACCCACATCACACGGTTGCAGTTTGTGAGACGTGTGCGAGGGAAGCCGGCACAAAACGATCTGGTTTGCGTAGCAGAATTTCAAGACCTCTAGAGACTCATGAGGCCCGAACCCGTCGCTGATCAACAGTCGCGGCTTTCCACCCGCTTGATCTCGCGTCTGCGGATCAAATACATGTTGCACCCAGTAGGGGCTGATTTCCGTATCCGCATACCCGCTTTTCGAACATGCGAAGTGCCATCCTGGCGTGGGGTGAGTGGTCCATGAACTCCGGTGCGTGGCAGCTGGCCAGATAATGAGAGGGGACAAGCACCGTCCATCCGCAGAGATACATTCGACGGCGGTGACCAGCGTGTGCTTGACGGCCGCTCCGCGATGCTCCCGCAGATCATGCTTGCTGACGAGGACTTTCAACGAATTCAGCACGCTGAGGAGGACCCCCGTCTCGTCCATGTTGTAGACATTCTCGAGAAGAATGGCAGGATCTGCCAGTTCTCGCCCGATGACACCGAACCATTGACGAACCTTGTCTTCAATGTGTCGATCATCCCGCTTCCAATCGATCGGTTTCAGTCGTCGTGATCGTAGTTCTGGATGTCGCTTTTAAAAGGCCTGCGGCCAGTTTTTCCCCGGCGGCCGGATCTTCGAATCAGTGGCTGGATGCTGGAAAATCGACGATCGTTGATGTGCGATAATCACGGCCAGCGATCGCAGGAAGCTAACCGGCAGCGGATAGCCATTCTGGGCCATGCGCAACACGTGGTTCACCAGAGCGCGCTCCTCTTGCGGCGTGAGATACTGCTGATTGGCGGCTTTGTCTTGCCTAGACGGCTTTCCATTGGCCCGGCGCCACAGCGTGGATGCGGGAATCCCCGTCGATCGTGACCGAATCGCATATGATTGTCTTTCAGATGGACGGCATGAGTGGTCCGCAGCTCCCGCTACCATTTCGATCAATGCTACCCAGTTGCCATGAATGCAGGAGATGAAGCTATCCCGATTGTTCCCCTTGGGACGTTCTTCTTTTTTGCTCTTGGCTGTGTTGACCAGACGTTGCTGTGGTCCAGTGATACGCTAAGCTCTATTTGTACATTACCTGGATCCTGCCAAGAATCGCGTTCCTCGAGCAGAGACGCGACCGCGTAAAACAGTCTTTAGCTTTCCATCAGCATTTCGAGAAGACCAGTGGAATTCGATTAATAACGAAAAGTTCCACCCTTTCTGTTGTAATTGACATACGAAGATATTTGGTGGGAGATTCTGACAATATAACCAGTCAACCGTTCAAAAGCTTTCACCACCTAGTCATGTCGATGAACTTTCAGTTGACGAGGACCAGGTCGGTGAATATCGTGTCCCACAGTCACGTATCATCAATAACATGGAGGTTCCACGTTCAGGGGTGTTGGACATTTCAGCGTTGTTGACATGTTTGATCGCTGTGGGTCAAAGGTGCAAGAAAGCCGCAAGGAGTATTTGATTTTCATCGCGGGTGGATGTGGTGAAATGTGGTGAAATTACATTTCACCAGTCCCGGAATGAGTCACTGGTCACGTGGAGTTCCAGGTCTCCGACTTTACCCCAACCGTGAGCACCTGGAAATCGAGCAAGTCTTTGTTTCCCAGTTGGAAATGGCAAACATCTAAATTCCACATGGTGACATACCTTGGTGTTGCCGACCTTATGTTGCCCGGTGCAGCAACCGATCACACTCCGAAATGGACATACGGAACCCAGTCCAGCGAACCGGTCTCTCCTCCCTCGGGCTGAATATCTCTGCCTCCTCGACGTCGACCTCTCATATGTACTGGTAATTTGAGCCACCGGTCTCGAAGTGCACGGCTTGCATTGTGTAGCCCTCGACAGACCGACTCGTCCGTCATGTTGCCGTCTCTCATTCCCTCGTACGTCATTCTCGCCATCTCGACGCATGTTTCGTCGATGACATCCCAGAGCGTCCCGATCACATGGCGAAACCCAGCCAGCTGGCATCCGCTGATGAGATGGATGCTTTCATCCATGAACTTCTCGTCCCGGATCCGACCTGTTCCACACGCGGAGAGATACGCTAGGAATGGTGATGATTTCCGTAGATTTAATTCAAAAAGGCTGCCTACGGTTAGAGAATGATCCTTTCCGTCCTTGAGAACCAATGAGCTCAGGGATGGGTCAGATGGATGCGTGTATCCGTGGCCGGCAAAGTGGAATATCTTGCACCATGGCAGATGGGATTCCACCTGAGCTTTATACTGACTCGGCTCCACAGGAGTTAGTGACATGCGATGACAAAGCACCTTGATCCTTTTGACCTCTTCCATGGCATATGGTAAGCTGGAGTGTCCGGGCGTGTCTTCCATCGCCACCAGGAGCGCCACTTTTGCAGTGGATGGTGCCTGAGGACGTCTTTGGCTCTGGATCATAGCCTTGATAGACGGGCTGTAAGACGACATCACTCGATCAATCACAGTTTGGCCAGATGCACGATCATGATATCCGGCCGCGTGCAGCGGAAATCGGACCAAAAGACTGGTCGGAATCCACCAAATATGTGGCCACTGGTCACTTGAAGGGCTTTCTGTATACCCTAAAGCATTGAGTACTGGCTCTGTCACCACATCCCATAGCCATTGAAGCACTTCCGGGCTTCCTAGATCAGCATGTATAGTCTTTGCCTTAATTTCTTCTTGCTGAAGACCAGGTAATGCTAAGACGCGGATTTGGTGTCTCTCCACCAGAATCGCGTCACAGCGATATGCACTAACATTGATGACAGCAATGGGACCTAATGCAGCAGCAGCCTGTGTTTCTTCAAGACTGGGTGCGCCTAAGAAGTTTTCGAAGCCCCGTTTATCACGGATTTCGGTAATTATCTTGTCGAACTGCTCATTCGCCTTGTAACGCTCGTCAGACTGTGATTGCCAAGATAATCGATTCATTTGTTGTGCATCGGTCGAGCTCATGATAGGTGACTGCAGTCGATCCCTGACAGCGATAAACTTCTCCGCTAGAGTGGGATCCGCTTCTTGTAGATTCATTATATCCATGCGCATCTCGTCCGCGGAAGTAGCCAGTAAACCTCGGCCTTGCTCCAGGAGCCTGAGAGCCACCAGAGGCGGCTGTTGGAAATTTAGTGCTGCCGCCGCCGCATCAGAAGCAAGGCCCGACACTTGACTCAGTATATGCTGTTTGTCAGAATTCTCCAGTGAGCGGGGTATGATTTTTGGAACCAGGTTAATAGCAAGACTTGATGCTTCATATGCTCGTCTCCAATTGGAGGTCCTTGCGGCATAGATAAGAAAATATCTGCCGGCCTGTAGTCGAGTAGCAACGTTGGACGTAACTTGATGTAATGCCAAGTCATGACAGGAGGCGGCATCTTCCCAATCAGCCACGGCTCCAGTGCGAGAGTGCCGATCACGAAGATGACTTCCAAGATTATTTAAACGTCCTGCTCGGTCTGGATGGACGTCAGGTGTCGCTTCAACAGCTTGTCGTGTCACTTGAATGGCATCTTCCAAGTCGGCCATGGCTCCAGTGCGAGAGTATCGATTATTAAGATGACTTCCAAGATTATTCAAGTACATGGCGCGGTTTGGATGGTTTTCAGGTGTCGCTTCCACAGCTTGTTGTGTCACTTGAATGGCTTCTTCCAAGTCAGCCATGGCCCCAGTGCGAGAGTATCGATCACTAAGACGGTTTCCAAGGTTAGTCAAGCGGTTGGCTCGGTCTGGATGATCGTGCGGTGTAGCATCAACAGCTTGTTGTGCTGTTTGAAGGGCTTCTCCCAAGTCGGCCATAGCTCCAGTCCGAGAATATCGATCGCTAAGATGGCTTCCAAGATTATTTAATAGTGCTGCTCGGTTTGGATGATTGTCAGGTGTCGCTCCAATAGCTTGTTGTGTCACTTGAATGGCTTCTTCCAAGTCAGCCATGGCCCCAGTGCGAGAGAACCGATAACGAAGATGATGTCCAAGATTATTTAAACGTCCTGCTCGCTCTGGATGGTCATCAGGTGTGGCATCGACAGCTTGTCGTGTCACTTGAATGGCTTCTTCCAAGTTGGTCATGGCTCCAGTGCCAAAGTAGCGATTACCAAGACGAATTCCAAGATTACTTAAACGTCCTGCTCGGTTTGGATGATTTTCAGGTGTCGCTTCCACAGCTTGTCGTGCCACTCGAATGGCATTTTCCAAGTCAGCCATGGCTCCAGTGCGAGAGTATCTATTACCAAGACGATTTCCAAGATTATTCAAGTATATGGTTCGATTTGGATGATTGTCTAGTGTCGCTTCCACAGCTTGTCGTGCCATTTGAATGGCTTCTTCCAAGTCGGCCATGGCTCCAGTGCGAGAGTATCGATTATTAAGATGAGTTCCAAGATTATTCAAGTACATGGCTCGGTTTGGATGATTGTCAAGTGTAGCATCCACAGCTTGTCGTGTCACTTGAATGGCATCTTCCAAGTCGGCCCTGGCCCCAGTGCGAGAGTATCTATTACCAAGACGATTTCCAAGATTATTCAAGTACATGGCTCGGTTTGGATGATTGTCAGGTGTCGCCTCCACAGCTTGCCGTGCCACTCGAATGGCATCTTCCAAGTCAGCCATGGCTCCAGTGCGAGAGTATCGATTACCAAGACGAATTCCAAGATTATTCAAGTACATGGCTCGGTCCGGATGATTGTCAGGAAGGTGATATCCAAGATTATTTAAACGTCCTGCTCGCTCTGGATGATCATCAGGTGTGGCATCGACCGCTTGTCGTGTCACTTGAATGGCTTTTTCCAAGTCGGCCATGGCTCCAGTGCGAGTATATCGATCGCTAAGATGGCTCCCAAGATTATTTAATAGTGCTGCTCGGTCTGGATGATCATCAAGTGTAGCGTCAACGGCTCGTTGTGCCATTTGAATGGCATCTTCCAAGTCGGCCATGTCTCCCGTGCGAGAGTATCGATCACCAAGATGACTTCCAAGATTATTCAAGTACATGACTCGGTCTGGATGATCATCAGGTGTAGCATCAACAGCTTGTCGTGTCACTTGAATGGCATCTTCCAAGTCGGCCATGGCTCCAGTGCGAGTATATCGATCGCCAAGACAGACTCCGAGATTATCCAATCGTCCGGCTCGGCCTGGATGATTGTCAGGTGTAGCATCAACCGCTTGTCGTGCTACTTGGATGGCTTCCTCCAGGTCGGTCATGGCTCCCGTGCGAGAGTATCGATCACTAAGATGACTTCCAAGATTGTTCAAGTACATGGCTCGGTCTGCATGATCGTCAGGTGTAACATGAACGGCTTGTCGAGCCGCGCGGATGCCTTCCTCTAATTCGGCCATGGCTCCTGTGTAGGTTGGCCCTATCTGAACTGACTTTCAGGCGTTTGGAGATAATTTGACAAACTAGATGACTTATACAATCAGCATATCCTCATATAAATACCATTTCTTCATCTCTTACTGCTGTTTTCAACGCAATTCGGCCCACTTTCTCTGCCTAGCAATCGCAGGTTGTGGTTATGTTCAATGATGGAAATAATTAATAGAATGGATTGGAATGGGGCTGGTCGTATCTATTTCGATGGGATATAATATCTTCAGCCTTGTCGATGAGGCTGAATCAATCGACTGGTGCGGGGTATCGAGCGTGCGCTTTGTGATTCTCACTGCTAACGCTTCTCGCATACCCAAAGCAACTTGTTCCCAATCTCCTTTTAATTTGTAACCTACTCCGCCGCCCCATATCGATTTTTCGCTATTTTCGATTGAATTTTGGTGGCAAATCGCGTTACCTGCAGACAGGCAATGAATCGACACCCTCAAAATGGGATGACATGGCAAAAATGACTAACTTACAAATAGGTAACAATACCCCAAATGATTCAGCATCAAATTTAAATGATGTTTGCCTAAATAGCTAGGCTTTCAGCGGTATTGAACATCCAAAAGGACTCTCGGGCCACTTGGCTAGAAGATCAGAGTCAGGGTTGGTCTAACCAATGTTTCGATTTAGGGACATTGAATTCGGTCAGACTTTCCGGACATGGCCAGCTGGAGACTCGCCGGATAGAAGCTATGTCGGAGAAAGGCCTGTGACAGCTCAGGCTTAAGCTTCAAGATGAGACTTGAACTAGCTTGAACACCAAAGCGTCTATCAGCGTTGAATCATGTAGACTGGATAACTTAAGCAAATGCGGGGCTAAGGCTGCTGACGTGGTTGCTTCACTTCATGTGTTTCTGTGAATCTCTCCAATTTGAGGACTATTCATTGAGAATAACATCGACCTCTCAATGACAGAACAAAGGTTCCTAGTGAGAGATGTCCCCTTTACCGAATAACTATACAGATTACACCGTCGCTTGGATATGTGCGTTGCCAATCGAAGCTGCTGCCGCTGCTGCCATATTAGATCAGACCCATCCTGCAACCGCACAACCCAGTGGTGACCCCAATGTCTACACATTAGGCGAAATATCTCACCACAATATTGTGATAGCTTCTTTACCATCAGGCGTGTATGGCACGATATCGGCGGCCACTGTCGCCACCCAGATCCGATCGACATTCCCTTCGATTCGGTTTGCGCTGATGGTCGGGATCGGCGGTGGTGTCCCTAGCCCTCTACACGACATTCGAATCGGTGACATCGTGGTGAGTAAACCTGGGGGAGGTACAAATGGGGTCATCCAGTACGATTTTGGCAAGACTGTGGCCAGCGGCGAATTTCAGCAGGTCCAAATGCTTAACCAGCCACCGCATTTGCTTCTACAAGTCATCTCCCGGATGCAAACCGAAGAGATCTTGAGGACCCATGAAAGCATTCTTGATGTTGTATCCAATGTCTTGAAGGCACGCTGGGAAATAAGAACACAGTTTTTACCACCAACACCGGAGGAAGACCAGCTTTACGACGCGACATATCTACATCCTTTGTTGGAACGGAGCTGTTGGAAGTGTGATCAAAGACGGCGAATAAACCGGCCATTCCGACTATCTCAGGAGCCACAAGTCCACTATGGACCTATTGCATCGGGTAACCAGGTTATGAAAGACGGCGAGACCCGCGATCGCTTGGCGGAAAAGTATGGAATCCTGTGCTTCGAAATGGAAGCTGCCGGCTTGATGAACCAGCTGCCGTGCCTTGTGATCCGCGGGATCTGTGACTATGCGGACTCGCACAAAAGCAAGAGATGGCAAGGCTATGCCGCCCTCACGGCCGCAGCATATACCAGGATTCTGCTCTTGAAAACTCCCAAGAGCGATTTCAGTGTAAATTCACAACCACGACAGGCCTGTTTTCAAATTCCATTTGAGCGAAATCCCCGCTTCCTGGGGCGACAGGATGAGATCATCAAACTCGAAGCGATGGTTTTCGGTCAGAATGGGTCTCGAAAAGCTGCGATAGCAGGCCTCGGAGGAGTGGGCAAGACACAAATCGCTTTGGAACTGGCTTACCGTGTCCGTGCCAAAAAAAGAGAGTATTCTATTTTCTGGCTTACTTGTACCAGCGTAGAATCCGTTGAGCAAGGCTTTTCGGAAATAGGTCGACAGCTCAGGCTAGTTGACATAACATCATCTTCAGATGTCAAGTTACGAGTGAAAGCCCATCTTAGCTCAGAGGAAGCTGGTTCCTGGTTACTGATCATCGACAATGCAGACGATATGGACATGTGGTCGTTGTCACTCCCCAGCATTAAGTCCTTCTTTCCGAGCAGTTCGCTTGGATTCACTCTCTTTACAACTCGGAACCTGCAGATTGCAACCAGATTAGTAGGTCCGAATATTGTTACGGTACCTGCGATGCCTCAGGAATTAGCAGTAGATCTCCTGAAGCAGTCTCTTGTTCCAGGAGAGTTCATGGACGACATCGGATGTGCCATCAAAGTTGTCCATCAACTACAGGGTTTGCCATTAGCTATTCTACAAGCGGCAAGCTATGTTAACGAGAACTCCATCTCCCTCGAGACTTATCTTTCGCTGTTTAATGACACCGAAAGTATTGTCGAATTACTGAGTCAGGATTTTGGAGATGAATGGAGACATGCAGGAACTTCGAATCCAATCACTAGAACGTGGCTGGTCTCGTTCAAAGAAATTCAAAAAGCGAATCCTCTGGCAATCGATGTGTTGTCACTCATATCCTGCTTTAGTCCGTGGAATATACCGCTTGCTCTCCTTCAGTATGGTGGTGAGTCACGGGTGGAACAACAAAATGCCCTGGGAATTCTAAAAGCATATTCCTTTATCACTGAGCAAGACCACCAGCGATCCATCAGTGCTCATCGTCTAGTTCATGTTGCGATGAGAAACTGGTTACGAAGTGAGTACAAGCTTGGGTATTGGACTGGCAGAGCCGGTCAGCGCCTAATGCAGATTTTGCCTGGCTACGTGCAGGAAAACCGTCCAATATGGCGATCCTTTCTGCCACATGCGCTCTCTGTACTTCACAGTGAAGAATTTCAAGCCAAAATACCCGACAGAGAACGGATTGCGCAGAGAGTAGGACAATACCTCTATGGCGATGGAAGATACCGGGAAGCGGAAATTCTGTTCAGCGAGGTGTTGGACCAGAAACGCAACACGCTGAAGGATGATGACCCAGAGATACTCAGTAGCATGGAGTGGGTGGCCGGATCACGGTGGAAGCAGGGAAAATGGAAAGAGGCCGAGGATATGGAGCTCAGGTTGATCGACATCCGAAGTCAAATTCGTGGTGCCGAACAAACTGAAATTCTGAATAGCATTGCCAATTTGGCATCCACCTATATGAACTTAGGTCGATATGCACAAGCTGAGCAACTGGAGATCGTGTTGCTGGATAGATATGAATCAGCGTTTGGTCTCGATCATCAAAAGACCCTGACGAGTATGAGCAACCTCGCATCCACATACCGCCACCGAGGGAAGTGGAAGGAGGCTGAAGATCTCGCGTTACGAGTGTTTACAACCAGACACTCACGGTTTGGACCAGACCACCCGAGTACTGTGAGAAGCATGATCAATCTAGCAGCGACTTATATGGACCAAGGCCGGTGGAGGGAAGCTGAAGATCTGTTAATCCAAGCGCTAGAGACATCAACTGCAGTCCTCGGAGATGAGCACCCCGATGTGCTTAGTACCATGGGCAACCTGGCATCGATTTACCGACAGCAGGGACGGTGGCTGGAAGCGGAACAGCTCGAGCTCCGCGTCATGAAGGAATACATAACATCACTTGGACTCGCACATCCTAATACATTGACCAGCATGGCGAACTTGGCATCGACTTATCGCAGCCAAGAACGGTGGGGTGAAGCAGAGAAGCTAGAATTACAGGTGACAAAGATGATCGAATCCGTACTAGGACCAGAGCATCCCATTACATTGAGAAGTCTCGGTAACTTAGCATCTACTTACCGTGGCCAGAAGCGGTGGGATGAGAGCCAAGAGTTGGAATTGCGCGTAACTACGGCATTCCAGTCCACCGTTGGACCAGAACATCCCGATACGCTAACCAGCATGCACAATCTGGCCTGCACCTATCGCTACCAAGGACTATTTCAAAGGGCCGAAGAGTTAGAGCTGAAAGTCATAGAGTTGCGAAAGCGGTTGCTCGGTGTGGATCATCCAGATACGCTGTCCAGCATGTGGAACCTATCACGAACATGGAAGGAGCAGGGCCAGAATGACGATGCTATCATGTTATTAAAAGAATGTGTAGTAATACAGGAAAGTCGACTTGGCCCTAGCCATCCTGACACGGTCGCTTCTCGGGCAGATCTAACCGCTTGGCAGTCAGCTTGAATCGACCAATCAAAGTGGCTGTAGACCGAGCAACTGCAATATTATCCTTGAGCTTACGGTCAATGGTTCCCTACGAAGTGATCTGATATTACAGCTAGACAATGTGATTGTCTACTGATGGTGATTTATTGTCGACTAACATCAAAATTTGCAAGCGAAGCAACGTAGATTAACTGTCATCAGTTATTAACTTATGTCGTCGGTGAGCAATGAAAAAACTAAACATTCTCGCTATGACCCTTCCACTGGATGGCGGCGAAATCGGCAGAGGATGGAAATGGATGGGCGTGAACCATCACGTCTGTTGTTCCTTGCGACCCCCCATTCCTTTTCAAAAACTGTCAGGAACTTGGCCGACATCTTTTTGCAGTAAGAACGGCACCCGGACTGCATCCCACTGTATACTTCGATCCTCCCGCTCGCCGGCACAATCACGGCCTTGGCCATATGTCAATTGATATGCAAGCTTTTCAAGTTGGGACGGATCGCTGCGCCGCTCGCCGCGCCTTTCGCGCGAAAGATCACGGAGATCAACCGGTTCGCTGGTAATCATACAGATAAAGGACTCCGGAATCGGTTGGTTCACATCAGCTGGGAACCCCTTTGGCCATGACATCTCCAAGCCACGACGTTGCTTCGAAAGATCATTGACCCCCAGTTCATATTTCTCCTGCGGCCGAATGCGTCTACCCCACGGAGATGATCGCGATAGATGAGAAATCCTTCCAACCGCATTGATGTCAAATACAGAGACATAAACTTCGCTATCTCCATGATTATGAAGTGTGATGATGGCTCGATCGCCAACTTGCACAACCCCACTACCATCTAATGGTAGACCTTGATCTTCCTTATTCACCTCAAATGTAACTCGCAAATCATGGGGCAATAGCTCATCAGACTTTGCCTTGAGTGCCAGTAGATGACAGCCTCGTGCTAAAACATCGGTCTGATTCCGGACTTGTGTTAATGCGTCTGTCATGCTGTCACTGTCATCAAAGCCAACAGAGGCAATTCTCAAGCGCTTCTCCCCAACACCGCTGTCTAGGCAGATCGTCTTCCCCTCTTTATAGATGTGGGCTATTCCTTCGGTGCGCTCTTTTCCATCCGAAGGCCGAATAAAACGGGAAGTTTCGAAGATCTCCGTGTGGGAATGAAGGTCTTCGGCCAACGCAATCGGCCATTGATACAGCGCTTCGTGGGAAAGGAATGCGAGGGCGCCTTCTTTCGGTAAATGAACATCGTCGTGTAGCTGAAGAATACTGCGAAACCCAGTAACCTGTCTCACAGTGGCTGTTGTGATCAATTCACTGTCGATAATCTCGTGCGAATGGAGAGGCATGATCGTATATCGATTGCCTTCTCGAACCAGGGACGCTCGACCCCCTTGTAAAACGACTTCTCCGTTTTCTTCTTGCACTACAAGCGCCGCAAAATCTTTCTGATCCTGAGAAAAGATCACGCGGTCGTAGGGTCCTTCGGCATGTGGATGTTGCTCAGGACATTGGGCGTTGACCATCTCAGACATCCGCATGACGGCGTATTTCCATGAAACACCAGTGCTCAACGCCTCATCCATCACGGACACTAAGGCTTTGGTGGCAACTCCTGTACTGACATCTTGGTCATCCATGATTTCCCAAGCCGTTTCGGAATCAGCGGCCGCAACAATCCTCACCGCGTGATCATTGCCTTCCACATCAATAAGTTGCGAAAGGTCGAGAATTCCTTCCTGCTGCAGTCGCTCGATGTGAGCTGTCACGATGTGATAGTCGGTTTTCGGCAACCGCTTCGGAATCGCGTTTTTGCCGTAGAACGAGTTACGCGCCATGCGGCCAGCATAGCAACAGTCGAAGAATGTCGTCACGTTCGTCGTCTTTGCGGTCGTTTTCTGAAGAAGGAAAGATAACTCCACATCCAAAATGCCTCGAAAACCATCTTCACCATAGTCTGTTGGAACGATGAATTGATATCGACGATTGTTGCCAGCTTGCGAGGGCTCAACTAGTCCTCCGTGTCCTGAATAATAGATGAATACGACGTCGTCTTGCTGGATCTGGGAGATGAGTTGCTGCCATGCTCCCAGTATACCCTCGCGAGAGGCACCCTCCTTGCAACACCGCATAACCTCAAACCCATGGCGAGTAAGTAATCCTGCGACAACTTCAACATCATTCACAGGGCCTTTCAGCCCTCCGTACGGACTAGCGATAAGCAAGGCTCGTTTGTACATGGTAAAGGACATTCGTATTCTGAAGCACGCTTCGTTCACGTAGGATCAGAGTAATTTTGCTAGTATAGAAGAGGGAAGCAAAGTCTTTTACTGGACAGGAATAAGTGCGATTGCCTTCGTATTAATGAGGCAGACTCTGACTCGAGTGTCAGTGAAAGCTTCTTGAGTGCTTTTATATGTAGTTTCATCTAGTGTCAGCTGCTCTAAAAGTTGATGTCCTAATTTCGCAAGGCTGCGTAGCCTCGTCGACAAGGCTGGAGAACCACTTATTCATTGTCTTACTACGTAGAGTAGCAACCACTTTTGTCCGAAAAGTCGGCGTGTTCATCGGAAGGTTGCATGTTGTCACAGGCCTTTCTCTGATGTACATCCTGCGAGTCTCCAGATCGGCCACTCATTCCCGAAAGTTTGAACAAACTCAGTGTGCGTAACCTACATATAAGCTAAATTAGGGCCGTGTTGATTCATGCGTCTCTGCAGATAACACGATTCACCACCAAAGGTTCATTTGATGATGGCAAAAAATCGATATGTTGCAACGGAATATGTGTATAAAATGAAACGTAGCTTAGGAATTAGTTGCATTAGGTATGCGTGAAGCGTTAGCAGTGAGAATTGCAAGGCGTATGCGATACCCCGCACCAGTCGATCGATTCAGCCTTGTCGACAAGGCTGAAGATATTGTGTCCCCATATAAACAAATATGACCAGCCCCAGTTCCAATCCATTCTATTAGTTGGTTGCATCGTTGAACATGACCACAACCTACAATTGCTAGCCAGAGAAAGTGGGCCGAAGTGCGTTGAAAGCAGCAGTAAGAGATGAAGAAATATTGTTTACATGAGGATATGCTGATTGTGTAAATCCTCTTAATTTGCAAATTATCTCAGAACACCTTGAAGTCAGTTCAGATAACGGCCAACCTACACAGGAGTCATGGTCGAATTAGAGGAAGCCATTCGCGTGGCTCGACAAGCTGTTGAAGCGACACCTGACGATCACCCAGACCGAACAAGACGTTTAAATAAACTTGGAAAACGACTTGGTAATCGATACTCTCGCACTGGAGCCATGGCCAACCTAGAAGAAGCCATCCAAGTCGCACGACAAGCTGTTGATGCTACACCTGATGATCATCCAGACCGGGTAGCACTATTGAGTAATCTTGAAACCCGTCTTGGCAATCGATATTCTCGCACTGGAACCATGGCCGACCTAGAAGAAGCCATTCAAGTCTTACGACAAGCTGTTGATGCTGCACCTGACGATCATCCAGATCGAGTAGCATTATTGAATAGTCTTGGAATACGACTTGGTAATCGATACTCTCGCACTGGAGCCATGGCCGACCTAGAAGAAGCCATCCAAGCCGCACGACAAGCTGTTGATGCTACACCTGACGATCATCCAGACCGAGCGATGTATT
>LHCL01000002.1:0-59085 GCA_001305275.1 Talaromyces verruculosus
CTGGCTAAGCTAGCTGATTTACAGCTTCACAATGACGTTCTAGCAACTCCAAAGGCTTCAAAAAGACCTACAAAGCAAATTTCTAGGCAAGCAAAGCCAAGAGTGCAACCTGAGGCTCATGTGGAGGATAATGAGGTGGCTGTTACTACAAACGGTAGGGGCCGCGCGATACGGCCTCCTGCACGTTTTCGCGATTAATTTTATGCTTTTTAGATTCGCCATAGCTTATTTAGTGCTACAACAAGAATTTATCGTATTTTATTGTTATATGGTGTTGTAAAGCTTCAAAATATTCTGTATAGCAAGCCGTTGAAATCAGTCCCCAGGTAGGGTTAGTCTTCAGGCGGTGAAGGACGGTAATTCATCTGGGTAGGGTTTGTACGAGCACGTGACTTCAGTTTCGTGATGGAGCAAAATACCGCTAGACCAAAAAGGAGATCTCCTTAATGATATTGTAAACGGTTTGTAACGGTGCGAATTCTCCATATTCACTCAATAATCACGCGATCTGGGTTCCAACATTTGGTATACATGATTACTAAGCTAGATTCCAACTTATGATTGGCCCGCTACACCATGTATATTAAGACCACCCAGGTAGGAGCTTTGACCATGGGGGGTCTTCACTGATATAATTCAAGTATCCGCGTCTTTTGTATCATCCCAGGGGTTTGTGCGCCAAATTCGTATTTCGGGCCAGGTCAATGTGCGTTGTGCACCTGTCCACGGGGCTGGCAGGGTTTCCTTGATATTGCTCCGGTGTTAGGTGAGAGATATGCCGTGGGTTACCTCCGTTGTTAGATGAGCCTTATTGTTAGGCATTATTATTGCCTTATCTCCGCTTGTTCTCGGTCTATGGTTATTTTCTTTCATATGCGTTCCCATGGTACTATTCTTGGCCTGTCTGGAGACGTACAACATCGCGGTTTTCTCTTTGGAGATGGTCTGAGGCCCGATATCATGGATTTCAGCGGCCGGAAATAATCCTTAAAGTCCGATTCTTGTCGACCAGCTACAAAAATAATGTCCCCATAAAAAATGTGATGCTATATTGATTTCTGCATGGGATAGGGTAAAACATGCTCGAAGCCATCAATTTGATCTTGTTTCAATTATGGATTGTCCACGGACATACCAGCTTAGCCCTAAGACCGAACCGACCTTTGAAGTTCAATCAGACTTGATATAAGTAAGGTTGAGAGCTCGGGAGGAAATTTGCGAGCAGGACTTGACTTATGGTACAGACCCCGCCCCCACAATAGCGAACATATCCACCGATATAACTAGTTGCAGTTACAGACCAAACTTTCGTGCTAACTGCCCCGGATTGATAATAAGCCCAGTAGTCATGACGCGGACCCTTCTTACTGGCGGAAGTGGCTTCATTGCCTCTCACATTCTCGATACACTACTCAAACGGGGCCATTCTGTTGTGACCACCGTCCGCTCACAAGAAAAGGCAGAGCAGATCAAGATATCTTATCCGGCCGTCTCAAAGGAGAATCTGGATTTTGTGATTGTGCCGGATGTTTCCGTACCTGATGGTACGTAGCTACATCCTTTATTCTTCCATTTGAATAATCCACGTGAGCTAACCTTAATATCCAGCCTTCGACCAGGCCGTCGTTTCCGATCCACCCTTTGAGGCGGTGATCCATACGGCCAGCCCGTTCCATTTCCGTATTCAGGATGTTAAGAAGGAGCTCATTGATCCAGGTTTGTGCCCCAAATCTTCCAAGAAAACTACGTGCTTATGGGATTGCCTTTTAGCCATCGATGGCACTGTTGGTATTCTCAAGGCCGTCAAAAACAACGCTCCGTCAGTCAAGAGAGTGGTGGTTACATCTTCCGGAGCTGCAGTCATGGACCTTTCCCAGCCCAAGACCTATACTTACACAGAGGTAACAACTTGATTAATCTCTTAAAAGCTTATATGCGCGTACCCAGCTAAATTTGACCCAGGCAGACTGGAATAACATGACGTGGGAAGAGGCTCTGTCCAACCCCCTTAATGCCTATCGTGCAAGCAAAGCTTTCTCTGTAAGCCCACAAACCCCCATCGCCTGCGTTGGATCACTGTTGACCACTCCATAATTGATCAGGAGAAAGCTGCATGGGACTTCAAGGAAAAAGAGAGGCCCCAATTTTCCCTCACAAGTGTAAGTCGGAAAAAAGACACAAATAAAATAGTCCAAATACAAAAAGCTCACACACATTCTTTCTAAAAGATTAACCCACCTATGGTCTACGGTCCTATTATCCATCATATCAAGGATCTTGATGCGCTGAACACTTCCAACGAGCGCATTCGGGACATTGCCTTCGGTAAAGCAAAGGATGGCTGCCCGTTTACTGGGGTATTCGTGTGGGTGGACGTCCGTGACCTAGCATTGGCACATGTTCTGGCAATCGAGAAACCCGAGGCAGCTGGCCAGCGAATCCTGGTTTCTCCCGGCCAATATACCAACAAGGACATTGCGGAGATTATCCGGGAGGAATTCCCGGAACTCCGAGACGGGTTGCCGACGGGAGATGCCTTGAAGGGAGGTGATTTCCCTCCTGGAGGATGGTATAGTTGGGATACTACCAAGTCCAAGGAGGTTTTGGGCATGACCTATCGACCATTCAAGGAGTGTATTGTCGACACGGTGAACAGTCTGAAGCCGTTTGTCAAGTAAAGTCAAGGGTAGAGAAGATGGCATTCGCAATATAGGCTGGTTTTGTGTTATAGGCTTGTTATGTTATCCTACACTTTATGATACGAGACAAACATCTCAAGAACCTAAGCTAGGCATATTCATTCTGCAGCACATAAAGTCACAACACTGGCCGGCCTGTACGCATGAAGACAACTGATGGTCGATCACGATGCTCGAACTGCTCATCCACCTGAAACTGAAGCTCGCCACCTTCCTGCCGAAACCCAAGCTTCTTATAGACATGCCTGCCCATACTCGACGCCTCCAAGGCGGCCTCCATTCCACCACGTCTTTTCGCTTCATCCAGTCCCCATTCCACCAATTTCGTAGCAATTCCAAGCCGCTGAAACGCAGGATCAACGGCGCATAAATCGAGTATCATGAGCGCTGGAGAGGAGCTTGATGCAATCTCATTTGCTATCTCGACTCGACGTGCATGGAATGAGCGTAGTAGCTGTCGTAGGTATTCTTGTTCCGTCGCTTTTCCGGGATAGAGAGCTTTCACGTCCATGACTTTGTCGATGTCGTTTGTAGGCGCATCGCCATATCCGTCAACCATGGATGCCTGAGCCCAAATGGCTACTCCGGCGATGTCTTCCTTGCCAGACTCGTCTGGACGGGGCACGGTAGCTTTGAGGAAAATTGTATTCGGATCGCCATTCCGGTCCCTTGTGATGCTAGACCACCGCTTGATGTTACCAGATATCGCATTTTCTCGTCCCTCAGGTGTATCCCAGCCTGGATGAAGAGCCATCCATACATTATCCTTGGCCTGTCGTGCAAAAGCATTTGCCGCGATGTCAAAAAATCTACCAAAGTCTTCGGTAGAAGTGATAGGCTCTACTTTGATTGGAAGCCTTTTTGGCTGTGTTTTCTGAGAATCCATCTTGCAGTTTTCTGGCTCCAGCCAATTGGGTGTAGATGGGTCAACTAGAGAACGACAGCGGAGTGATGACGTATTCACGCTCCACCTAAGGCGCAAAATGACTAAATTTTCGACTCCGAGACTTAGGATGGAGGGATTTAGATCAACTTGCTCACTGCGGAGTCGGTTGTACTTAAATACCTATATTATTCAACCGGCTAGTGGTGACCTATTTTTCACGATTACACCCGCGGTGGATCGGTCCGCCCTGGCGCATCGACAAACAAGGAAATCTGTTGCGGGCAAAGGTTCTAGTCACATTATTGGCGCTAGGATGCCGGGGAATGTTGAACTGATCGCAAACAAAAGCTTTGGTTGGGTAGGTCTGATTCGGCCTAATGTGTGCTGCCTGATTATACTCGAGTGGTGTAATTAAGAATGTACATATAGTGGAAAGGTCTGCAGAATCAAGTAGAGTATATAAGTAGAAATAGATTCGACACTAACAATCCGACCATGTGATGTAGCATCTCTCATCCAGCAAAAAAACACCTTCATTTCATTCATTCCGTTCACGGACTGTGGGGAAATGACAGACAACTATTTAGCTCCTGGCATATAAACACACATTTCAAAGCCATTAGTAAAGGGAAGAGTCATATTTCGAAACCCATTCTCAGGATCCCTCAAATACGCCAGCAAATCAGCATAGCCTTCAGCGCTAGATATAGTATTATCCGCGAGAACTACTGCACCATGTCGTAGATGAGGCTGAACTATTTTAAGAGTCGGAAGCGCGAGCGAAGACCAGACTTGAAAATAGAGCTTTAGCCTCGCGCGACAACTCTCATTTTGGGTCAAGCTTAAACTTATTTAAACTTACTATCAAGAAGGAGAAGATCAACTTGAGGCAGCCCAACTTTGAGTGTCTCAAGTAAATCGCCTTCCCGAAGATCAATCTGCTGTTCCACCACCTCACCACACTGCGCCCAGTATTTTCGAGCTATTTCAGCTTTTTTGGGCTCTTTCTCCGTAGCAATGACAATGCCAGATTTTCCAGTCGCAGCTTTGGTTTGGGCCACAGCAAGAGCAAGGTAAATGGTGCTAACTCCAAAGCTGGTCCCTGCTTCGACGACGTTGGTGGCTCCCATGGCATTGATGAGCTGGTACGCGAATTGGCACTTGTCCTCGTCAAGGGCGATGAATTTATCTAGCATGAGCTGGTCGAAAGCGTTTCTGGAGCCCTCGGGCCCGTGTTTATTTTCTAGATCATCTAGAACTTTGGATGAGTAGACTTTGCCTTTGTCCGAGTCTGAGATAGCGGCTTCTTGCTCTAACGAAACACGATGGAGATTGGATAGAAGTTGTAGAATATGTTCCGGCGCCACGACGGGGGATGGGGAAGACATGCTGGACCGAAGTGTCTAAAAAAGAAGGGGATCTTATGTTAATCTTTGAATGAGACTCGAAGAAGAGGAAAAGACAACGAAGTATGGGCTGGGCGACTGTTCAAGTATAGGTTCTCAGACAGCTTGAATCTTGGCAGTATTCTGGGGTTTGGCTGGCTGATTGAATGAAATGCATGCACTGCCACCTGCAAAGTTGTTAGGTGTATGGGGTCACCTGCCTACCCACCGGAGTTCTCCTAGAGCTCCCCGATGATGCTCTACTAAGGGGCTGAAAGCCACTAACTAATAGAAAAATATGTACACACAATATAGAATCAATCTATAACCTGGCATTGAATTTGCGTTAGGTAAGAGATATTCATTTCCGTCCAGTAGTAGACACCATAGCATATTGCGTCCGGCTACCGTTCACAAACTTCTTATAGGTTTATGTTAAAGAAAAACAGACGGATGAACTGATGTCGAAACTTTAGTATCCTATTAATTGTTGAATTTATCGGTCTGGTTCTAATGACCCAAAAATACCGTGCTAAATATGAAAATTATTATCTATACGCTCTTCTCAGACCTCGTATCTATCTTCTAGTATTACCTGTCCACGACGCCACCGACGCCAAATGAGAAAGCCAATAATCGTTGCAACCGTCAAAGGAACAGCAAACGCAATATACACCCACCACAATTTCGACACAATAAACGTCGGCTCCGATGTATTAGTATTAAGTGCCACAAAATTCGTGCCAAAAAGACTGCACACAAACATTGCCGGAAGATAGAACATGGTTACTCCGGCAATGATCTTCATTGAAGTACTATCTTTCTTGGCTTCGTGGGCGACTTTGGCTGTCTCCGATGCTATTCGTAGATTTATGCCGCTGTCATGGCCGGTTATGAGGTTGTATAGTAGTGTTATGAAAAGCTGGGTTTTGCGTTGGGCGTTCACGATTTGTCGGTCTTGGTCGTGGGCGAGGTCTTTGAGACTTAGTAGGCTGTCTCGGACATGTTCGTGCGTATTTATGTCAATGTGATGTTGAGAATTCGGGGATGATTGTTTAATCAACTTTCGCAAGCGTTTGTGATCGTCCAAAAGTTTGTCGATATGAGATCTGTCCCGCTCATTGCGATGCTCTAGTGTTATAAGATTCCGGGATAGTTTATGTGAAAGCTGAATGTATCGTATGAATTTCTCGGAATCGGTGCCCTGAAATATCGATCCTTGGTATATTTGCGTCTCAATCCATAATAAGCGGCGGTAAAGATCGTCTATTTGGACACTTCGTGCGGCGAGGCTTTGAAATAGGATGACCGCGTGCAACGAGAACGGATGCATGCTAGAAACTCGTTCTGAAAACTTGCGGCCGACAGTATGAAGCAAGCCGCGATATTCTCGACTCGCATTTGGTAGTATATAAGTCGTCTGTCCAGTCATTATATTGTGTCGAAAATAGAGCGATTCATATTCGTGCTGCACTCGCAAATCGATTGGCGGGATCACGTTGACTGTTAAGGTGCTGTCTAGTGATGATATATTGTTTTGGTCGTATAGAATATCTTCTCGTATATTATAGCTGATATCTATAATAATTAGCATTTTCGAACATGGAATTTTTCGAAATGAGACTTACCCAAACAAATGTCGCCATTGACTTTCACCACCCGGCTATGGTAGCTGGACACCAGCTCTGAAGTGAACAATGCCACATCGTCCATGTTTATGTCCCAATATTCCTCGAACAATTCAAGAGCTTGGCTCTTGGCTTCAAGAAATGTGCCTTCATCGCGATTCATTAATCTATGAAGTCGGTCAGGGTACATCTTTGTACAGTGGCTATTGTCTCAGACCTACACCAAGCGTACATGTGGGCCACCTTCGGCTGGAGTTCTCGCAGAAAACGTCCGAACATGTTCATCAAACTCCATTGTTGCTATAAAACAGAATTAGCTACTATTTTGCTGGAGAGAGCTCTGATATTTCAAAACGTACCAGATTCATCAAGGACAACCAGACGGGTATTGTTTTCATCATGTTCCAGCCCACCCTCATACCTATTCGAGAACTCTCGTGAACTTTTCCGCCCACGACACAAGTACAAGGCATAATCTGCAACGTTGCTCCTGACATAATGTAGATCAAACGGTGGTTCCTGTATCTGAACACCGACAGACTTGCGTTCCACGATTGGCTTTTCGAGCCGTTCGTCGTCGGAACTCGGGCTTATCGACGACATGAGAAAACCATAACAACAATGTAAATCATTGATATATAACAAATCTCATCCACGCTCAATGAGACAATGTGAAATTAAACGATAAAATCTATGAATTTAGATAAAACCACTGGGGGCATTCGAAATTATTAAAGACTGTGGCGTACTAACGGATCTAGTCCAAGCAGGATGAGGCTGAGCGCAGATCCCGTCCACCCCCGCCTTTGTAGGCTATCAGTGTAATACTGAAGCACAGCCTCATTAAGATACAGACACCAATTAGGCACAGATTTGATTCTTTTCCGACATTTCTGCTTTCACCAAGTAGGACTCTAGTAAGCTGAAAACAAGTTTTTGTTGGGAAAAGTTGTGTGACATGGAATCGATCCGACTCAATGACGGGATTCCTTCTCCAGACTATTCAAAATCATAACTATACGGGTTATTCTTCGTCTCAGCCTTGTTGACCGTGTTGTAGATTAATTAGCTAGCCCTTTCTAGGCCTGGTCCGAGTGTCCGAAGGATTATCAACTATGCCTAGATCACCATAAAAAGTCCAAAGTTGGGGCATTAAGATATTGGGTTAATATGAGAGTTGGCCCCAAGGATCCAAATGCATGACAACCACGTGGCATCCAACCCTAGATATTTAACATTTGATATGAGGATTGATTAATATTAAGGTACGTATTTCCGGGGTGCACGTTTGCTCGTTCCCCTTTACAGAAGTTACTCTCCCTAGTAGGCATACAGAATCCGAGTCAAGATAATTAAGAGATTGCACTAAGATTAAAGTCGGCCCCATGGATTCAGAAGCATGAAAACCACGTGGTAGTAAACCTTGATTGACGTAAAATCAGGACGTTTCCGGGCGTGGATTTGGTCTTGACCGTTTCTAGAAGCTACTATAACTAGATAGCCATACAAAATCCGAGTCTGGATGGTTCAGCAGTTGAATTGAGATCGTCAAAGTTGGCCCCAAGGATTCAAATGCATGACAACCATGTGGCAGTAAACTCTACTTAACGGAAGTAATTAGGATTGATTAGATTGCAAGTATTCCAGGCCGCACTTGAGAAACTACTACCCCCATTAAATTCCGAGATTGAATCATTTAGGCTGGTAATGGATTGACCTAGGCTCAGAATTGGGCCTATGCATGACAACCACGTGGCTGTAAACCCTTGTCGACATTTTAGTTAAATGAAGATTGATTTAGTTAATGGTACTCCAGGGCACCTATTTGCGCGTATCCGTTTTCAGAAGCTACTATAACAGAGATATTATGTCTTAGGTGGCAGAATAGAATAGTCGGTGAGATCGAATCCATTTGTGTACGTATTCCCCCTATCCAGCTTATGGCTCCATTAAACGTTTGAAAACAGTCTCATCATTCCAATGTATCTGATCTAGGCATTTTTCGAAGCAATTGTATCCAACCATGCAGCCAAACGATATTCGGCTCGGACAATCAACTCCTCAATAACAGGCTTGCAATCATTATAGTAATTACCGGACAAATCAGTATGCGTAAGATAGTCCAATCCTGGCTTAAGGACAGTGCGGCACACGTAAGAGTTTGCATCCCGGGCCCATATCATCGCCGAGCTGACAGGATCTTCCACATCAAGTCCATCTAACCAGGAAGAAGACTCGGAGGCATATTCTCCAGAATTAATACGAGTCGCTAGTATCGAGGCCCACTTTTGAGCAATGTCGGGCGAATACCCGCCTGCATCGTCATCGGGAATGTTTGTGTCCCAAATGTGATGCAGATTTGTGTGCGATCCGTCGTATGCCACGTTGATGCCATTGCCGCCTTTTTTCAGGGTCTCGGCGTGGAGTGGTTGGTGGATGTCGCCGATGAACTGATAATGAAAAGTTAAATTATCATAATCGTATGTGGCCGACTCGCCATTATCTGTTTGACTTACATGAACGATAAATTTCGGGGCATCGACCGCTCTAGAGGTCGTAGTGCTACCATCGAGTAGTATATTTGTCTAGTTCGGATCCAGGATTAACATGTTATAAAATCCTCACCCGCAAGAGACATACATAATTCTGTATAGCGCTAACCAAACAGCCACTATCATCACAGTCGCGGGTATAGTCCACAGTGCAAGCCGTCCGGGGATCATTTTGAGCATCAATGTAATGAAATGATCTTGAGAAAGACCATTCCGCAGTATGTATCAGCCCAAGTAGATGCATTAGCTAGGTAAGAAGATGAACCTCCGAGCAGGCCCTGACAGTAAGATTGGGTAGAGGGCTTCACAAAGTTCTGTGCAATTGAAGGCGACGGTTTCATGTCCCAAACTGCCCCAAGCGAAAGTACACTCGAGACCTGGGTAGTAAACAAAGTAAACAACAGAAAAACAGAATAGTATGTCTGCACCATGCTGGAAGTGCGCTTTTAGTCTTCTTTTCCCTTCAATGTTACGTTAATGATGAACAATCTCGAACGGCATATAAAGTATATGTATTGTCCCTACATCAATTGGTATATCTTTTTGAGCCAGCTATAAGAAATCTACCTAGGTATGCAAGTCTCAATAAGTGAGTGTGGTTACACTACCTTGTCTCGGATGTGAAATATGTCTCATGACGGCTCATGTAGGTCCTACGAAGCCTTGACAGAATCATACTAGGTAACTATGAATTCGGACTCAACAGACTCCTAACTTACCAGATTGGCACAAGACTGGAAGATTCAAGGTTCCACTAACCGTTGTACTCAGTGAAACAGTGATCATACAGGGGACCACATCTTGAGTAGCGTATGTATGCACCGCCTCTGTATACAGTTTGAAATTTCAGTAAACTTATACACGTAAACAACTTACCTCTAGGGGTTCCAGTCTTTTCGCGACTGCATAAATGGCCGAAGAGGTAATTACCGTAAAAGGAAAGCAACCTTGGACGATTAGGGCTAGAAAGTGCTGCCTGAGAGATTAGGCATCAAGGCCAGGATAACGCGGCATTACGTCATGCCTTGTGCAATTTCCTCAGCGTCTTCTGAGCCATTGAGTCGCTTACTTCCTCGGGATTTCTACTGATACTGGGCTAAAAATCAATAATTTAGCTGTGGATTGCGGGTATTTCTCATACCTTCCCATTTCATCTCCATACAAAGCTGTGGCATGGTCGTGGTGATAGGCTTCGCAATGAGGCCAAACTGTGGGGTAGAAGCATCACCGAAGATTCCCTCGTTGGCCCTACGTCATCCACCTCAAAGCTTGTCTTTACAATATCTCCCTGATAGGTCAATCACGATGAAAGAATAAAGGGCATGCTATCATTGCCTGAGAATCTGTACTTGTTGCCTACGTCATATCCCAACATCTCCCGGGCGCCCAGCTATAAAGACGCTCGAAGATCTCTCTTGGCTTTGATCTATCACAACAGTAACTCAAGCTTCATACATCTTACAGCCTTCTACTATCAGAACTTATTCAAGAATAACTCACAGTCAAACAACAAAATGAATTCCGAAAGAACCAACATTGATGCTATCAACACTCGCACCCACACCAACGCCGACTTCACCGACAACACCAACACCGACAACACCCAAAACAAGACTGATACCTTCGACCACGCCGCAGATAGCAAGCGAGACAACCTCAGACAGGGCGTTTCTCAGTCCGCCGAGACCCCAAGCACTAACACCGACTCCTTCGAACACGACTCTGCTCCTCGGGAGTCTGAGAGCCGTGGTTTCGAGGACCGTGAGGGTGGTAACCGCGATGTCGAGAACCGCAAGACCGAGAACCGCGACTCCAACACCTCAGAAACAGACAAAGACGGCGTCCCCAAAAAGGGAATCGCGGGCGTAATCAACTCCAACTTTGGCGCCGACAAGACCACAACCTCGACCTTCGAAAAGTCGCAGGGCGAGAAATACGGCGAGGGCTTCGACGAAACCGGTGCCCAGCTCAAGGGACGATTCAGCGTTGACGAGAGTGCCGCGGCATCTGGGTCTGCCACGGGCGGCGGTGAATACGCCATGGGCGGAAAGCAGGGTGGTAAAGCTGGGAAGGATACTAACGTGCCGAGTGGGCATGGTTCACACAATGGTGCGCAGAAGGAGAGCTTTGGTCATAAGCTTATGGGTAAAGCTGAGGGTATGTTTCTTCTCAATACTTGGAGTATTACTAGATAGTGGACTGACTGTTGATAGGAATAATGCACCGACACCATCATGACAAGACCGAGAGCCGTACTTGATGTTCAGTAAATGATGTTCTTAACGGGCTTGACTGATTATTATGCCCATGTACATTTATTTTCTCTTCATGAATGGTTTGATAACTTAATGAATACGAACTACTTACGACTTTCTTGCTCCATTTACCATCTAAGCTCAAAGACGATATCAGTTGTATAATTCACATCATAAACATTAACGTATCATAGCAAATTCCAAGATATATCACTGCCCTTCGACCCATTCTGCCCTACATATTGGACAAGTGGGTCGACGCCCACCCCTCTCAAGTCTATCCTGGAATGTATGAATCCATGAATCCATACAATCTCTATGGAAATTGTTACCACATCGCCTTCTACACCACACCAGTTCCTCATATACAATTCGAGGATGAGCATGTAACTCAGGAAAGTCATCGGAATCCTCGACTTCGTATCGATCCGTACCCGATTCGTCTTCTTGTAATGGTAAGAAACAGATGTTGCATTCTCCTTGGACAGGTCGACGAGTGATCTCTTCACGAAGTGAAGTTTGCTGTCTATCTGGATTTCGTGCTGATCTCGTGAACTCTCGTGATGTGGAGGTTCTCGTTTCTGCTTCGGACCTAGTTTGTGCCGTGCTTGTTGATGAAGTAGCCGTCGGTTGTCGACCATTCGACTCGCTGATCGTAATCCTCGATGTGCTCAAAGTCGTTTGCGGGATAGGCGTATGGTTACCTGATTCAAATATAAATGACCTTGGTTCGTGGCCACTATTGTTTCTGCTTGAGGAACCATGAGAGACATGGTTTGTTCCAGCCAATGACGATAGATATACATATAGTCCGTAGCGTTCCGGGTCGATTAAAACCCCTCGTTGGGCAAGTTGTGCATAATATGGCTGTAGATTATTTTCGAAGGACGCCGAAGACGTTGCGGAAATCACGGGCATTCTTGCTGTGTGGCTTCTAGGTTGATCCATCGTTGCTGTAGTCGTAGGAGTTGGGTTTGATAATGTGTCGACCTGCTCGGAGTGGTTGAATCGAGGTGGCTCAGATGATCTCCTTATTGATCTTGAACTATCGTCTCGTTCGATTTCATCAATAGTCGTTGCCGAAGCTGATGAGCCTCTGTCCACGGTATATGCTAGGGCACGATACCCTCGAGCTCTCACACTCTCACTATCACGCCGCGGAGCAGGCAAAGGAGAAGGCGACCTCAAAAGAAACCCCACCGAAGCACGACTCCTTTCATGAAACTTCTCAACCTTCCCAGACCACTCGTACACCAACCGCCCCGCTTGACCCTGATGGTGCCGTTTACACAAGAGCAGCGGAGCCAATTCTTCCAATATCTCGTGAATATTCTCTTCTCCAGATTCCAAGAGACGAGTTCCTTCGTCCAGAATCCGACTCGCCTGAGCGCGGCCGCGAATGTCGCTGGCAGGCAGTGCGCAGCGTCTACCTTTTGTTTTTGCGAAGCCAACGCAGTTAGTCTCGAGATCAGGCGATACGCCGAGAATGGTGCAAAGATGGAAGGGACATGGACTTGGGTCCCGGTTTGAAGTAGAGCTAGGCATTCTTTTTTTTTTTTTAATTTCCTATGGATGGATGTGTGAAATGACCCAAAAGATTTGTCGACAGTGACGAGTCGTCTTGATATACTTTATATTCGACCATGGGTGCGCTGATATGACGTCTTGGAGTAAGCCTAGGGTTTCTATTTTGGCTGTCAGTGTGGCTTATCGTGCCTAGTAATAGAAATTCATGCACTTCTCATATTCTCGTAGAGCATGGTGCAACATTAGAATAAACCAATCCAGCCACACCCATTGATAGCTGCCCGTAAAGTCTAATGTACTCATCTGCTGAATTACATAAAGTGTCTCATTCTAAAGCAATGACATGGGTTTGATTGGCGGCTAGACCAGGATTCGCAGGGATCGGTTCAGGCAACGACAACCAAAGTCCAGACTCCTGTACCGCACTAACATATGAAGTGCATGGATAGCAAGGAAAATTAGATGGCGCAGCTGAGAATATGCTGGGATCTTTTTTCAAGCGCCTGTTGCGGCATGAATTGATTGATTGCTTCGTGGCTTGTGGACTGTGGCGGTGTTGAGAATTAGCCCTAATTGCGAAATGTCTAAAGCCGGCTACTAGGCACTGCGTTATGTAACGAACTAGAATCCCTGCAAAAATGCCAAAGACCACTATGGAAATGACTAGTTGCTAATCACAGTGTTTTTTCTCGCATTAAAACGAGTCTTTGACGGATCGCTCTTACAGTATGTACCCAGCTTGTACATCAAGTACAGCCACGTTTTAGTTTAGTGAGCAAACAACCTGGAATGACCAGACCATGTACATGTGATTTTATGCCATTTCATTTTCCAGTGGCTGGCGATTAGCTAGCGTATTTAGATCGGACTTGAGGTTACATGGGAAATAGGATTCATGCAAATCGAGTGGAACAAAATCACGTTGAAGATTATGTATCGGGTACAGTAGTAATTACCTATACAATTTCACGTTGCCGATGCGAAAGAAGCATGGCAAAGCGATAACCCAGGTATAAGGCTTTGGTTATGCTAAATCTCGAATTGAACGCTTGTAGCAGCTAAGAAGTTGATGTCCTTGGAATTGATGGTCGTGGTTCATCGAACCTACGAGTCGGCGTATCGATCCAAGTCAGCCCTAAGTTGACCTCGTTGCTTACTCGACTGTGGTGGCGAGAATTAGTAGCTGAACACCATACTCTTGCCAAACGCTATTCAAATACTTTTAGCAAGTAATATTATATGTACTTAGGTAGTTTTCATCGCTCTCGAAAAGACTTGACTATCTTTGATGTCAGTGGTTTACATTGATAGACTTGTGACAGCTACATCAATCCATGTCAGAGTTGTACACCACCATAATAGGAATTATTCTTCATTATTAAATATCTTTTATGGGATGTTTATCCCAATAGTTTGATCTAAAGTATTGATTTAAGGTCAGTGTTGATCCCCATTGACTATATCTTTGTTGCTGATCTTCTACTAAGATCAGACGAAGATATGAAAATTCCATTCACACAACAACATTACTATCTAGCTATAAGCAAGATGTTGTTATTGCTTATCCCTATTTATACAAACAGGTATTATTTCTGTTTTTCCATATTGAGGAGTCACCTAATTTAACAGCCTCATTGAGTAGATTCTGTGTATTATCAGAAATCGTCGCCATACTGGTAGCCCTAAAAGGGAAAGGCTGCTCAGGTTATTTCTCACTATTCTCTTCACTGCAACAGTCTTTTCTCTTTCTCTCTCTTCACGCCTCGTTTTTGTTCAAAGAAAATCCTTCTTCCCTTCTTCTATGTCCTCTTAAGCATCACTTCATCACACAACCCTCCATCCTTGAGACCTCCATCAATTTACCTTCATCCCTCGACAACCCAACCACCATGGACGAACCACCAGGCTACATCCCAGACTCGCAATTCGACAACGGCGTCGAGCGCGCCGCCCTCGAAGACAGAGAATACCACCGTCCTGCCCCCTCGTCTCTCATCCTTGCTCGCTGCACCGAAGACCAGACCACCATCCGCAACTACAAGATTGTCTCGGCCTACATCGCCGCCTGCCCTCCCTTCGCAGGCATGGCCCTCATCAACGAATGGCGTATTGTGTGTCGCATCAATCACACAGACACCTACGAGATCTCGCTCAAGGTTCTCCCCTGCCGTCCCGATGAAGTCTGCGAGTATAATGATACCTACCTCCAGCTTGCACCTGGTCCGAAAGTTATGACGAATGGCAGACTTGATGGGATGGCCAAGACCTTCAAGATTAGTGTGAGCAGTGGATCGACGATTGGGGATTTGATTGATGAGATTTTTGAAAAGAATTTGAATCAGTATCAGTTCTGGCATGGGAGAGGTTTGTTTTTACCCCTTCCTTCCTAAATGGACCAGAGCGCCCAAATATTGGTGGCCCATGCCACAAAATCATGTCCACAATATGCATTATTAATGTCTTTGAATGCTGGCTAACCTCTAACTCGTTCTAATAGGCAACCGCTACTGGCTCTGGGGCATCCTCCAAGTAGCCACTCGAACCTTTCATGCGATGGACGAAAATGTCACGGGAATGACATACCTCAGTCAAGGCTGGGACAAGGAATTCCCCATCCGTCCAGGCGATTTCCAGGCTCCGGCTAGGGGTATTTGGCTCGATAACAGTGCTTGGTACGACTACGACGATTGAGTTATGAGATCATGATGCGGTTGGATTTTATGCGGGAAGCATTAACTTTGCTTAGAAATTAGAAATTGAGTTAGGAATGGGGAGAGAAAAGAGAGACTTTGAGCTGGATGGCTTTGCCACTTAACAGATTGTAGGACGGGAAGGTTATGGATGGCACGAGTGCCTTTTGCTTAGCTTTTGGTAGACAAAATAGAAACCGAGAATGGTATCTCAGAGAAAAGAAAAAGAAATCAAACATACTTCCTCAATCAAAACTTACTAGCATCACAGTGGTAGATCTCTGGTTTGCATGCAAAAGAACCTTAATATCCATCAAACTTAATTTGCTCGTGGTAGCATCACGTGTACAGCTTATATAAAGTAAAGTTAAAATACACACAACTTTTGTCTGCTCTATAAATGCAAATCATTAAACACGTTACCTCCCGCCAGTCAAACTACTGAGAAACACCACCACGACCTCCAACAGCCCCCACAACCTGAAGCTGATCAGCAGTAAGACGGACGTCAGGGAGTGGTCGGCCTCTGCCTGTGGGCCAGTTAATGAAGCCAGTCTCGCACAGGTATCTCAAATAACGACCAACATCCTCGCGACTGATTCCGTACCCGGCGCTCTCATCAACACCAGTCCAGTGATCGGCATCTGACTTAAGAATCTTGACTGCATTCCGATCATCGAGTTCAGGTGCCTTTGTATTTCCTGGAAGATCATTAACACAGAAGTGGAACAATGGCATGAGAGCGTGTTGTTCTTGATCCTTCTCTTGACCACCGGCAGAGACGTATTTCTCCAGATCGTGCTTCCAGTCTTCGTAGCTGATTTCGGGGACGTCATAACCATAATATTCGAGGATTGAGAGGTATTCGTTCATGCGGAGGCGGGGGTGGCCGGTGACGTGGACGACGTTAACGCCTTCGAGGGGGTTGAGGGCTGCTGCTACAACGACGCGGGCGACATGGTTGACTGGGACGGAGTTGACTGTGTTGACAATACGAGGGCGAGAGTGTAATTGGATAGATCCCTTCAGGAATCTGATGAGGAAATCGTCGGTGCTGTAAGGAAATCGTTAGTGATGGCATTCGTAACGACAGATTATTTAATACTAACTTGCAAGTTCCGGTCTGGGAACATCCTAGGATGTATCCAGCCCGAATGACAGAGCCACGAAGACCTCTTCTACCTGCCTCTCTAACGAGATGCTCGGAAACCCACTATTTTTGCAAGTCAGTCACCGTTGTTATAAATGGCTTTTCCCTAAATTGAATAACTTACTTTGGTCTGACCATAACCAGTACCCAAGTGGCGACGGCTACCCTGCATATCATCATCCTCAGATATAGCGCCCTCGCCAGTGCTAATCTGCTTCTCGGAAAGAGAGACGTAGTGCTCGGTATCAAGTACACTAGTTGAAGACACAAATGTGAAGATTTTGGGTTTGCCAATGTTGCAGAGCTTCATAGCTTCAATGGTTGACAGTACATTAGCTGCCATCATCTCCTGGTATCGCTTCACCCAGTGGACGGTGGCACCGTTGGCAATGATGACAGATACTTCTTGAGCCAGTCTTTGCCATTCATCATCGCTCAGACCTAGCTGTGGCTTGGCGAGATCTCCTGGAACACAGCTAATACGCGACTTCCACTGGTCTTGCCACAGACCGTAACCCTTGAGCGAACGTTCGAGACGTGCCATAGCAGATTCCGCATCCTTGGCACGGACATGTGCAATGATGCGCAGTTGTCGCGTATTTCGCTCGAGAAGATCCTTGATGATAAAGCCTCCTAAGAAACCTGTAGCTCCAGTAATGAAAACCGTAGGGCTTGCAGATGCTCGCACGGTAGATGGGTTGGCACCTTGAAACTTTTCCGGCAGCGTCGTGAGCAAGTGGTCCAAAGACTTTGCATAAGCAGGATCCTCTTGACTTTCTTCTTGCGTTTCTCCTCCATGGAGTTGCTTGTCGATCTGGGCACTGAAAGCTCGCAATGACGAATGTTCGTAAAGAATGTTGATCGAAACCTGCGCACCAGTGTCTTTGCGAATGTCAAGCAACATCTGCTGCGCCAAAAGACTGTGACCACCAAGAGTGAAGAAGTCATCATCGGGCGATACTTTCTTTTCGTTCAAACCACGAACAAGAGTAGCCCATTTTGTAGCGACGGTTCTCTCGGTCTCTGTCAAAGACTCCCATCGCTTGAGTTCTTCAGCAGAGGCAACCTCTGTTTGCTCGGAAATATCAGGGAAAGGAAGATTCGGTTTATCGACTTTGCCGTTAGGGTTCAACGGCAATGCCTTCAAGAAGATGAAGAGACTGGGCACTGCGTAACTGGGGAGTCTGCCCTTGACATGATCTCTGACTTCAGTTTGCATCGCTCTGAACTTTTTGAGGTAGACTTTGGTAACACCGAAATCGGTTCCCTCGTCGGGAACGTCTTCCAAGCTGTGGGACTCGAGCCATTGTGGCCATAATTTCATTTCCGGCACAATATAGCTGACCAGTGTGGGCTCCTCGTTTCGATCCCTTCGGACGAGGGTCTTGCAGTCTCTGATCATAGGGTTCTGGCTCAAATTGCTGTCGATATCATTGAGCTCAATACGGAAGCCCCGGATCTTGACCTGGTCGTCAGCTCTGCCAGTACACTCGACGTCGCCTGACTCCAAGTAGCGACCTAGGTCACCAGTTCGGTATAGGCGATCTCGAGGTCCCTTGTAATACTTTCTCCATGGTTCGCCTTTGTTGTTCTTTTGGTCTAATTCAACCCACTTATTGTTATCAACGAACCAGTTCGGTACGAATTTAAGGTCGTTCAAAGCTTGATCGCCACGGTATCCTTCAGCCAAACCAGCTGCACGGACATAAATTTCACCGGTCTCTCCAACTTTACACATCTTGTTGCGGTCTTCACGGTTGACGACAAGTAATTGCACGTTTTGCATACCGGTTCCCGCTGGAACGGTGTCCTTGAGGTGATCCATACCGTTGGGATCCTCGGCTCTGCTCTTGATAGAGTAATAACTCACGGCACGTTGTGTTTCAGTCGTTCCGTACATGTTGATAATATTGACGTTTTCAGCAAGGGCTCGCAGGGCTTTGCAGTCTCGTGTAGTCAGAACATCTCCGACAAAGAAAGCACTCTTGAGGCTAGGGAAAGTTGCACTAGCTCCGCCGACGAGAATCTGTCCCACTTTATGCATATTAGCACACACGTACGTCCATCACGCGGTTCTCTCAACCTACTAGCTGGAGTCAAATGAGTTACTGTTGGCGAATATTTGGCCATCCACTCTGCCAGTCTCTCGTGGGCGATATCAGATCGTGATGGGACTAATAATTGAGCGCCCAAGAACAATGGTGTGAAAACTGATCTCGTAAATTAGCCAGGAATATTCATTCGAGTGTACGTATTGACTTGCCATCTCGCTGAATCGGGTCGTGCGCAACTAAAAAGCCCAATGTTAGCCACCTTACATAAAAACGGTACAGCGATCAGGATAGGTAAGATACTTACTTCCACTGAGCATGGTAAATTTGCTTTCCGAGCTCAATCCAAAACGGTCGGCCATCCAAGCGAAATATCTGCAAAGACTGTAATGTCTGCCCAAAACACCCTTGGGTCGTCCTTCCGAACCCGAAGTAAAGGACAATGTGGGATTACTGTCAGGTCCGACTACAGTCGGGGGAGGAGCAGATGCCTTTTTCACAGCTTCTGCAAAAACATCTTTTCCGTCAATTTCTCCACCCGATAGAGTTCCATCGTCACCAATGCGGAGCGATGGCACCTCCGCCTTGAGATTCAATTCATCGTCAATATAACTCCGAACAATCGGGGCAAGGACACCGGCTTCATCAGTGGCCCGTCCAATATTGATCAATGCGCGAGGTTGGGCGACTTCGAGGTAAATCTTTTGTCTGGCGGGGGGATATGCAGGATCCAGGACTGTGAAGGTGGCTGCTGCGGACAATGTTCCCATAATAGCAACCACCAGATCGACGGATCGATGGGCGAAGATCATGACCACATCATCATTGGTGATTCCCGCATCATGAAGATAGTGGGCGAGTGTGTTTGATGCTTCATAGATTTGTTTATATGTAAATCGACGTTCGGGGCCCTCGGCGGAAGCAGTTTCGACGACGCACGTGCGATCCGGATGGGTTTGAGCTATTGTTAGGAAATATTGCCTTAGAGATGAGAATCTAACAAGCAGTTTATGCTATCAAGATAAATTTCCACATACCGTTCTTTCCGAAAATATCTTGAATTGATCCGACCTGTCAATCGGCTGGTTAGCATACAAAAGTTTCCAACCCCGCAATCATTGGAGAAGAAAGACATACATAACCGGACCAGTCAAGGTCAACGGTCGGATCTGGTAAGGCAGTCATGGTTTGTCTCCCGTATCGACTCAGCATACAAACAATTGAGTCGGCAGCTCAGATGAATGAGCAGAAATGCAAGTGAGAGACCGCAACAACAATGAATTGGGTGACGGCATCCGCAAAGATTTCCGGCTGGGCGGTGAGTCATCCATGCGAAATCGGCGTGGGGTAAGCCGCCATCCCTGTTTGGGTATAGCGTGGTTTCTTATAAACATTCGTCTTTTCTTCTTACTTATTCCCCTACACTTTCTCACTCTTCAATCACATTGACGGCTTTTGGACTCGCTTCAGATGAGATGTCTTAGATATGGCAAGTTTTGATAGTGCATAATTCCTGCGGGCAGCGTTACAGTGAGTACAACCGGATCTTCTCAGCCAGCTACTCTTGGGAGCTCCCATGATCCAGTCGTGATGAGTGTGGTTTAAGAGAGGCTCGGTGTCCTAGTCCTCAGGAGATGACTCCTGTCAAATGAACTGTCCGGGGAGTCAAAATACGACATAGCTGTGCTGACTAGAGCTTGCCTGCAACTCAATATTCTTGGCTTCAAACCCTGAGTCTCGCGATATACTCAAATGATGGAGATTGCTAAGATGGTGTCAAATCAATAGAAGTCGCCGACTTCGACTTCATGATCACGACAGGTCCGAGTTTATTCGAGTTTCCTGGCGTACACTGAGCCTTGATTGTAGGTATAAAGCTAAGATCAGGCGGGCAATTTCTGAAGCTTTCGTGGAATACAAGTCTCATTATCAGTCATCATTTTATGGCTGATCCTTATCCTCTATACAGTTCCTTGTGTCAAAAAAGAGCTTGGAGTACAAAGAGAAGTCCCAGCGGACACGATTGGCTGAGCTGCCGATAAGGTACAGATCCCAATGGGCGGGGTTGCGGGGACTCCCCAAGATCTTGCATTCATTGTTGTTTATTACAACTTCCCATCAAGCATCTACTACGTATATAATCACTAATAAGAGTGTCTTTTCGACGTACTTTCTTACCCCAAGCAATCCGAACTTTTCCACAACATGGCGAACACTGTAGACAAAGCAGTGCTCAAACAAGTGCAGATCGCGCTACAGAACGCCGATGCTGAGCTTCAAGATATCAATAAGAAAGTTCGTGTCTAATAACAGTATCATCACAGGATAACATGATTAACACCCCGATCAAATAGATATGGTCCAATCCCGAACTCGCCTACAACGAATACATGGCCCACGACAACATCTGCGCAATGTTCGAAAACTTGACCACTACACGATCCTTAAACTATCAGGTTCGCCGTAAAACATATCAGCTTGACACATCCTTTGAGATTGAATACAAAAAGGGGGACGGTGGCCGAGTCCTCGTCTTCAACGCGGAGTATGATGCATTGCCAGGCATTGGACACGCCTGCGGTCATAATTTGATTGCCACAAGCTCGATCGCGGCGTACATTGCCACTGTAGAGGCTCTACAGGCTCTCGATACCTCGTCTCTACCAGGATATACGGTGCGACTACTCGGCACTCCGGCCGAAGAAGGTGGTGGCGGAAAATTGAAGCTCATCGAGGCCGGAGCATACAAGGGTGTCGATGCATGCCTCATGGTTCACCCAGTCACGCAGGGAAATAACGATGAATCTATCCCAAGTATCCACATAGCAGGTCCCGAATCCTTGCTTGCTAACAACAAAATCAGAATCAACTATACCGGCTCCACTGCCCATGCAGCTGGGGCTCCTTGGGAGGGCATTAATGCTCTCGATGCAGTAGTGTCTGCCTATGTCAACATTTCGCTTCTCCGGCAGCAGATCTTACCCTCTCAGAGAGTCCACGGAGTCATTGCTAATGGCGGCGAAAGACCGAATGTAATTCCGGGCTCGGCAAGTCTGCATTACTATATTCGGTCACCTGATACAAAGTCATTGAACACTCTCACGGATAGAGTGTTCAAGTGTTTTGAGGGAGCAGCAACAGCAACGGGTTGTAAAGTTGAATTCGAATGGTTGGTATTATCTTCGCATGACTCTTTGGGCTATTCCTGCTAACACTCTTGTGCACCAGGATCAACAACTATCAGGAATTAAAGAATAATAAGCCCATTTGTAAGGCTTATATGGAGACACTAAAAGTGATGGGTCACAATTGCGTCCTCAATGATCGCGGGGTCAAGGGTTCCCTAGATGGTGCCTCTACCGATATGGGTAAGTAGTCAGCTTCCCCTACTCCTGATAGTGTGCACCATACTCATCCAGGTTTAGGAAATGTCATGCATCAAGTCCCCGGATTCCATGCCCTATTCCAAATCCCGACGGAGGACGGAGCTGGAAACCATACACACGGCTTCACGGCCGGAGCCGGCTCGCCAGAGGGTTACAAAAGAAGCATTGTTTGTGCAACTGGTATGGCCGTAGTTGGTTTACGCATTTTGATGGATGACGAATTCGCAAAATCTGTTAAAGCTGATTTTGAACGAGAGGAGTGAAACATGTTTCGTTATTGGTCAACTGTAGCGCGTGCGCTGACGCTAGCACGCGAGCCTATGTACTACGTAGTAAGCCATCAATTCAGAGAGCCTTGTACTATGTACGCCAATCAGCGCCACGAAGCCCCGGTCTCCTCCCTGTGTGGCAGTGTGTGCTACAGTGCTAGTGCGTGGTCCAAGGAAGTCACGATATCCACATTCCATATTGGGAAAGTGAACTTTTGATAGCCGCTGTACTCTGTACGGAAGAAGCTGTATTATAGCGTAGGCCGTAGTTCCTTACTAAGTAGCCCCGGATCTAACTTATCCTTTATATTCTTATAAATTAAATATATTCTACCGTCTCCACTCCATGAATCATCTATCATAAGTCATGAATTTCTTTACTACCATACATGTACATCCTTCCTCGAAGCAGAGATTCCCTCATTGACCTGACCAAGGCTGTCGAGAATTCCTCAACACTTATATTATATTGTACCCCTGACCTCGTTCCAAAGATCCTTCCCTCCTGAGTCGCAGGCGGTATCGAGCCACAAGACTGATTTCAAAATTACACGCACTTCATCCCAAGTCGAGATCGAGACAGCATCGTGTTCACACAAGCGCCTCAACTCAGCGACAAACCATTCCCTTTCTTTGGTACCAGTGGCCGCAATCCCTCCCATGAAAAGACACCAGAGGTGTATGTTCGACCTTATAGATGGTAGCTCTGTCCCACTTCCAGGACTTGACTGAAGCTCTAATTGCAGCAACCTGACAAGCTTCGGAAGCGGCGCTGACTGAGGTGGTAAAGGGAACACTACGCCTACACCGAATATCATAAGTGCCATTCGATATGTTTCATAACTCGGGGTGACACCAGAAGGGACGATTCCGAGCTGACTCGCCGGTGCCAGGGACATGATATGCCATTGTAGGGAATTTCGGCTGTCGCAGAGGATTGTCGCACTGTCCGCAACTACACCGATCCCATCGATAAAACGTTCGACAAGGGACACATATGCTCGTGCGTCTTGGAAAATTAGGAACATTTCAGTTGTCATTTCGGTATTCAGCAAAGGATCATGGTCGTTGAAGATGATTTCTCGTGATGGTAACTGGGAGTCGTTGTCGAGTCTTACGAACGGGTGATGAGGCCGTGATAGTGATCTGCTAGCGGCTATTATGTCTGAGCTAGAGTGTCAAGAAGTAAGCAAAGAGGCCACATTTTCAAGATCCGGAGCAGCAAATGACCTACTATGATATCACTGCAGCAAGACCCGGTAGCCTTAATGCGTTCAAACCGCCTCGTATCTCTATCATCTTGGCGAGCCCGTTCCTATGTAAAGGATTTGCTGACAAACTCCCATATATATCAAGCCACTGCAGGCGTCTCAAGGGCGACTGAAACGGGGACACCTCGGATTTTGGCTCTGGCGGGCTGGTGTTACTCGCCAAGCGGAGCACAGACAGTATAGTTGTATCTGATACGGCTTTTGATGGATCTTTCAATGCCATATTTATTCTGGTGATTGACTCTGCTTCCGCAATCATGAGTTGCCTATGATCAAAACTATCAAAGGACCCCAGGCGTTTCGTCACCCATTGCGTTCTTTTATGCGAATAAGCGCCAAATAAGAGGGAGCTGTGCAGCGCAGGATCAATCATAGAAAGAGAAGTCCAGGCGTCTATGCTCTTTTGACACGCTCCAACTAGTTGACCTGGCATTAAACCGGGCCAGACGACAAGGAAAGCTGGAAAAAGTCAGCGCTGTCATACGTAGTAGGGCAGTGAGTTGATTATACAGTATTTCAGGGCAGTGCTAACAACTTGCTGAGGTAGTGACGAGGGCAAGAATGTCTGGAACGGATCTAAGTTGTCTGCTCTAATTGATTTCGCGATACCCGGAGGGTCTTGATAAGATGCGAATTCGTTGCCCGCCATATGAGAAGTCTCTACGGGGGCTGCGTACGATGCAAGGCTAACCACGTTTCCTGTGACTACCAATCCTGTTTCCGGAGATGCTTGGGAATTGAGATCTGCCGCCGTAGTAGCGACATGTGATGGCTCAATCAACGGCTCCGGCGATGTAAACAACCCATCACTCCTCTTTACCTCCTCTTCCTCCTCCCCATTGAATACAACGATCCGGCCGCCGTACGTCGTGCTTACCGCGCTGGAATCCGCTGTGCTGGACTCGGAATCGCCAGCTCCCTGCTTGTGCCGACTCTCTCTTTCCTTATCCCATCTCCAATGTCCCGCGTGTGAACGAATTTCTCGAATCGATTCAACTCGATCCTGATCCGAGGAGGGGTCGGTTATGATGAAGCGTAGCTCTCGCTTTTTATTGCTCGAGCGCCGTGACTCCGCTCGCATGTCTTTGGTTCTTATCTTTCACATCAAGGTGTTCCAGGTTGTCAATAGAAAGTAGTCCGCAGATGGAATGGTGATATCTGGATACCGCAGATCTTGAGCACCAGCGACATGATTTTCTGGAAGAAGGACGTGATTCGCTCGTCACATGGACCGATCCTGAAATCCTGGAAACATCGGGAAGTTATTACTGTTGATTGTATTGATTCGAGCCGTGCGCGATATAGCATTCGGCTAAGGTCCCTACCTAACCGAATCCGGATGGTCTGATTAGTCATCAAGATAGAAATTCTCAGTTGGTTAATTAGTACAAGCTAAGAAGAGGATGCACTTGCGGGGAAAAATACGATGTTAGATGAACACCCATTGTGGAGGCATACATGTGTATATGTTGATGTTTTGCCATTCATAACGGCGCCGGGCGTGGCTAGGGGTCCGGCATCAAATACCACTTGATGAAACTGACAGGCAAACTTTCTTCAATTGGCGTTGTGTTAATCTCTTCTTTGTAGGCCCGAAAGAGCTCTGTGTCCCCTTTTAAAAGTCATCTTTCTAAACGCTTTTAAAGCTGCAGTGGAAGCAATAGGAAGAGAAACAAGAGAGCCACTATACCTATGCGTAAGGGCAGTTGGCATAATAAGCCTATTATAGGGCCCAACGGGATTAACAATGTTTAATTCCAGGGGCCGTTTGTTTCATCCGGCGCCTGAAAATTAGCGTTGCCAGCTTGATCGTTTAGCTGCATCCTCGGTTTATCCTTGCAAACATTCACTGTCATTCATCCTTGAATTGAAACTGCACCTCGTATAGATCATGGTATTCCCTAGTATCCGCTGCCTTACTTGTAAGAATCGCCATGTAAAGGTAAATCCATTGTCTGGAGCTACCCTACCTAGGCACAATGAGTTCCAGCTGACAAATGCACAGTGCGATGCATCGCGACCACAGTGTGAACGATGCCGCAAAGGGAATCGGGATTGTTTCTGGGAGGATAATAATGCTTCAGCAACCGATATTCCTTTCAAGAGCGAAAATGCCTTTGCTAAGGGCAGGCCTCGGCGCCCTCGTAAACGTATCACCAAACCGCAACCCGGAATCTTATCAGCAAACAAGGAGCTGATACCTTTGAACTTGCAAAGGGTCGACTTTCCAATAGAAATTTATGCATTTCAATATTGGATAGAGAATTTGGCGTCGTGGCCGAATGATCTGTTTGACGTTGGCCAGGAATATGGAGCTGGTGCGCGGTATCACTCGCGTTGTGCGGAAGAAACGGAATCCAGTCTTCATCTTGCTGTCTCTGCGTTTTCGCTTGCTATGTTTGGTCGAGCGAATAACGCATATGAGGTTCTACAACGTGCTGAGAGGCACTATGCTCGAAGCATTACAGAGCTCAGGAGAGAGCTCAAAGTATTGTCGAACGACATGATTGATCAACTGCTTATTGCGACCATGATCCTTAGTAAATACGATGTTTGTCCGATCTACCATATCTCAAAACCACTTCTTCTGATGCATGTTCTAGAACATAATGTATGGTTTTCGAGTACGAAAAAGTCCGAAACCAGTCCCATCTGCCCAAGGCTCAAGTCCGCCACTACTTGGATCATATGCGTACCATTACAAGGGCACAGCAAGCCTTTTGCAAGTTCGGCAAGAGAAAGGATATATGCAAAATGTTCCCCTAGAGAAGGCCGTCCGACGGACTATAGTAAGTGTATATCACACGGTTCGTGCATTGAGTTGGGACTAATGCTTGATAGATTAGAGCACATCTTCTTTCAGGTGATCCTGTCCCAGCGTGGTTACAGAACGGTACCTATGGCGAACCAGATCCAGCGCTAGCATTAGACTCCCTCATGATAAAGACTGCCTTGCTTCGATCAAAGTCAATTACGGTCATAAATCAGGCCAATAGAGGAATTACTCCGATCATCCGTTATGAAGAAGCATTAACGGCGGTGCTTGCTGAAGCACAACTGTTGGACCGCCTATTTGCACAATGGGCCGATGATATCCCACAGAATTGGAGATTTATAACTCACAAAAGTCCTGGATACGATGACAAGAAACTCTCTCTTGACCGTCATAACCTTTTCTACGACCAACTCTTTCATTCTTATGCAACGCATGGACATGCCGTTGTATGGAACCGATACCGCGCTGTCCGACTGCTCATTAACGGCATCCAAATGGAACTGTTATCTCAAGCGGCCGAATATAGACCCAAAAACCTGAGCACTGCCTATGTGGAACAATCCACGGCATGTCAAGAGACTATAAACAGTCTAGTCACCGATCTATGCCGCGGTATCCCCTTTTTCTATCTTCTAAATGCCGAGCTTGGTCACAGCAGACGCCACACTGACCCAGCTATGGAGCTAGCTGACTCAATGAGTTCTGTTTCGTCACAGTTCCCGCCGATTATGATGGCGGTTCTGCTGGCGTGGCCTATTACTATTGCCGTTGGGATTGAAGGTGTGCCCTCGGATCAGATGGAGTGGCTGAAATGTAGGCTGCAAGCCGTTTCTCAGAGTGTTGGGTCACCGAGGTTTCAAGTTATGCCGGAAAAATAACCAAAGTTCATTAGCATTTAATAGTCCGTGAAAGTGCCTGTCAAGGTAGAATAAAGCTTTACGGGATTTATTCAGATGTTTCCAAGCAAGTTTTGCCCGTGAGACCATACATTCACATTGAAGTCAGGCATAATTAATTCAAGCAGGTATATCTACGTGCCAAAGCTCGGAGATTGATTGATAATACAAACTTTGCAAAGCAGATGACAATCAACAACAAACTTAAAAATGACCAACAACCGCTCTAGCCTCGTAAGGCTCCTCAAGATACTTCACCTCCTCATCCGTCAACACCTTATTTCTGAGACCAGCCATCTCCTCAACTCTCTCAACCGAATTAAGACCCACAATCGGCACCGTACTCTTACTCTTATTCCACACCAGAGCCACCTCACTCATCTTCCACCTTTTATCGGCTGCCAACTTCTCAACTCTCGAGATAATCTCTTCGTCAGCCTTGGTCAGGCCATTGATATGCGCCGTCGGCCCTTTTGATCGTGCCGATTTATCATATCCAACAGGCCGCGCCAGTTTTCCCGCAAACAGAGGCGAGTACGGCACAAGACCAACACCAGTCTCCTTACAAAAACGAATCATTTCCCTTTCTTCTTCCCGGTAGCATAGATTGTAGTAATTCTGCATGCTGATAAATTTAGTCCAGCCGTTCTTTTCAGCGACGAATTGCATTTGAGCGAATTGTATGGCCCACATGGAGCTTGCGCCGATGTAGCGTACTTTGCCGGATTGGACGAGGTCATGTAGGGCTTTCATGGTCTCTTCTATGGGGGTGTTGTTGTCAAAACGGTGAATTTGGAGGACGTCGATATATGTGGTGCCCAGGCGGGTAAGAGAGTCATCGACGCATTTGATTATGGCGGTTCGACTTAAACCTTTGATCCAAAGACAAATCAGCAATTGAACAGCTGGTCACAATTTCAAAGGGAAATGGAATAAACTCACCTCCCTGGTTAACATAATCCTTACTCTGAAGCAACAAATCCGGAAACCCATGTCCCAAAACAGTCTCATCCTCGCCAACCGCAAACGCGCACTTTGTCATAATCACAATTTTACCTCTCGGAATCTTCAACTCCCTCATCGCGGCTCCAATTACTTCCTCACTCTGTCCACTCGAGTAGACGTTCGAAGTATCCCATGTATTGATGCCGCTGTCGTATGCTGCCTTGAGCACTTTGAGGGATTCTTCCTTGTTGAGAAGCCAGTTTGCATACGGGGATGTGCCGGTTATGCTAAGACCCATGCATCCCAGTATAGGTAGGGAGACGCGCAGACCGGAGTTTCCAAGGCGGACGTATTCGACTTTGGTGGCATCGAGAGAACTCAGGAGACTTGCGGGTGCTTTGAATTTGAGGGCCATTTTGCCGTTGATGGTCGATGATTCTGCTCGGTAATCAGAGTATGAAAACGATGAATGGCAATCTTGTAGATGTGTTCTGATCTGAATAATTGAATGAGGAATTTTCTGTGATTGTCAAGACGATCAAGACCCTTTTATACTACAATCCGAAAGACTAACAGGAACATCAAAAGCATAAACCATCTCGTCAACGCACCGGAGATACTCTTAAGTCCTCAAAATCCGTCTTCTTCCCAAAATAATGTTTAAAGATCAATCAGATTAGTTCTTATATGCAATGTTTTGGGCTGATGGCTACGTACTCCCAAAATTTGAGTTGGTCGAGCCTTGCCTAAAGCGGAAGGTAAAGGATGGATCTCGCGCGTTTTTCCATTTTGGGTTTAGCTCTATATCACAGCTGTCGGGCGAGTTAGGGCTTAGCATCGCAGTTGGCAGCTATTGTGGATAAATTTCAGATGCAGTCGGAATGGGATCTATCCGATTTTACTATGTTGAGGCTTTATGCATGAGAAATATTTCATTAAGGTGTTGCGGTAGTTTGGCTACCGAAATAGGCTTGTGTAGAAAGGCTGTTGAGTAACAAAATCTAAATCGACCCACGTATCAAAAACGCACCAACGGGAATCATAAATCTGAGATTGACACCCTTTGATAGATTATGCAATGAAGAAACACCCTTAAGCCCCATTCAAAAGTAATTCAAATGCCATCGTCCACCGGCTACTTAACGCCAAAATCATTTGCCAGCAGCAGTCTTGAGTTCTTCTTTGGCGTCTTGTTTGGCAACAACTCGAACTTTCTCTTTGGCCTCCCGTTTATCTCTAGGCTCGTTTCTGCTGCCCTGCTTCCTGCCGTCCCTCCTAGGGTACTGTGTGATACCCTTTCTGATGTACTCTCTGGTGCCATCGTTTTTGGCATCCACCTTGGCGTCATTGTCGACATCCTTCCAGGTATTCTTCCTGGCATCCTTTCTAAACTCCTTTCTGGCCGCCGGTTTGCTGTTTTGTTTGACATCCTTTCTAACATCCTTTCTGACGTCCTTCTTGACATCCGTGAGGACAACTTTTTCGGCACCGTCTTTGGCGTCTTGTTTAGCAGCCTCTTTCGCACGTTTTTTAGCCTCTTCCTTCGCCTGCTGGATGGCCACTTTCCGTGCCTCATAGGCAACGCGCATCTGCGAACCCCATGACTTCAATACATGTGGATTTCTGGCGCACCATATTGCGAGCTCCCTTGTTGCCAGAGTATCCTCCAAGCAGTCATGGCCTTTCTTGCCAGTTTGAATGGTCATGTTAAGCCAGCTCAGGAGTAATCGTTTCAAACCGTAAGACTCTGGAAACTTTTTGTCTCGAGTCTCTGGAAATACCACTTGGGAAGCTAGAATTGCCGTGTCGACAATTCTCGGGTGGAAAATGCCCAGGACATTCAAATCATTCTGTAGTGCGTGTCCAACAATGATGGTCTCGGCATCGATGTATTCCCAGAGTGCGTCTCTAGCAGCTGCCCAACCTCGAAGAGCCCGACCTTGTTCAATCGCTTCGCTCATAGATTGGCGCGTAACACCGCTAACAGTGGACCTCCAAGCTAAGACTTTGGATACTGGGTTGACATATGTATTCAAAAGGGTCTCACCAGTCAGAACGTCTACCGCACATAGCAGCGCGACACAGTCTGTGTTCTTCCATAGTCCGACCATTTCACAGTCAATCGCCACTACTTTACGTTTTGGCTGAATGAGTGCTGGCGGGGTTTGACGAAACTTTGAATATGGGACATTGGTGTGGAGTTTTCGTTCTGTTGAGACCTGCAACGTATACTGCTCCGCATTAAGAACCTCGACTGTGTGACAGGCAGCAAGAAGAGCTTGGTAGATTGTCTCTTGTTCAGTGTCAGGTAATAGAGTGTATATGTTGGATTTATGGAATATTCCGTCTTTCTGAACTATTTCTTGCTGAGCGACGACCATTTGTTGAAAGTTGTCATTGAGGCCGACATCTTCAATACCTATGTAATTTTTAAGTTGCGACCTCGCAATCGATATAAGAAATCAGTCATATTATCGAACATACCTTGGACAATGACGGACTCACGCAAGCTAGCAGACATTGCAGGATTTTCTAACTCGACTGCTTGTTCGTTGACTTCTTGCAGGGTGACCATTTGCTCATCTTTTGAGGCGCCGCATATCTCGAGCATAGTATCAATTGCGTGGATATGAGCATGCTGTTGTATTGCTTCGTTGTTCGTGAATCCTTTGTCACAGACCGGGCAGCGAACCTGATGTTTGGTAGCAAAGCAGTGAGACCTCAGAGCCTTACTCGAGCCGAAAGTTCGACCACAAATCTGACAGGCGTAAGTCTGGTTGTCCGCCTCCGGTGTCTGTTTCTTTTGTGTTGCTGTCGCTTTGCGCGTCGATATCGCGACCCTGGGTACCGGAGTCTCTGCCATGGTGATGGTCAATGACAAGCGAAATTTAGAAGGAAAGTGCCGGAGCTATCTTTGCAGTCCACCAAGAATAACAGAGTCGAGGAAGTCAAAGTTCGATCGGCTTGGTCGTTTTGTTTTCGTGGTGAGAGAAAAGTCACAATTTTCCTAGGAAGAAGTTTTGCGTGTGAAGCAGGTGCAGCACATGACCTCGCTGATATAAGCGTGCAGAGTACCTAGTACACAATAATGCAACCCTTGTGAACACACAAACAAAGCTTCCTTCTATTAACTGCAAATAGAATTTCAGGTCAAGAAAAGCCTTGATTGAAGGTAATCTCGAGCTGCCAGAGGCCGCCGGACAATTGACAAAAGAGGAAACAGCCAGTTGCCTTGCCAGCAGCTGGATACACCTCTAGTAGTTATCAGGATGTAGAGTAACTTTCTACTTAGGTAGACATGAATAGAGTACCAAGTAACAGTTACCCTCAATATCCTAGTTTCCAATCAGCATTGTACACAACATGGAGTTGAAGACGCACTTATACCTTCGAAGGCCCGATGTCTCTCTCTCTGTAGTCTCCCTAGATATACCAACCGATAAGTACCCTCCCGAAGTAAATTTGATCGAAGAATTAGTCAGACGGATTTCATCTCAAGTACATGGATTCAACGGTGACTCGCGGAATCATCCCAACTATTCCAAGTGAGTTATAAGACAGCGTGGCATGTAATGCAGTGCATTCTTGCAATCTGTCATTATTTAGTTAGAACCGACCGTCTCGGGCTTAAATAATCAACATGCCCCGATAAGGCTGACTACCTAGGTACGATGTCCTGAAATAAATGGATGCTAGACAACGGCGGCGATTCCACTGAATCTTGAACTGTTCAATCAAAAGTTTCTAAATTCGGATGAGAACAGCGTTTGCTGGCAATCCTGATTGCTTCAGCGACCTCAGCTTGGTTCAATGTTTCAAGCGGGATATTACAGTAGCAAGTATGTAGAGAACAACAGAACAATAACATTATACTTCAGGATGTTATTGACGCAACAGGGTCTGTGTCTTTGAAGATACATGCCGGTAGACATTGGTATTAAGGTTACTTTATCGAGTCGAGAACAAAGCCGATGGAAATCTACCGGCAACTAGACAATCAATGTAACTAAACTATTGCCCAAGAGATATCATCCAGTGACCAGATTGTTCCCCAAGTTTGCTGGAATTTACCGTTGTCAGCCTGCACTGGGCTCTGAAGGGTTGTATGCAAAAACCGAAGAAAAGAGAAGAGAAGAGGTTATCGTGGGAAATCAAAGATACAGGGGTTGTTAGGGCTCAACCGCCTAAGCTGGCCATAAAGCACGCCCGGAGCATGCCTGGGGTATGCCTGAAATCTGCAATGTACAAATCCTCCTGCAGGGGACCTTGCTGTTGAGTAACAATAATTTTTCGCCAGTCAGATTCTCTTCGTAAAGTTTCCCCTTGGAAAGCTCTACAGAGAAACTCCGCGGTAAACTCTTACCGAGTCTGCCAAGTTTGGCTGATTGGCCAAATCGTTCAGGGCCCGAGCCCTACGGACTACGGTAAACGAGCTTATAGAGGCTCGAAAGAATGTTCTATGTAATTATGCCCAGGATGGAAAAGATCCTCCAGGCTCCATGTTTGATGTGGCTTGTTCCATTCTGAAATTATAAATAACAGATCTGAAGAGCTTTCATGACACTTCGCTTATTACTCTCGTGACTTCCGAGTCACCATCATCGACCTATCTATCAATGCCACCTGATCGCCAAGGACCACGTCAAGGCGATAGAACTTAAGCTCTAGATGCTGTGTACTGGTTATTTCTTACTTGTTCATCTCCATCTCGATCCTAGACTCCCTGCAAGACTTCGCCGAGTCTCTCAGCCCCCGCTGCCAAGATGTCGCTAAATCTGGCAATAGATGAGGAGAAAGAACTTCGTAAAGACTGAGCAAAACCTTACCGTAACCAAATTCAGTAAAATCTGACGAGGAATATGATGCCCCATGAACTCCAGAGATGTTTATCTGCAGTATTGCGTGCAGGTATGCAAATCCGATGCGAAAGGCAATTTCTGTGATATCTCTGAACATTTTGTACTATGTAAGAATATGAAGAAACTTTGCACTCGACATCCACAGCGTTTGTCACAAAGCCCGAGGTAAAGTGGCTGTGAATGCGGCTTAAATTTTTCTAAGAATTTTGAGTTGGACCGGCAAGACTTTTAGCGTAGCTTAGATGATCATTGATGATTGGAACGGGTTCGTATTCTGTTTCCGGATAAATGAAAACCCTTCTTCTTGTTGAGTCGTCTGGAATATGAGAGAACAGAAAAGGGGGAACAGCCCCCACGCGCTGAAGATCATTTGCATGAATCTTTGATGATGCGTTGTTCCGGAATGCTGACAGTCGAAGTCAGCCTTGTCTCTGTGAAAGATCGCGAGGCTGAAAACGCTTTTGCAAACTTAACCAAGTATAGCTGCAAAACTGACTTTGGATTGACTCACGCCAAGCAATAGAGAAAAAGCCAACACCACCTCTCAAAGGAGTCAAAGCTACGATGGCTCCACTATCGCGGCTCAATGGAAATTGACAACACGAGCTGCGACCAGCATAGCACTTTCTGAGCTAAAGAAGAAACTTTGTACTCCGTGTCCCCCAGTTTGGGTTGATGCCCAGACCTTAAATAGGGGAATAATACCGAATATCGTTAGAGCCTACGGCTCGTAGCGAGGTGTCGAAGAGCCTCATAGGTCGCCAACAAGGGTCTGTGAGCGACCCGAGTCCCTAAACACTTTTGGCACTAAACCTTGTACTGTCTAGCTGGGACTCTCAGTATGCAGATATGCCAATCAGACGAGAAAAGAGATTTTGGTCTCGAAACAAAAAAAGAACAAGATACGACCGTCGACTGCAGTCACTTCGTGGGCTACTTGGCGGAAAGTTTAATGAATACCTTCCTTGCCTCAGCTGCGAGTCTATGAGTCTACGGCATGCACAGCACAGCATTGTGATCTTTGTTGGCTTTTCTCACAGAGTTTCTCAGAGATCAGATGAGCAAAAGACAAGCATCAGCTCATGGTAGATCGATCATGCCAAAAACTGATTGGTACCATGCACAGACAACGAAGGAACGATGAACATCGGTCATTGAGTCCAGGCTTCCGTCTCCAGCAAACAAAATTGGGCATATTCACGGAGGACGGAGTTTTGCATCTCGTATCCAAAAGGAGTGATAAGGTTTATTTAAGATTAAAGACAGTTGGGTCGGTGAGCCATGTGATGGTTCTCCAATGATGATCCCTCGCTCTGGAGCTCTTGCTTGGGCTGAGTTGGGTGGCTGTGGACTTTAGGTAAGATCATCAAAGTTAGTGAATTTACTTTTTGCGCCGATTTTGTCTCTTAGGGTAGTGTCGCGTAGCTAAGTAACCTAGAAGCTGATAGATATATAGTTAGCTTGCTGTCCCTTCCTTTCTGAGAAGCTCTTAGTCTGTCACACAACTGTCAATTCCCTTGTAGGACATTCACTCGTTTAATTCAGCACAATATCAAACGAAGTGATTTTATCTAGTCAAAACAGACTTCATCAATACCGTCATCATGCGTTTCACTGATATCTCCCTCGTCCTCGCCCTGTCCACCGTGGCAGTTGCTGCTCCCCACCCCGATGGCGAGAAGTCTCTATACAAAGTCGGCACCAGCCCGCGATACATTCTTGCCCGTGGACCCGGCGAAAAGACCCTTCACAAGGGCAGTGCTCCTCAACTCCTTGCCCGTGACGCCGAAATCACCCTTCACAAGGTCAGCCCCTCTCACCTCTTCGCCCGTCAATCCTCCGGCAACACTGGCTCTGCCGGTGATTCAGACACCTGCTCCGGTGTAGGCGCCACTTGCGCCAGCTGCTTCGGTACCAACTGGACCGAGTGCCCTGATGACGTTACTTGCTACGATAAGACCGACCCTACCAGCACTTGCTCGTCCTCTGGTGGCTCCGGTAGCGGCAGCGGCTCTGGCAGCGACTCTGGCAACACTGGCTCTGCTGGTGACTCAGACTACTGCTACGGTCAGGGCGTCACCTGTGCCAGCTGCTTCGGCACCAACTGGACCGAGTGCCCCGATGACGTTACTTGCTACGATAAGACCGACCCTACCAGCACCTGCTCATCATCTGGTAGCTCCGGTAGCGGTTCCAGCTCCGGCGGTTCTGCTGGAAGCTCCGACTTCTGCTCCGGCGTAGGCGCTACTTGTGCTAGCTGCTTCGGTTCTGGATACATTGAATGCTCAGATGGTTACACTTGCTACGACCCTGCTGACCCAACCACCTCTTGCCCTGACGGTACCGCTGGAACTGGTTCAGGATCGGGCGGCTCTAGCTCTGGTGGTGCTGGATCTGGCTTGATTGGCACTAGCACTACTTCCACCGCTGCTGGATCTGCAGCTACTGGCGGTGCAGGCTCAGCTGGCACCACCCACGCTCCCTCTTCCACTTCCACCTCTAGCCACTCTAGCACCTCCACCACTTCCTCGACATCCACAACCTCAATCTCAGCTGCTACAACCGCTCCCCTCTCTGGCAATAGGCCCAACGGCGCTGCTGGCATCTCCATTCCCATGGGTCTGTCTGCAGGTGCCGGTGCTGCAGTTCTTGTTGCTGCAGCTCTGATGTAAGAGCATCAAGTCATCCACTCACTACTTTTCCTTCTCAATTATTTACTTTATGAGCCATTCGTCAACATCTTTTGAATTTAAAACTCTATATCCCGACATTACGTTGTCTTTGCCACACGCGTGGATGGATTTCCTTCTTTGTATTTAGTCTTAATTTATAATTATTCTTCTTGAAAGAATTCTCTAAGCGTAGCTCAAATGTAATTGCCTAATCTAATCTATACTTGCTTCTCAGGCAACGCCTCCTGAGTAACAATCTCCTTCTCCGAAACATGCTGCCCAATGAAGACATTCCCATCATCATGAACAGGAACAGGAATAAGCGACTCAGGAACCGGAAAGACATAACTAGATACTATATAGACCACAAAAGCACTTGAAAAGCCCCATAGATAATTAAAGTCGTAAATCTTCTCAGCTCCTCCGATATCAATGCTGGGGTTCACTGCATTGATGAGGCCCGGTAGATTGGGACCCAGTGAAATAAGCAAGGCTGCTGCTGCACGCCAATTGCAGCCTTTTACATAGTGATAGCGTGCATGTGGGCGATACAGGGCGGGAACGTCGATGGCTTGACGCTTTACGACCCAGAAATCAGCAATCAATATGGCAGCAATTGGCGATAGGAAGATCGACAAGGCGCCCATGAAGTTGATTAGACTTGTTGCTGAATAGACGATCTTCCAAGGAACCATGACCCAACCACCAATGATTGTAGCGACCACTGCTCCGCGTCGAATGTTGATATATCGTGGGCACAAAGATGTCAAGTCATTGGCAAACGAGATCACGTTTGCTGATACGTTGACACCGATTTGCGCAACAACCCATGCGAGACCGACGAAGAATGCTGCGGCTCGACCACCTGGACCATCCCAGTGGCTTGCAAGTTCCAGGGGATCCCAGATATATGTGCCATACAGAACTTTGCTCGCACTTGTTGAGACAATACCTAAAACCCCAATAAACGTACACACAGCCGGGACAAGCAAGGCTTGAAGCCAAATTCCGCGCGGCTTCTTCAAGTATCGTGTATAGTCGGGGATGTTCGTTGCCATTGTCGCCCATCCTCCACTCAGAGAAGTCATATAAGATAGGATCATCCATGAGCGAGTCGATCCCGTGTATTGTGGCTTCTGATTCCAGATATCTCCACTACCACCGGCCAGCTTGCACATGCCAATAACCGTTCCCACCGCGGCCGCAGTTACGAAGATACCCTTGAAAACGAAGAACCAACGTAGTTTGTGAGGTGGTGTCAACAAGAAAGGAAGCTGAACTGTCCAAAATATGAAATGTGACAGGAGTTGCTGACTTGTGATTCCTGCACTTTCTGGGAGATAGTTTGGAATGTCCAAGTAAGAAGGCCAAATGGCTCGAATAACTTGCGTCATGGCGGTTGATCCGGCATATGTTTGGATGGCGTGCCAGAACAGAGCAGTCACCATTCGAATCACGACTGGCACTCTGGAGAACGCATAGCCGAAACTTGAGCGAGCAGCAACGGGATAGGGCACGCGCAATTTGGCACCAATGGAGCCGTTGAAAGAAATTGGGATTGCGATGATGAATGTCCCCATGATAAGACACAGCAAAGCTTCTTTATAAGTCAGGCCTCCTGATATGACCGTCGAAGCACCTTCCCATGATTGCGCGGACAAGATATCACTCATCCAGTAACCTAGTAGTGCCCAGTGGCCCCAGATCCGACGTTCAACTGGTGTTACATCGTTGTCGATGTTAGTCCATGTACCGTCCGGTGCGAAGGTTGTGGGTTGCTTGGGGAGCTCCCAGGCCTTGATTGAGGTTGCTTTGGCCCGGACATTGCTTTTGGCGTGGTGGAAGGTCTCTGAAGCCGACTTTCGAGGCATTGTGGACCTTGACCTCCAACAATCAATAACAGAAATATGTACAAATGTCAATCCTTGCCACGGACGGTGGTAATGTAGCGGGAGGGCATGCTAGGAGACGAGGGTAAATGAGTAGATATATCTACTTCTCGTGGTGAGAAATAAATATGACATCTTGTCCTGGACCATGATATTCATTAATCATTAGCTTGTCGATATTGTTTGACTAATCTTATCATGATGCTTCAGCAAGGCTTAAGAAGCTAAGAAGAGTCAGAGATAAGCAGCAGCCCCGCGGCCGACCCTCATATCCCGCGGGATGGGAGCCGATCTATCGCTCGATGTTTGGGTTATCAGCAATCTGATAAGAAGTTAAGAACCTCTCCGTGCCTCGGGCTGTTTGGACTGACAGGCGACAACTAGCTCTACATACCTATACATATCTATCAGGGAATAGCGAAGATCTTGAGGAAGTCTCATCCAACTGACTACTCAGCACACAGTCCGCATCAGTCAAGATGGCGTTCACTAATTTCGCCGGCAGAAGCTACGATATTGTCTCTGATGAAGTCAAACAATCCGACGGTTTTGATGAGATTCCAATGATTGATCTCACACTGCCACAAGCACAAGTAGTTGAAAGTCTACGTGATGCATGCACTCGTGTCGGGTTCTTCTACATCTCCAATCACGGCATTCCGCAAGACATCATTGATCAAGTATTCTCCACGGCGGAAGGGTTCTTCGGCTTAGACGACAAACTCAAACAACAAGTACATTTCAACAATGGGACAGCCCTATGCGGATATGAAGGCTTCCAGAATGTTTACACAGATGAGACAAAAAAGCCGGATCTGAACGAAGCCTTCAGTTGGCGTTATGCACCGGATATGGATTCCTTCAACGAAAACTTGGCCACAAGGACAACAGTGGAGGAGGGGAAGACCGATAGTTTCCTCACAAGTGGTCAGAATCTTTGGCCCGATACGAAGCCGGAAATGCGGCGAGATATAAGTCAATACTATAGCCGTGTCCTCAAGTTGGCGAGAAAGCTGATCCGCTTATTTGCTTTGGTGCTTGAACTACCAGAAACATATTTCGATGAGATGATGCAGCACCCCGGCTCAATGGGCAAGATTCTGCATTATCCACCGCAGCCAGCCAAAGGCCCCGATCCACCATTCGGAATAGGCGCACATACTGATATCGAATGCTTCACGATTCTATGCCAGGGAGGTGATGTACCGGCTCTGCAGGTACTCAACCCCAAAGGCGAATGGATTTTGGCGCCTCCTATTCGAGGTACTTTTGTCGTGAATATCGGTGATATGCTAGCACGGTGGTCCAACGACACTTTCCGCAGCACCATCCATCGTGTTTTGAATATCACAGGCCGAGAACGCTACTCGATGCCTGTATTAATGGGACCGAGTTATAACACTGTGATCAAACCACTGGAGACTTGTCTTGCGGATGGTGCCAAATATGATCCCATTCCAGCGGGTCTTTATGTTTGGAAACGACTTGCGATCAGCCGGCTCGATAAGGATGAGTATGAGAGGCAACGTGTCAAGATGGAAAGCCAGCTAACAACGCCAATTGGTGCATAGAAGTGCAAAAACAAAAATCTTGTATATAAACAGAGACAGGGAAGGAAGACATTAGCTTCCTTGAACATCATAACGAAATTTCGGGTATCTTTGATATCAACAATAAGTGAATCGAGTAAATTGGCGGTATGTCAGGTCGGCTCAGAAGGTATGAAGTCGTAACCAGAAAAATTCGAATCAGGAATGGTCCAGGACATGATATTGTCAAGGTCAATGAAAGCCGCAGAGAGTGGCTGATTTGAGAAAGGCGAGATAACGGCGTTCTCTTCTTTTTCTACAGATAAGCCATCAAAGGTTTCAGCGTTGCCATTTACATTTCCAGAAAATGTGTTCGGAGAGGGCTCTGGTAATGCGATTTTGGAATTCTTCCACTCGTCCCACCCAAGTGCTCGAAGCCTAGTCAACGTGTAAGATACCCAGTCATTCATTTTCGCTTTCATCCGAAGCTGCCATTCGAATTCCTTCATCAGATTCTGGAGATCTTCTGATTCCTCCAGGGTAATACTTGTAGTACGGAGAAGACCTAAAAAGCCTCCCAGTATAGTTGCACATCCACCAGCGGCAAAAAACCAGAAAGCCTCCATATGCTCGGGGCGAAGATGAGACATAAATTGTACAAGACTATGCGCTCGTGTCCGAAGCATTTTGCGAATAAATTGGACAAACTGCGGGTCAACTTCAGACTTTGACTGCTGGATGGCCCAAAGTAGGCGGCGATGTAGTGCCGCGGTTGTTGCATGCAAGGCAAGATGGAGAAATCCATTCACACACAGCTTTCCAGGTTCTATATTTTCCAGACTCAACACTTCAGGAAGACTTTTGAGCATTTGAGCAAGATCAGTTCCCAATGGTTTTGCAATAGCGAGCACTTGCTGGGGTTCGAGCACTTCCGCAAGAGACCTGACTGAGTAGAGCTCACGCAGCATACGTGCTGTAATGAGACTTAGGCTTACTAGCTCCATGAACAGAACCTTCCCGTTCTCAATACTGACACTTCCAATCTGGTCACTTGCTTCCTCATCGCCAGCGCCTTCAGAGAAATCAGTACTTTCTAGCGGCTTCACTATCCAATCGGTTGCTTGGGAGATGAGGCAAGGCCGCCCGAGAACAAGGGCTGAAAATGAGTCCTGAATATATAAAGCCCAAGCGAGTCGTTTCCGAAGACCCTTTTCCCACTCCGGTATATCCCAGCTCGAGCAGTCCAAGTGGAGACCGAGATGCTGGCCCAAGCCCAGTAGAGAAGAAGTGAAAGACCACATCCAGGAGTTATCCATGAAAAGTGGATTGCGATGACGTTGTAGTAGTAAAAGGCCCGCTTGTATAGTATTTAGACGAGGCCGGTGTATAGCATCCTGCACGGCGCGATGGGCAATTCTGACCAAGGCAGCCTCGTTGATCTTTTCTTGTAGCAAGAGATCCGGATCGTACGACCACCAGCAAACAGCCAACGCATAGACGGCAGCTAGAAGATGTGCAGTAATCTCACGATACGTCCGATTGTATTTCTCTATGAATACATTCTTATGTAAAATAGGAAATGACGGGTGAACAATGCGAAAGTACAGCTTGATCAATGTCGCACCGTGTGGACGCACAAGAGACTCAACATCGTCGACACTGACTTCATCCCACGAGTCGGCTTTTCGGAAGCTTTGCGAGACCTCCGCATCGGGTGTCAACTGGAAGAAGACATTTTCATGGACCTTTCGCATCATCGTTGGACCCAACATTCCACTGAATGTTGTACTATCGCCATTTCCCGGTAGCCCGGACCCGGAGCGAGCATAAGCTGTGCGCAACAAGTAAGAGTCATGTTCGCCACCAGGTCCAATCAGTTCTGAGAAGCGGCTCTTTTCAAGACCGAGGGTCTTTGTCAGTATTGATTCCTTGGGGTAGTCGAGCTGTTGGTCTAACGTGGAATTAGGTGACACTGATGACAGCTCCTCTGAGGGCCCCCGCACACGGGGCTTCCTAGTAGTAAACTCCTTTGTGTTTGCCGCTGTAGCGCGTCGTTTTGGCGGGGGAGGCTGCAAGAATGTGCATGAAGACAGGCCAGCAGCCTGGCAGGTCAAGCAGCTCGAAGACCCGTGTAGGGTGACGCATCTCTGCTTTTTCTTCCGGCAGACATCACATGCTCTCATCCTTGAGAAGCATGCATAAAACGTATACAACGATCAACCTAGTAGGTCGTCGCTCTAGGTCGTAGCTGAAGTCGGTGTGGATGCTGTGTCAGCTACCCAATCACATCGAGCACTGATAGGAACGCTGATATGCCGGGGTACTGCATAAACTGAGCATACGCCAATTGTGCTTCGAGTCCTAGCGTTATGTGCTAGTTGAGATAGGAGATATAGTGACTGAGTGGATAAACTCAGGAGAAACACAGAGATACAGCAAGAGCGTTTGTTGTCTAGGATGAAGTTGTCAAGTGAAGAAGATTGTGTTAGTGGGTTGGCGATAAGATAGGCTATCAGTGGCTGATAAGAAGAAGATCGGTCATTATCCCGAGGCCGCGGGCAAGCATCCAGTCGAACGAAGAAGGGAATGAAGCAAGCATTTCAAGATTGACTCTGTTCTCATGCTTCACTCTCACACTTACACAATTATCGACTCACTGACTGATTGCCCTTTGTCCAACTCGTGACTGACAAAATGGTCGCTGCTCAGTCAATCAAGAGAATAGCCGGCGGGGTTGAGGACGATGCGGCCGTTTCATTCGCAGCACAACCGTATGCTTTTCGGTTCAACCCTTCAACGACCGCACTTGTGATTATTGACATGCAACGGGACTTCCTGCTGAAAGGTGGCTTTGGGCACATACAAGCAGGGGACGCCGGAGTGGCAAAAGTACAAGCCACTATTAAACCGACATTGGCGGTTCTGCGTATGTTTCGTGAGCGTGGAATCCATGTAATCCATACACGTGAAGGCCACCGACCCGATTTGCGAGATCTGCCTACGCCCAAGTTATTGAGACAAGCCCGCGCTCCCAAGACTCGCCACTCGATGGTCATCGGAGATGTTGGCCCAATGGGAAGACTCCTCACGAGGGGAGAATATGGCCATGATAATGTTGACGAGCTGCAGCCAGTGGCTGGAGAGTATGTTGTCGATAAGCCAGGGAAGGGCAGCTTCTTCTCTACGACACTACACGAGCACCTAGTTGATCGAGGCATCACACATTTGATTGTAGCCGGTGTCACCGTGGAATGCTGCGTGACCACCACTGTTCGAGAAGCCAATGACCGAGGATTTGACGCTTGTATTCTTAGCGACTGCACTGATGGATTTGTGCCAGCATTCAAGTCTGCATCGCTAGACATGATTCATTTTTCGGAAGGGCTATTTGGATTTGTTAGCGAGTCGCAGCCGCTACTTGCAGCTCTATCCTCACTTCCAGCTCATCCCAACAAGCCAACATTTGAATGGGACGGCTCAATGAACATAGAGTCACTCAAACATGCATATTCTGGCGGTCTTTCTCCAGTAACGGTGGTGAAATATGTCCTCGAAAAGATAAGCGCAGATAAATCGCAACATTCGGCCGTTTGGCTCAACCTTGTATCAACCGAGGACCTCTTCCGCAGAGCTGATAGTTTGGAACAATCCGGAGACCGCGATTTACCTTTATTCGGTATACCGTTTGCTGTTAAAGACAACATGGATGTTGCCGGACTCCCTACGACGGCAGCATGCCCGGAATTCGAATATCTTCCCGAAAATTCAGCTTTCGTGGTAACAAGACTAGAAGCCGCCGGAGCGATAGTCGTTGGCAAGACAAATCTGGACCAATTTGCAACAGGACTTGTTGGCACCAGATCGCCATACGGGGCGTGTCATTGTGCTTTTGATCCTACGCGTGTCTCGGGCGGTTCTAGTTCGGGTTCTGCTGTAGCGGTCGCGCTAGGCCACGTCTCTTTCGCCCTCGGAACAGATACAGCAGGATCAGGTCGGATTCCAGCTTCTTTCAATAACATCGTCGGACTTAAACCGACTAAGGGGACAGTATCCACAACCGGAGTGATCCCCGCATGCAGGACACTAGACTGTGTCTCTTTCTTCGCCAGCACTATTTCTGATGCAAGAAGCGCATGGCTTGCCGCTAAAGAGCACGATCCTGAAGATCCTTATTCCAGAAGCTCGCCATCACTAGGATCTTTGAATAGTAGATCTCTACTACACGAAGAGTCGACATATACCGTTTCCTTTCCTCCTAAATATATACTGGAAAGCGCGCTTTCCCCAGGATATTATGAACAGTTTGCAAAAATCCTTTCCCTTGTCCGGAGTCTGGCCAACGCCGAAGAGGTCGACTTTGACTGGCTATCATATCTCTCCGCTTCTGATTTGCTGTACAAGAGTGCCTTTGTCGCGGAAAGAACCGCTGCACTGCAGGAAGTATTGAGCAGCAGAGCAAAGAAGATAACTTTACATCCAGTGGCGCAGAAAGTTCTTGATTTGGCGGGTTCCAAGTCAGCAACTGATGCTTTCCGTGATATTTATGAAGCTCAACGACTATTGAAAGTCATCGCAGCTGAGTTCGACAAGTGTGACATCCTTGTCGTACCCACTGCTCCAAACCATCCAACCATAGAAGAAGTAGAGCGAGACCCCATCGGACCCAACTTGAAGTTGGGTATCTTTGCAAGTGCAGTCAACGTCCTGGATCTAGCTGCTGTTGCTATCCCAGCAGGTCATATCGAGGGTCTGCCGTTCGGTATCTCGATTGTTGCCCCTGCGTTCAGGGAGGGTGTCATTCTCAAAGTGGCGCAAAGGATTCAAGCACGACTGGGACATTTTGCGCTATAATCAGTCATGATCATGAATATGTCCTGAAGATAATAGCTTTTTCCCATTGTATATGTTCGAAATTAAAACATGAGAGTTATGATAGAAAGAAAAAGGAGAAAAGTCGTGGATATAAAAGTGTTGAACACGTGAGCCCGAAATGGTTTAGCGTGACTATGTGTCCCAAAGTAGACTAGCGTATATTTCTCCTGACAATTTTCCAACTTCCCCAGAAAGACATCATCCATCGAATAATCTTGATATTTCAACACCCAACTAATTCAGCGACCGATGGCCTATCAGTCTATCAAGGCCTGTTCTTACACCGTTTGATTAGCGGTCTACTTAGGCATTGACTACAGACATGCCGTCATGAGCAAACATTTTGCCGCCACGTTGTACACATCGCGATATCTGTTAACACGAACGCGACGGCGGCCTTTCTACAGTTGCCGCCGCTGTCTAAGCACTCCTAGCGGACCTGCTCTTTTCCGTCAACTTGAGGACGGTACAGGTTTGTTGACATTTTTTCGAGGAAATCTACAGCACAGATGGCTGATGAACAGCACAGAGCAACCAATCACAGAGGATGACTTATTTAGATATCAACGACATCGCTGGTTGTATGTACTATGACAAATCTCTTATTGAATTGCTTCAAACTGACACGATGTCTAGATACAATGATGCAAAAGAGCAGGATGTACGATATCGACCATTTAACCTCCCGGCATTGATAGAGCGAGCTCTCAATGCCAAGAGGAAACTTGTTGACGGTCTAACCTGTATGTTCCTTTCACCTTAAGCCTTGATTATGCGTGCTAACTTGAATGCAGGCGTCAAAATACTCAAACTTCTCGAAGGCGATCACAACAAAGTCCTTCTCTTGACAATGAGTGATGGGGATGAGCTGATCGCAAGGTTACCAAATCCAAACGCTGGCAGCAATCGGTTCACCGTGGCATCAGAGGTAGCCACTCGAAGATTTCTGCAAAATATCTGTAATGTTCCATCGCCTCGGGTCTGGGACTGGGATTTTCGCGACCGTAATCCCGTCGGCGCAGAATGGATTATTGAATCAAAGGCCGCTGGAGAGCCTCTCCATAAACACTGGCTTGGGATGGATCGCCGAGCTCAATTGGGTATTATCGAACAAGTGGTTGACTTGGAGACCAAGCTGACGTCCGTGAAATTTTCAAGTCACGGCAGTATCTACTTGAAACGCTGGTTATACAACCAAAAATTGTTTTGTGCGAGAGTGGATTCGCCGAATGAAATTGTGAACAGAGATGAAGCATTGGGATTGCAGTCCGAGCGATTCTGGAGACAGTTTGTCATTGGGCCTTCGACAGATCGGAGACTTTATCGGGGTCCTGGGGATTTTTCGAAACAGTTTCGGGGTCCCTGTGAGTGACGATGTACCCTCGTTGAATGGATAGCCAAAACTAACTATGTTTCGTCCAAAGTCAAGGACCTCTCTCACTATGCCAGGAGTCTATCAAGAAACGAAAGAAGATACATGCTAAACAATCCTTGGGCGAAGGCGAATTATATCACATCAAAGCAACTTCAGCAAGACCCGAGCGAGTACATGGAACTGATCTTCAAATATGCCGCTCTGCAACAGCAATTGATCCGGCCAGAATTCGACAACGACCCATGTACACTTTCTCATCCCAATCTCAGTCTGGACAACATATGGATTGATCCAAGTACAGAAAAGATTGTCTCTTTAACAGGATGGCAATCTATAACGATAACGCCACCATTACTTAAACGTCCATACCCCAAATTCCTCGATACTGAATTTCAAACACAATCGGGCGACCGATCCCTTTCATTGCCGAAAGAACGGTATCGTGAACTCGTCAAGTCATCGGATCCTCTCCGCTACGACCGCATATTCAGCAATCCACAAGAGTACGGACTTCTCATGGGTCCAATGTCCAATATATTGAACGCATGGAACAACTGCGGCATATTCGCTCTACGAGAATCACTCCTTGCGGTCCGCAACTCGCAGGAGATTGATCTCGCCAAATCCGTACCAGAACTAGACCAGTTCACTTCAGAGGAATTAGAAAGTCACGCCAGAGAAAAATACGCCAGACAAGAGCTTGATGTGCTCTTCAATATGATCCAAAACGTCCAACATACCGTCAGTATACCCCGTGACGGCCGCGTTCTAACCGAAGACTTTGAGCACGCAAAAGAGTTGAGCGAGGTCTATCGGCGGCAGTATATCGATCTAGGCGGAGCTACCAAGAGTCGTAAGGCATTGCATGAAAAGACGTGGCCATTTGATTCTCCGGACGATGAAGTTGCGGCCGCCGTCCCACGCATTCAATTGGACCGTCTTGGCCTAGTGAAAAAAAATCACAGTAAGAGCAAACTTAATGGCTTCCGGAAGATTTATGTGGACTAGTGTAGTATGACCATGTACAATATTACTCAAACTATATACATATTCCCCGAATATCGAACGCAAAATTACTTGGAACTTTGATTCCTCAAGCTTCTATAAGTTGCTTCTCTTTCTATTCTTCTTGTTCTCAAGAAGATAACTATCCAACCTCTCCACCAACTCCTTCGGCAGCTCAACCGCACTCGGCACCGGCTCCCGTACCCTCTGAGCCTCTTCAACCAGCCAGCCCGGCCATACACCATCCAAAAACCTAGCAACCTGCACCGCCGTCCCAAACGGATTCTCAAAATTCAACGCATGTGCCCCTTCCTCCACAAAGGCTTCCATAACCTGTCCCGTTGCCATACCACCTCCTCCCCCTCTTCCCGTACCCGTACAGTCAAGCAACCTCTTGCGATAAGCCGCATCACTAACAAAATCCGCATTCCGACTCCAGAGATACAACGTCTTGCAATGTATACTCGGCATGAGACCTTTGATTTTGTCGCATTCGGCTCTATAGAACCCGCCGGGTATGATACTCTTCTCAGAGCGAGTTGCCCAATCCTCACTTGGCGCAATCCCTTCATATGGTGGATCGGCTTTCATATACCATACAATCCGCTGCAATATCGGCGTTACCAGCGTCACGCGCTCGCTTGTTGGGTCTGGACGCCACAGTTCGTATTCGAGCGTCTTCTCTAAGACTCTAGACTCAAATGCGCCGTAGTACGGGGATTTGGCGAAGTATGCTCTTGCTTCGGCCATATTTTTCCATGAATGTGGCAGCTTATGTAGTCGATACTTGAATTGGGTGGAATGCCGAGTTCTCTCGCCATCGTCATGCCACGATCCATTCTCGATGACAGGCTCAATGCATACCAACGCATGGAAAAGGCGCGGATGCCACGCTGCTGGGCCAAGGACGTGCACAGCACCGAAAGACTGGCCCATACCCACCAACGGCGGAGCCATATACACTCTACTACTACTACTTCCATCTTCCTGGGAGCGAAAATGATTAATCATCTGCACAATATCGCGTGCCGGATCAAACCATTCCGCCTCGTCACCGATTTCGTGTCTATTGAGCAGGAACGATTTTCCATGGTTGTATATATCAGCTGCGAAAATGGCTTTGATGGGTGTATCTCTTCCGACGGTTTTGACCAAGTCGCTGAAAAAGGGCTCGTATTGCTCTTTTGTAGATTCCAGGCCGTGGGCGAATATTATTGTTATGCCTTTGGGATCGGTTGTTGTGGTATTTGTGATGCGGTATTCGTTTACATGTAGATAGAGTCTGGAGGTGTTGGGATCCCGGACGGCGCGTCGATAAGCGCGTGATTGAAATGCGGGAATCGTGTGCTGGACTAATGTCCATGGCTCAGAAGATGTTGAAGCCATTGAGATGGATGTTATTCAGACTGAGATCCGAATACGTATAGCATGACAGTCGGGATGAATGCCACACCTGGGCTGACAATCAATCGTTGCACGTGCCCAATATCAGCCATATTTGCCGAGATGTATCTATGACTCTCGGAACTACTAAACGAATAGTAGATAGGTACGTGATGTTGGAATCTCTTGATGAATCTATAGTCCGTGGCCCTGCTCGGCAGACCCATTTACGTGAAGGGGCAATTACTAGGACTGTGAGGAACTTTCTCTGCAAAAATATCGTGTCGACAGAGTGCCTCGTCTGAAGTGACAAAGCAAGCGATGACTGAGGCATCCATGGATGATTCGCAATTCCTTCTGAACTAGGTAAAGCGTATCTGCAGGTCAGCATATAGTCTAAAACTACAGCCAATCAACATGCATTGCCTTCAAAATTCTAGACCTGAAACTGAGTTGAGGATGTCTTCTCGAGCTCTGATTGGCAGACGGACACAGATCAGCAAATTTAGTCGCCAGTGGCTTGCTTTAGTGCAAACATGGGCCCCACTGTAAATCCATACTGACATCTTATTCGTCTAACGTAGTACCACAGCCCCGCGAACATATCATGGAGATTAAAATCCGATCATGTTGTCGTGATGGATGTGATATACGACCTCAGGATAGTGTAGAGGATCTCCATGATGCGAATTATTCTGGCAACGTGCTGAATGGCACTAATGTATGTAGAACGAAGTTGGGAATTGGTGTGAGTTGGTGACACTGACCGAATCATCAGCGGACGCTAAGGTGGTCAGGGTACGGTTCTTTCAGGTCAATAGACGGGTCATGTTGACTATATCATCCCAATCAATTCCAACAGACCGATTGACCAACTGTATGTATGAAAATATCGTAGCTCCGAGGTTGTTAAGAGAGGTTGACGCTTTGCCGAAATAGACGCCCGCCCCGAATGGGACTAGTCAGCGAACTCAGCCATCCATCACGTGATGTATGGCCCCGTTTCTCCCGCCCAGCCTGGAGTTCCAGCGTAAGAAATCCTTCACTCCACCCATCTTAGACTCCTCCCTACCGACCATACCACGATACCTACACCTCCTCCTATTACCAACCGCTATATCACCACTCCGATATAATATCAAATATTGGAAGCAGCCGTCGCTCGACCTGGTGTTAGACAATCAAGTGTTCACGGTCGGCTGGCACTGCCGCGGCACTAGAAGCCACCGGGAAAGGATCCCAACAGCCCGAGAGCCCCCCCGTCGGGGCTCGCGAATCGCCATGGTTCGGCACAATGAACCGCCTCGTGATAGTATAGACAGCACTCTACCTCAGATGTCAGATCTTGTCCCCGCTGATGGCTCCCTATTCCGTCCGTCCCATGCTCGGCAACCATCGAATCCCAATGTGTTTTCGGACGACTACTCGATCGACTCAATTGATGCACCTCTCTTTTCAAATCATCAACGAAACCATTCTTTTTCTTCCTTCGACTCTACCTCTACAGTCGAACCACGAAATCATGATACACCCAAGCCAGTGGCCGAGAATAGCACACGAGTGAACCTGTTGGATCAGCAGCCAAATCGCTGGTCGCTGGCTTCAGTCCATCAGCGGGATGAATCGTTAACACTAGGTAGGACTGTCAGTCGTCAGTCGCACGCATCTTCTGCCTCGAATGATGACCTTAATCCTTTTGCGGACCAACCACATCCATCGTTTGCCGAGAGCGCTCGGCCATCGAGCATTCGAAAGGGCATAACCGCATTGAATCGTCAGTCTACGGCTTCGACTACCTCAACACGGTCAGGATATACCGCAGTACCACGAGCAATGAGCCCGTATCGTGGAGCAACTGGCCCTAGTCATCCATATGCAATGTACCCACAGGTCGGCGTCGGTCGATCGCCCAGTGTTGCGACAGTTTCGACAATACGACACACCGACAGCCCATTGAGAGGACAGACCGGTCCACAACACCCCTATGGCATGTATCCCCAGAATATCGACTATGAAGAAGATTTAGGAGATCAGCCGATTCCAGTGGGCTTCCCTCCCCGCGGAATACAGCCTCAAGGAACAACCACCCAAGCAGATGACGTCGGGGACATCATAGGCCCAGACGGCCATCTGGAACAACTTCCGCCATATTCCCGCTATCCCGACGGCGTGATTCGGCCAACAATGGGCAGAGGTCCTGCCAGTATAGCCAGTGATATGAGAGGACGATGGGAAAGATATCAAGACGAGCCTAACAACAGATCAGATTCGTCTTCAGGGTCAGGGACATTGATCAATGTCGACTCTTCAGAACCATTACGGTCGCCAACGAGGTCATCTGAACGTTCGTCAACTTCAGTAGCGCCCGTGCCTCTAGAGGAAAAAATACGTCGAAAGGGTCAACAGACATGCTGTGGCGCCCCGTGCTGGCTCGTCGTTATGTTGAGTATGGCCATGTTAATTTGTGCCCTTTTGGGTGGTGTTATTGGTGGAGTACTAGGCGAAAGGGCGGCCACACATCGGGCACAGATGGCAGCCTCCGAGCATACCTCGCAACCGGCAAGTGTGGTTACCGTCACTTACACATCCGATGTGTCGCCGTATACAGCCACGCCAACAGGGATTGCTGCTCTTCCGACCGGCAATTACCAGGTCCCTTGGGCCGTCACCAATGTGTCCAAGTTTTGTGTTGGCACGTCTAAGCAGATGCAATCCTGGAGCTGCCAAATCATGGATCCACTCCCTATTGACATCCAAGGATCCTACATGTCCAGCAGCATGACTGTGCAGCAACCTTGCATTCAGAATGGCCATTTCGAGTACGGCGCCCAATTACCTTACGACATCAATCCCCTTCAGCAACACCTCAACATCATGATCGATAAAGAAGACCCTCAATTAGGGCCGGCGCTCTTTTTCCAAACAATGTTCAACAAACTCGTTATAGTGCAAGACTCACAAGATATGCAATCGAAACGCTCAGTCAATGAGAGGGACACTTCCGGTAGTCCATTTGTTAATGGGCAAAATCAAAACACAAACTACCCGAAGCCTTGGTTTTGTTGGTGGAACCAGACGCAAATCGAGGCATTTATCTATATCAATCAAACCCAAGACGCTACGGGCTCTGGAACAACTTCGACTACAAGCTCGACTATTACAACGGCACCAACCCCCGCGTCTACGGCGGGGTCTCACAAACGAGATTTAGATCTATTACTTCGTGATAGCATCACCGGTAATTATCCTAGGAAGGTGAAGATCAAGGAAAACCGGGTGAATCCCAATGCCCCCAAGGCATATTGCCAGCAGATGCAGGTGAATCCAGACAGCAGCATTACTCCGATTGCGGGCCAGCGTTTCGACATCAACGAAACGGTACCGACGGGTTCGCATGACGGCCCTCCTCCGTGCTACTGCGAGTGGATGACCTGATTATACATACTGCATCGGTTGGCATATCATTTCCTGGCGTTTTCCGGGTTTACCATCATCTTCCTGACGTGATACGATTGTCGTTATGACAGCAAAACCTTCCGGTGTACATGTCAAACATGGGCCGGAGTCTTGTCTTGGTTTATTAGCAATCTTGTTGAGCGATTTGATTTATCATTCCTTTTGGTTTCTTCTTGGATAGGGATGGCGTTGGTAATAATTATATTGACATTTAGGAGAGTATCAAGGCTCAATAGGGATGGGATGGGTATTTGGTACATAGCTTTATTTCGTTGTGGTGTTATCTCGATCGAAGCTTTACCGATCAAGCATAGTTTTGGTTACAATATTTTCTACGCTTTCTATTTTATTTAATCTGGTCTTCGGATTATTTTGATGTCCCTGATCATCTTCCTAGTCAGCAAATTATGGTTCCGATGTAGATGATCATTCAGCATAGTAAGGGTAGATGACCAGCTTCGACGTCATCCCCGCAACATCCTCTCCATAGAAGGCGACTCTTAATCCTGCTGTCTCTACTACAATCTACTGCTTGAAAGGGCATTTGTATTAGTATACTCTCAATTGCTGTTGTTTGTCAATTGTCGTGTTCATATCAACTCCATGGCACTCAATATCACAATCACTCTTCATCACCAAAAATATCTACCACTGAGAAAAACACTCAGAATGCAGTCAATCCTCCGCATGCCCCGGTCAACGACCGCCGTGAAACCTCTATGCCCATATTTTCTCGGAGGCAGAGTATCAATCGCAAGTCAAACTCTCCCGTATCCATCAGCAAACAAGAGATACAGCCATCAATCATACGGTGGCAACGACAAACCTCAGGGAAACCGACCTGCATCTCGCAAAAGTCGCGAATTGGAGCATCCCGGTATGTCTTATACCTCTCATCAATCCATTGGTCTGATACAGATCAAATACTAATATAAACACAGGCCCACCACCCCCCGACGTAAGCAAAGACTCGCCCAGCCGCACGGAGAAACCTAAATCAACCCAAAAGAAGCAACAAGAAGACCAAGACCGAGACCGGGAACAGACAAAACACGAAGAACTCTATCACAAAAAAGAACCTTCCAACAAAGCACGACCAACCCTCAGCACGGGCCGAGAATCGCCCAACGTCGATGAGTCGGGTCATGTTCGAGAGGATGTGCCCGAGGACGTGAAACGACACAATCGTGATTTGGATCAGAGGTATGATAAGGCATATAATCAGATTGGGGATGAGGGGAAAGTGAATAAGGGGTTTTGGAAGGGGAATGGGAGGAGTTTGACGGAGGGGCAGGGGGGTACCAGGGCGCAGCAGTAATCTAGTCTTCTGGGATTGAGTTTATGTATGATTAGCAGTGAATTTGATTGTGTTTATATAGATTCTGTGTCTGTTATTCTATTAAGTCTGAAGCTATACAAATCATTGAATTATCGCCTTCATCGTTGCTCAGATAACAATGGTGTATTTTCCGTTGGTTGTTGATCATGCTCTTCAATCGCGGCTGGCGTCTCATCACCCATAAACGGATGCTCAATGACATCCTTTTTCGGGCCCAAATACTCAAAGTAGATACCCATGACAAGCAGCGTCCCTTGCAACAGAGCAGTAATCACGTATACGCCCCAGGCACTCCATCCCTCAGCACCCAATCTCTGCGCCAGACTGGCGGCCCAGACTAGACTTCCAGGCGTCTGTATACACATCATGGGGATACTCAGACTGCCGACTTTTTGCAGACGGAACGTCGTCCAGATTTGAGGAAAGTATTGGATAGATGCGAGGACGGCGGACATGATTCCGAGAATGTTGGCCCATGTTTGGAGATGGGAAGGGTATTTGATGGCTATGGTCAGTGAGATAATGAGCACGATCACGGCATGGGCGAGACAGGTGATGGATACAATGACGGCTGTGCTATAGCTCGGTTGTTTGTCGCTGTCGGTCGCATCATTGCCGCTGGTTTCGGTTTCTGTTTCGGCGGATGCTGTAGGGTTGACCAGGGAAGTCGCTCGGGGAAAGTAAATCAAAAAGAGAAGGAGACTATACGGAACACCATTAGCATAAATCACACAATCTTAACACCAGGTCGAATGACATGACTTACATGACATAGAACGACAAGCACTGCACCCCAACCTGAAATATGCCCAACAACCCCGCAAAACACGACACGCCTGAGATCTCTCGACAACAAGCTACATCGCGCGCGCTTCGAGGGAGGACTAGTATATTCGCGAATGCGGCGGTTCCGGACGTCGTGCCGAGGAGGACAAAGTACGGTGATAAGCCGAATGAGCTGCGTAGCCGAATAATGCGGATGTGTTGCGGGAGGTAGGAGATTAGGATTCCGACGAGGATGAGACTGTTGTAGACAAGAAGGAGAGTGGTTAGTATGTATGGCTGTTAGGGAGCTTGTGGAGGTGGAGATGACGTACAGCGATAAGATGAAGTTGAAGCTGATACCGTAAGGGAGTTCAAGGTCCTGACATTGTGGGGAGACGGAGCCCATTTTGAGAGTCTATATGACTATCTCCGCAGGATATCCCGTATATGGTCAGTAGAGACAGATGTTGTTGTTATGGGCGAGATGGAGAGGTGCTGGGTGGTAGCTCCCCGATAAACAGATAAGGCTGGAGCTGCCGCCTGATCGCCTGGCTCCACCCGTGACTTGCTGTGATTGGCTGACTTTTACTTGTTGTTGAACGGTTGTGTATACACATGTCAAAAAAGATGAATCAGAATACTTGATACAATATATCCAATATCCGATGTATGCTTACCTTGTTTGGTCAGAGAGCTTCAGAGCTTCTTGCGAGTTGTAGCCCATTCGTGTCAATGTCTTGCGTCCCGATTAGGAAACATTGTCCCCGTTTAGGTAACCTTGCTGTTCTGGCTTTTTCGGAGGATATACAACCCGCCTAGATGGCTTCTTGTAGAATATGAGATGTGAATATTTATTAAGTCGTCGGCCAAGTTCCTCAAAAAAGAGAGCCCTAATGACAGAGGGGCTTGTTGAAGAGAAAATCCAGTTGACACTTTATGTACAGGCCAAAAAGACATGAAGTAGGGCTAGATGCACACTTTAGGTATCCCTTAGGTTGGTATATTCAAGCTGTATGACAGAGCGGCTACTGAACATGAATACTAATCATTAAGTATGCATAGATTGGTGCGTCATTGTGCTGGCTGGAGGAAATGGGCTGGCGTCATCTGCGAGATTCCGTGCGAATGCAGCCAAGATCTGATATGGATGTATCGTTTGTATTGATACAGTACTATATCTGCCCTCGTATGGGGTTTGTGGGTGTATTATGGTATGATGTGGTATGCTCCCCCCAGCTCTGTGTGGCAGCTCAGCTTTCCGCCAATACGTCACTCGCTGCTCATCATCCCTGGCGGCCTTCTTTTAAATCCTCCCCACGATTGAGTCTTCGTTCTTACCCATCTCTTTCAACCTCGCTTCTCATAGACTCAAACTGTACAGGTGTGTTTATTGTGTTGTCATCTCGATCATATCATTGATTTCATCTACAGTAGTTCATTTCACTAACCTCGCGAGCTTCTAGCTGACATTGACGTCACTTCCGCCCGAGCTTTCTACCATAACAGCACAACCGCAGACTTAAGAAAGAGAACACAAACGATGAGATTCCGCTGGGCTACCGGCCTTTTGGTCGTGCTAGCTACTTCCGAAGCTGTCGGTGCTAGCAACTGGTTCAGTAGGTCCGGTATGTGCTGCAGTTTGTTGGCCTTGGGAATGAGGAGCTAATCGATGTTTTACTGCAGTGTACAACAGCTGGCATGAGACTGAGCTTGAGCGATGGCTCACCGATCATGGTAAGCGGAGGTGCCGTTTGTTTTGTTAATGTGCAACTTGCTAACATAAATCGCAGACATCCCATACCCAACTCCCGCCGACCGCAAAGACTTGGAGAAATTGGTCAAAAACAACTGGCATGCCAAGGTACAGGCGCCTATTGCCGATGTCTCTGACACGGCTACAGACCACTTGAGTAATGTCAAGGAATGGATATTTGACAGGTGAGTTCATTTCACTCTATTTACATCGAGTCCGGCTTACATGTTCCAGCTGGACCGAGTCTCGTTTGAAAGCTTTCCTTGATCGCCACAGCATCCCAGCTCCTCAACCACGCAAGCGTGACACACTCCTCCGTGCTGCGCGTGAGAACTATGAGACCGTTGCAAAGAAGCTTGGCGAGACCGCTGCCTATCCTGGAAACTGGCTATACGCAGAATGGAGCGATTCGGATCTCAAGGAATGGCTTGACGCTCGTGGATGGCCGGTTCCTCAGCCTACTACCCGTGACCGTCTTATTGCCGCTGTTCGACGCCAATCTCGCCTTGCTAGCCTCGCTGCTAAGCAATCTGCTGCTTCTCTTTCTGCCTCCGCAGCTGCTACTGAGCAAACCCTCAGCGAGGCTCTATTTGACGCCTGGTCTGACTCTAGCTTGAAGAAATTTCTCGATGAGAATGGCGTCAAGGTCCCTCAAGGATCTAAACGCAATGAGCTCATCGCACTGGCTCGCAAGAACCGAAAGTACCTCACTAACCAAGCCTCGACAGCTTCTGCATCTGCCGCTAGCGCATACGGTGCCGCTACTTCCAAGGCTGGCAACGAATTCGCACGAGCAACTGACGATGCGCAGCTCAAGGTCGAAGACGCATTTGATGCAGTGGTAGCAAAATGGTCCGACTCTCGTTTGAAGGCCTTTTTGGATGCACGTGGCGTTCCTGTGCCTCAGCACTCGAAGCGTGATGAACTACTTGCCAAGGTCCGACTTCACAAGCACAAGGCTGCTACTGGTTACAGCGCCTGGACTTTTGATACCTGGACTATTGACAACTTGAAGTGAGTACCACTATTTACGATTGGAAGTAAATATTGCTAATCGAATGCAGGAAATATCTGTCGTCTGTAAACAACAAATACGCTAAGAAGGCCGATGCTACTCGTGAAGAACTCCTGAAGCACGCTCAGGAGGAATACGCAAAAGCTTCTAAGACAGGAGGCAGTCACTATGCTTCCGCTACATCGTATCTTGCTCAAGCCACTGCCGCAGCGAAGAAAGACACCTTCAACGAATGGTCCCAGTCTGACTTGAAGAACTACCTCGATTCATACGGAATTCCCGTCTACCAGGGTTCTCATGTCAATGAACTCCGAGCTGCTGCTCGTCGCAACGCTCAGTACTTCCACTACGGCACTAGCACCCCGTCTCAGACGATTTTTGCTCGCATCAAGGAGGGAGCTTGGTGGTTGGTTGATCAGTTGAAGTTCGGTGCTGCTCTTGGTCGCGCCCAGGGTCAGGATGCCGCTGAGTCTGCAAAGACAAAGGCAGCTGAGGTCACTCAAAAGATACGCGAGGAGCTGTAAGGAATGACAGGGGTGAACGATTTCAGATTCAGTAATGATGCAGCAACTGAATCACGGTGGTGGAGTGATAGGCGATGGAGATCTTCAGATTATGGAATTATTGGAATGACCAACTCACGAATACAGTATGACCTGGGAGTTTTATCTTTTCGGCGTTGAGACTTTTTTTACTCTTCTATTCGAAGCTGTTTTACTCGCAACTTTAGTCAAGCTTTACGCAGGTAAACAAAATAATGAATCTTACCTATAAAGAAGAATATCTTTCTATAGCTTATTCTGTTCCTTATCATAGACTTTACAAATACACTAATACAGCTGTTCCTTCGACTTGTGTGCGGTGTGTGGTCTGTTTAGGGCTATTGCACAGTTCCCCTTTTGGGACTAGGGCAGGGCGTACAATATCAAGATTCAAACAGTTTCAAAGAAAGGCCTCTCAACTTGTCCAGTAAATTTGACATTAATCGGAAATTTCTGTCCAATTTATATCAGCAGGTCAGTTTTTCAGAGGCTAGATTTGTCTTTTTACACAGAAGAGCCTGCTTGTAGTGTAGACTAAGACTTAATGGTAACTCCTGCGATTGATATCTTTTGTGACTGGAGCTCGATTTGTAGGCTGGGCCATTTAAACTTCATACAGGGCGCATGATGCCTAGATAGAAGAATGAAAGAAACAGTCTTCATTTGCTTGCTCGCTCGCTTAACATGCTACCTTGACAAGAGACATCACACACATTCATGCCAACCTGGGGGCTTCTCAAGCATGGAGTTCTGAATATCTCTTTTGAACGTCAGCCTTGACTCTTTTGTCTTGACTCTTTCTCCTCTTTCTTGTCATCTTGCAGTCCCTTAAAACAACGACACGACAGCTGCAAAAGTCTGCGTGTCTACCCCTTTGGCCACAACACGACAACAAAAGTCCCATACAGCAGATCGTGAGAACAGATTGTGAAAACTAAGACAAGAGATCAAAGTATATGACCTACTCAGCCCTCCCTATGGGTGAAATCACCTACCCCCGCTACCCAGAAGATCCCCCCTACGCACACATTCGCCCAGAATGGCTGCAAGACATCGAAATCACAAACGTCCAATTCTGGCTCCAACCTGGTGTTCCAGACATCAAATTCTACCTTGAGATCGAGCAACCCATCGACATCCAGAACGCGAGATACGTACTTGGCGTCCGCGCGTTTCAGAGTGTATCCGCCATCGAGACGATGCTGGAGTGGGTGGGTATAGAGGGTATGATAAGGGAGAAGGTGTTGAAGAATTGGTATTCGAGAGTTGCCAAGATGCAGGTTGAGATTGAGGAGGAGAGGCCTGTTATGCCTAGTCTTGCGTTGCCTTGTGATTTGGGACGACCTGAGGAGGAGGATGTATACGACAGTGAGAAGGATGGGGAGTATGAGATAGATGAAGAATACTACGCCAGCCTAGGGGTGGCAGACATCAATCCCATCAACGCACCAACCACCAACAACATCAACATCACTACCTCCACCAACAATCACAAGGAAGTCCACCAGATCCAGATCGACCAGAACAACAACGACGACGACGATGACAACGTAATCATCAAACCAGTCACAGTAGCGCACAACTTCTGGCCCCTTTTCAACCACATGTGCATTCGAGACCTGAACTTCTTCCGCTTGCAAATGGACGAGTTGTGCCCGCACATCAGCGAACAGATCAATTGGGCGTTTATTCTATGTGAGCCATGTACCGACGTCTCGGCTATGATCTTCCTATATGTGGCGAGCGTGTGGCACTCACGGCCTGTTGGAAAGGAGGATGAGCTTGCCGGGCCGCTGATTTGGTCGTTGGCAATGCAGTTGCGCATCATTGTGCCGTCCGAGCAGATTTTGGGGGTTGTGGAGCATACGAAGGCGACTGATCAGATTCCGGGGTTGTTGCCTATCAGTCAATGGCGTTAGTCAGTCATTAGTTGGTGATTGACCAGATGGTTGGCTTCTGGGCCGCTCGATAGCAAAGTCATTGTCTTGGTTTCTGGAAATGAGTATGGGGGGCGACCCACGGATCATAATGAAAGGTCTCTTATTGTAAGATATCACGAACGATACGAAATTGGCTAGAGTGAGAGGAGTCATAGAACAGGAATTGTTAGATTTTGAATGATACACGAATTCAATCATACCATATAAACATTAAGCACATATGTCTGCATTTTGTAAACCTTTCATCCATATTTTCAAATCTGAGGAAGTCGAAAACACCAAAAATGCGCAAACAAAGAACGGTGCAAAAAAAAAAAAAAAAAAA
>LHCL01000002.1:59095-302535 GCA_001305275.1 Talaromyces verruculosus
AAAAAAAAAAAAAGATGCGCTGACTCTCTTACAGAAGAGAGTTTGTTGAGGTAGTCGTAAATATCACATCAATCTGTTACCTGCAAAAGCTTTGCGAGCAATGCTCACTCCTAAGCCTTCGGTGCGTCAGGATCACCCTCCGCAACAAGCTTTCCCACAACCAAATACTTCTCCAAGAACCGCTCTTCCCAACCCTGCAAATTCTCCAATTGCTCTTCATCGAGACCGCTGAGATCGTCGAGGGGACCCTTTAGATCCTTGGTGAGCATCGACTCGTCGAAGCTCTGGCATGCGAGGCCGCGAGTAGCGTCTCGGCCGGCGAAGTTTTCGTATGCGCCGCCCTGTGTCACCATCATCAGTACTGAGTATCCCGTATCCACTGTGCTCCCTTGGAATAATCATACCGGTCCGTAAAAGTGTCGTCCCGGAGTAACGTCAAACACTCTGCCGCGCACAGCTAGATAGACCGGTGCGCCATCGGTTCCATTGAACGGCAACAGCGTCGAGGGAGTGAATGTGCGGAAGACGACGGGCGCGGGACCCTTGGGGAGAGTCACGGGCTTCTTGGGACGGAACTGAAGGTAAACGACGACGATAAAGAGGGATGCGAGGATGAGGTTGATTGGCGTGGCAAGGGTTTGCCTATGGGCCATGATGCCGATATTTAATTTGGGTTCTGTATAGAAATTGGATGGCGTTGGGATGTGTTGTCTGATACTTACACCTCGGCTGGAATGTCGGCGAAGTCTAGATGCGAATCAGTCAGAGGGTGCAGAGCTATATACTAGGCTGGAGTAATACCGGAGTCCATGGTTCCTAATCTTCAATCAAATAAGAAACACAGCTGTTGACTGTCGTTGATGATGAAGAGGGGGAGCAGAGACAGCCGACGGGGAGATCGCATATAAAGTACGTCCCCGGTTGGGGGCCCTTTTACTCCGACTTCCGTCATCTTCTTTGAAGATCCCCGCTAGCCGCTTTGAGAGCGTGTAAATATTGGTTTTTAACAATCAGCAGTCCGATCAATAGATTGTTATAAATAGTCGCAAGAATGGGTATTTATGTCAAAGCGAGCGAGTGCACTGTGAATAAAGTCAATGGGGTTATTTAACTGCTTTGCATGGGTTAGGGTTAGGGTGCAACGGGCACGTCTATTCTGGGAAACATGAAACGTCATTCGATTGAAGGGAGCCTGCAATCAAAGTCAAACTGCGCCCCTCTGTTCTCTGTTCTTCTTCTGTCAGCTTCACCTTCTTCTTCGGCAGTCATGATGCACATCTGTATCCTCTGTACAGCCACACTTCAGGCACTGCATCTGGCCGACTATTGTTGTACATAAATTACCATTGTACCTTGTCTTTCACATTGCGCTTGCTCTCTGTTTCAACCTGATAGCACAATCTTTATCCTATTGTCTCATCTTAGCCTTCTTTCTTTTGCAGTCTCTTTCTTTCTTTCTTTGCATTCGAAACGACTATCTTCTAATATTCTCCGACCTCATATTCAACCGTCAACTCTGTCTCCTTGAATATTTTGGTGGCGGCACTGCTCGATTCAGCTCATGCTTTGAGTCAACATGTGGTCGAGGATCAACAAAAACCGCGATCATGCTCGCCATATTGGCGGGCATGCGACTCTCGAAAGTCCAACAGGTCAGCCCGTGCTGCAGACAACATCTGGCAATCCTCTACCTCAAAAGAGCATCTTGAAAGACTTGCCAGCGCTGCCGATGTAAGTGAAACGTACTCGGATCTTTGATTCGTACCGTAAGCTGAGCTGTTATCCAGAGAATCTACACAGTCTCCCAGCAATAATCGCGTGACTTCTTCTATCTACTCGCGCGACGATAGCGGGGTTCGATTTATGGATGGAGACATACCCACCTCACCTACACGCAACTATGCAGAGTACTCCAGATATGCAGAACAGCACGAACCTGAGATATCCCCGCCTGATACTCCAGTCGACCTTTCAAGTGCACAGGCTCACTCAGACGTCTCGCCTATCGATAACGACAGGCATTTCTTCCCTGAGCTGCCTAAACAAAGAGCAAGTCAGCTACCGATTCCTCGCAGAAACATCAGCAACGACACACCTCTCAACGTTGCAAATCAATCACAAATAGGCTCGTCCAATTTTCGAGCCAACCGAGCCAATACTCAAGGTTTTGAAGGTCCACCAGACAAGTCCACTACATCTCGAAACACCACACCCCAGGATTCACGCAGTGCAAGTCCACAGGTTGGGATGGCTGACGCCAAAAGCAGAGAGGCCACCCGCCTATTCAGCGCTGGAAAAGAGAAGTTACAAATGTTTGCCAAAACTCGTGAACACAACAAACCACGCGAAGCCAAACCACCTCGTGAACAGTGGAAAGGGGCCAGTGGGCGCTTCCCTCTTGTGCCACCAATTGATACTAAAAGTACCGCGAAAAACGGCAAGAAGCCTGTGCATGTACAACATGACACAGAAGATCCAACACGTGAATATTTGAATTCCAACTCTGATACTTACACAATTACGACTATTACCGCCGGTCCTCCACCAGAGGAAAAACATCGAAGCAAGACAGGCCATATCAGATTGCGAGCGAGAACTGCGTCACCAGAAAAGAAGGATTTGCCAAAGGAGCCCGAGTGGAAAGTCGAACCCGCAGTGAGCCGGAAGGCCAGCCCCGTGGTTGATGTCCCTGGTATTGATCCGGTTACTCCTCGTGATTTACGCCAGTTCTCAGGAAGTAGAGCAAATACGCCTACTCTCGACGCACCAAACGAGTCCAACATTTCCGACCTGTTTCATGATCTGAGTCTCCCTCAAGAGCCGAGAAGTCGGTTCAGCGCTTCAACGTATGCGCCCACTGAAGCTGAAACTACACCGCCAGGGAGCAGTCACGCTGATGTCCCACCTATGCCTTCGCTGGAGTACTCACCTATCATGACAAGAAGACGACCAATCCCAAGCTCTGCAGCATCGATCAAAAGCATGAAGCGGAAGCCTGTCTCTGCCGATACGCCAACAACACGAGAAGTAGACATTAAGAACTTGTCTCCAGAGGCGCAGACACAACGTCGCGTTGACAGCTTGGAAAGTCGGCGCAGGCAGCTCTCGTTGCGCAAAGAAAGTATCAAGACTATGCTTCATGAGCTTACTGAAGTCATTCAGCCTAGTTCGATTGCATACGACATGGCTACTCGCGACGAGGTTAAGAAGACTGTCAATTCGTTGAAGAATGAACTTGACGATATCGGAAAGGAGGATCACGAAATCGGCCTCAAACTTGTACGGCTCTACAAGAACTTGAACAATGTGTCCGAGTACGAACAGAGCACTTTGTGGGTCAAGAGGATCACCAGTTGATCTTCTTTCCAGGTTTTGCAATGTCTTTCCCTTTACTACTTTCCTTTCTGTGTGAATATGATTTCTTCTTTGGTCTTTTCTTATCCCGTTGAAGCTGGATCTTCATCAAAATTTCCTATGTCTCTGCATTGCATGTACCAAGCCAGCGTGGCGTTGTCGCATATTTTCTGACTGATACCCTCTTAACACTTTTGATAAGTAGTTACTGAACTCATGTACGAGTTCCAAGCGTTATGCAATATGTACTGTATTCATTCAAACTCTCATTCTGCTGAAAATGCATAAATATCGTAAATACATGAATTCTGCCTATACTCATGTCCGAGGTATAATGACTGAATCCTATAACGAGGAACGTTCTGGACGCCGATCAGCCGTATCCCGGGTATCGATTTGGGTCTCGTTTTCGCGGAGTAGGTGGCGCTATACAATAACGAGAAGCGTGGTTGAAAAATGGAGGAAGCGAGAAAGCTGATACGTGGTCGTTTACTTCTTTCCGGATTTCTTGATGCCTTGAGCGCCGGTGTTCAAGGGGCCTTTTCCTTTGGCCTTGTCCATGAGTTCTTTCTTGGCCTTGGCCTCTGTTGAGTCGACGTTCATTAGTATTTGTCTGACGATAAACTCTCGAATTTTTGACCCACCTGCTCGTTGTCTCTCCTTGAAGGCGAGATCGTCTTCATCTAATTCCTTCTTCTCCTTCTTAGCCGCCTTGAGGGGTTTGGCTTTGCCGCCTGCAATAACGATGAAAATTAGTATGTGTTAAGAATCGCACGAGATCGCAAGACAGTAAATACCTTCTCTTCCTTGACCACCCATCTTGAATGACGATAATAAATGATTTGCGCTGCACGGTACGCTTTCAGGAACGACAGAAGGGCAGAACGGGTTGAGATTCGCTGAGGGGCAGAGAAAAAATGGAGTTTGAGCTGGAGCGGCCGGCTTATCGACTTTATCGCGGGAGGTGACGCTAGGCCGGATTCGGTTGGCGGCCAATCTCTGGCAAACTCGGATGTCATCTCAAGACTCACCGACTAACCAGTAACTAGAGTAACTACTCGACCATCGGCATCAAGCCATAGCAACCATCGCTGGCAGTCTGTTTATTGTCATACGCCACCATTGAGATTATTTGATGATTAGGTGACACGGTCAGGGACAGGCAGGACCATTAGCCGGTTGGACATCTCAATCACCATCTACTACGTTCTTGACTTTGGAGCATCATCGCTAACCGAGTTTATCTCAATTTCTTTGTCTGAAAATCAGCCTTTCTCTTGTTGAAGTTAAGCATTGCTTGCTTTCAAACATGGCTTCCCGCCGGTCAAGGTCGCTATCAACCCCCTCCGAGGGCGAGATAGTCGAGTCGGGATCAGAGACGAAGGCAACTACGTCGCAGACTTCCATGAACAATGACACGAATGTTAACCGTCGCTCCAGACTGAGTCCATCGTTCTCTCCCAGATCACCTGCTTCGGGTGTTGCGAGGTCGCCATCAGCACGGCGCCGATCTCGATCTCGGACGCGTTCCCCTTATCGCCGCGGCGGGAAACGTCGACGATATGATGACTATGACGATTATGATGACTACCGACATGGCTCATCCTCTTACCGCGAATCGTATGATCGTAGATACGACTCGCGCCGTCAGAGAACGTATCATGACTACGACCGAGACGATAGCTACAATGGCGGGCTGCGGTATATGGATGACTACGATCGGCGCGACAAGCGACAAAAGACGCGCAGCCGGTCGCCGTTCAGAGACGTAAGAAAGCCGAAAAAATACGATGATGCTGATGACGTTGTGGAACCGCGGAAAGTGGCTTTTAGAGAACAGTCAGTGAGCGAACGGGGTGTTTCCCCTGTTGTCGCTCAAGATGTCAAACCACATGCTGAACCAGAGCGTCAGGTTGAGTCTAGCACAGATGCTTCCGGTATCTTGAATGGGTATGTTCTCCACATTCCTAGGTTCTTTACTTCGACTAACAGATGGCAGGTCAAGTTCAGACGTTACCGCCGAAGCCCCCGAAGAAGTTCTAGACGAAGCAGCACGACTCGAAGCCCGGCGAAAACGACGTGAAGCTATCAAAGCCAAGTACCGAGGCCAGGATGCGTTGCGCATCCAAGCGTTGCATCAAGGAGCGGATCCGGATCTAACACCTGTTACGCCAATGAGTACAACTGGTAAGCCTTTTCTTCTGAAAGGAAGTAAAAAGACTTTGCTAATATCTACAGAATCACCCAAATCTCCCGCCTTGGAAGTTTCTACCGAAACCCCTGAAAGTGATTTTACAGTTGCCAAGGATGAAGATCTTGCTAATGGTACCCAGCCTATGGAAGGCGTTGAAAAAGACGAATCAGCGGCAGACTACGATCCCACTCAAGACATGCGAGAAGAGCGACAGAGACATGACCAGCAATTTGGCGAGGATGTATTATCAGCTGCTTACGATGAAACCAAAACAACTAAACAAGACGTACTCATTCCCGAACCGCAACCAGTGGCTCCCGCTAAAGATCCATACGATATGTTTGCTGAAGATGATGACGACATGTTCGCCCCGGAGCCTGAGGAGCAGCCCGAGCATGCAAGCGCCAAGGTGGTTCCCAGGGCAAAAGAACTTGATATGACCATGTTGGACAATTGGGACGATCCTGAGGGCTACTATAATGTGAGACTGGGTGAGTTGATTAACGGACGTTACCACGTTCACCAAAACCTGGGCAAAGGAATGTTCTCGTCCGTTGTACGCGCCACCGACTCCAAGACAGACAAATATGTGGCCATCAAGATTATCCGAAACAACGACACGATGCGCAAAGCGGGCATGAAAGAGATACAGATTCTTGAGCAATTGCTCGAAGCGGACCCAGACGACAAGAAGCATGTGATTCGCTTTGAACGGTATTTCGACCACAAGGGACATCTTTGCATGGTCTTTGAGAATCTCAGCATGAATTTGCGGGAGGTGCTTAAAAAGTTCGGCCGTGATGTCGGGTTGAATCTGCGAGCCATTCGTGCGTATGCGCAGCAAATGTTTCTCGGCTTGAGTCTGCTCCGTAAGTGTAACATCTTGCATGCAGACTTGAAACCGGACAATCTTTTGGTAAATGAGCAACGAAGTGTCTTGAAGATTTGCGATTTGGGATCTGCATCTTCTGCTTCTGATAACGAAATTACACCGTACCTAGTCAGTCGATTCTATCGTGCTCCCGAGATTATTCTTGGTGTCCCGTACGATTATGCAATTGATATATGGTCTATTGGCTGCACGCTGTACGAATTATACACTGGGAAAATCCTATTCACCGGCCGCAACAACAATCAAATGCTCCGATCAATCATGGAATGCCGTGGCAAATTCCCACCAAAATTCTTGCGCAAGGGTGCTCTGACAGGCGCCCATTTCGACGACATGCTCAATTTCCACAGCACAGAACAGGACAAACTCACGGGTAGAGTGGTCACAAAGATACTCGACTTTAAAAAACCGACTCGAGATCTCAAATCACGATTGATGGGAACTGGTAGCGGTGGCAAGGGCTCGAAAGGGATGACGGAAAGTGAGACAAAAGAGTTGGCGCAGTTTGTGGATTTGCTGGATCGGTGCTTGAGTGTGAACCCGGAAAAGAGGTGTACACCTTTGGAAGCGTTGAAGCATCCTTTTATTTCGAGGAAATAGTTTGTCGGATATTTGGGTATGTGTATATATTAGCATTGATTTTGATTTCGAGCGTACTTGTTCATGTCGTCGTCATTTCAGGATATCAATGCCTATTCAGACCTACGTAAAAAGGGACTATCCATCTCTTTTCACAAATAATCACAGTGACTCAATAAGGTCATCTATATCTGATCAAAATCTTCTATTAAGGTAACTACACAAGGAAACTCGTCTCAATCTATATGCTTCGCTAATCAAGCAACAGAAACGCCCGTATCAAACGCTGCCCCCCCTTCAAAAGTCTCCAACTCAGACACAAACACATTCCACCCTTTCTCCGACGCCATCGGCGCACTACTATACGGCGCCGCACCCGTGTTATACACCAGCTTCTCCATCTCCGGCAACAACGCATCCGCAGCCTGAGCTTCCAACTCCTTCTGCGCTAGACGACTTATTCCCCCTTGCTCCGTATACCATGCAGAGTCATCGAGGATAACGCCACTTTCGTAAAGGTTGATGAGTTTGGGGTCAATGTTTGCCTCCCTGGCGGCTTCTAGTGCCATTCGGTGGCCGATGGCTTGGATTAGTGGGAGGGAGAGAGGGAGAATGTTGCGGTTGGATTCTTCGCTGCGATGCATGCCGCCGATGAGGAGGAGGTGTTGTTTTGCTTCTGTCATTAGGGCGGCTTCGTGTTGGGCGAGGGGGCTGGCGGGATCGTTGGGGGGTGGGATTTGATAGCGGCCGATCAACAGTTCGCTTGCGAGTCCTGGATGATGTGGTCAGTATGCAACTTGCATCGCGGGGGATGAGCAACGTACGAATGGCGAGAACTCTAATGTCGCCTTCTGCGGTTCCTACTGCTCTGAACTCCAGCTATCGGCATTGTCAGATCAATACATTCTGCAACCAAAGGGGGATGAATTCTCACCTCATGTTGAAGAGTTTGATTATGCTCATAATATCCATGCCAACCACACCCCTCATTCAAAGGCTTAATACTCTTCTGAAAATTCTGTATCGCAACAGCCTTAAATGCAGTCGCGACTGCATGTCGCACGCGCGGATCAACTTTCCTATTCCGAAAGATGGTCGCAGCATGCACGAGAAACGCCTGAAGAACATAATATTGCGCAATAGCGTGCAGGATGGGGAGATGCTGGGTACGAAACTTGATGACGGGCATTGCTTTACCATCGGGGCCTGTAACTTTTCGTCGCAAGCTGAATTGGGCTGCGTTGTAGACTGCGACTTTGAGGACAGGGATTGCGGTGCCAGATAGAAAAAGTGTGCCGGCTGAGACGCGGTGGATTGTGGAGAAAAAGTGTTCTCGTTCGTTTTGGGGTTTTTCAAGGCTGCCCAGAAGAGCTGAGGGGGGTAAGATGACGTGGTTGAAGAGGGTGAGAGCGTGGTCGATGGGATGGGCTCCAGTGCGTGGAGGTAGGGCCCTGTATAAAGTCAGAGGGAAGTTTCTCATCATGTGGAAAGTAACTCACTTCGCAATCACGCCTTTACACATTTCACGGCCGTCTCCTAGCGAAATGAGGAAAGGACGGACTCCGCGATCCTCGCCTTCGACGATCAATCGAGCAATGACAACGGCGACAACGGAGAGACCGCCTCTTGGAGTCGTTGGTGGCATACATCTGTTCATAAGTCAGAGCCTTGTTCGAACGAGTTCAATTCATGATGTGAGATAACCAACTTTGCGGCGGCCCAGGAAGGGCTATGAAGTTCAAAGCCACCGTCCGGCAAGAGTGTGGCGGTAGTCTCTAAGTTTCTCGCATCTAATCCATGACCAACCTCAGTGAGCATAAACTGCGCTCTGTCCAATTCTTCTCGTCAGTCCCGACTAGTCTATCTATATAAGGCAACTCACGAAATCTCGAACTTCAGAGCACGCTGCAGAATCCAATGGAGATCCGGCCTCTTAGCTGCGAACGGAGCCACAGTTCCCACAAACAGATTATATTGAATACTGATCAAAGTCAAGGCTCCGCCGTCAACTGCACTGATCAGATCTGTCTGCAGTTTCCAGAACTTCGGACCGAGAGTTACGATGTCTTCCACCGTCAAACCTAGTCTTGATTAGCTGGTGGCCCTTACAGAAGACTTCAAGAGGTCGTACCGTATACATCGCAAATCTTCCTGGCTCTTTGATATGTGAGCCTGGTGCGCTCTTCTATGGTTAAAAGACGTTCTGATGTTTTAAATAAAGGTGTTCGAGCCAGCTCAAGAGTAGGTGAGGGCGATTGCCATACCCAATCATAGAGGGATCGGTCCGGCTGTTCTGCAGGTTTTACTTCCGGATTGGGAGGTAACATATTTGCAATTTATCTTTTTGTAGATCTATGAGGCGACGACGATCGATTTGATATATTTCCATGATTTTCCAACAGCGAGCAGCGATATTTATACACGACAGATGGTCGCTAAGATATGCTTCCTCATCATCGATAAACAACAAACCACTGTACTCCGTACTCTGCAACTATGTACGTAGTAACTTTCGACTACTGAAAATTTGAGTTCAAACTACTGCTGAAGAATTGTCGATGCTGTAACCTGTTCATGCATGCCGCTCGGAAAAAAGCCACAATCGGTCATATCTGTACAATCGGGCATATCTGTGGCTGACGGAGTACGCGGTATTTCACTATTTAGTGCTCGGAGTGGCCGTAACCGACAACACGAAGCAGCACGATGCGAGCTGAATTGCATGCTCTAACGTGTGTTGTACAGTGGATCGTATGCGCATGTTGGGCATGAAGAAAAACACATAATTGGGACAATCTTCCATCTCTGTTCCATCTCTTACTCCGATATTTTCACAATGGTGAAAAAAATTTCAGCTTGAGTGTGGATGGAGAGCGGATTGATAAAGCCCTAAACGCCCAGATTGACGGGTGTTGACACCAACGTTACAAGCTCCCCCAAAAAGGGGGAAGACAGCACAGCAAACAACAAAATGGACTCGTTAATGGACGCCCATTGGGCTACCATCATCTTCAGTTCTGCAATCTGCTATGCCCGAATCAAACCCCCCAATCCTTTCTCAATCTCAATCGATCAGAAGCTAACGCACGCCTAGTTCATTAGCTCTGCAACCTACAACTTATAGTTCAGCCCGCTGGCAAAGTATCCCGGCCCACTGTTCGCACGAATCTGGCGATCGACACATGTGGATTGCGCGCTGTCATGAGATCTATGGCGATGTGATCCGCTACCGACCCGATGGATTGCCATTCCGTACGCCTCAGGCGCATCGGGATATCTTTAATGGCAAAGCTAATGTTAAGCGGGCCAAGTTTTATGATATGATGACTCGGAATAAGAATGATACGAGTACTATCACGGGGACTGATTCGGAGCTTCATGCGAGGTAGAGGCGGGTCTTGAATAGCGTTTTTTGGATAAGTCGCTTCGGTCAATGGAGCCGTTTTTGGTAAAGCATGTGTCCCGCTCGTGTGAGCTGCTTGTTGATGGGGACGGCGCCAATTGCTCGGCGCTGAGGAAGATATCTGATGCATGTGACCATTTGGTTCTGGATGTGTTGACGGACCTTTGCCCAAAGCAAAGTGCTGAGACCAAGGAGCCCGGGGAGAACCAGTACAGAGAGATTCCTCATGCCATTGGCTCGTTTCTTCGAATAATCTACCCGGTATGCTTCCACATCCAAAGCTGCATGGAAATTTAACTGACAACAACGAAGATTGGTCATTCTCCATGGCCAGATCTGATTGTCTGGCTAAAGCCAAGGGGGTCTGGATTGGGTATTTGACGCCATGACTCCGCGAAACATTCGATTTCTGTATGACTTGTAAAGCAATCGTTAGCACAACGCCTCAAGCTTGAAAATCAAGCCTCCTCAACAACGAGCCAAGGCCGTAGTGACATGCTTCACTATCTGATACATGCCAAAGATCCTGCAATCGGTCGTGTTGGATACACACCAGAGACATTGGAAGCTGAAGCAATAATGCTCACTGTTGCAGGCTCTGATACTACATCCGTGATCATGGTCGGCAGCTTCTTCTACCTTGTACGGACTCCACGTGTCTATAGAAAACTCGTCAATGAGATACGGAGTACTTTCACCTCTCTCGGCGACATCCGTGGCGGACCCAAGCTGATGTCATGCCAATACCTTCGCGCTTGTGTCGACGAAGCTACTCGAATTATGCCCGCAGGACCATCTGAGTTACCCCGACTCGTACTCCCCGGAGACTTGATGGTTGACGGAAACCACATTCCCGAGGGGACAACCGTCGGAGTAGCCCACTGGACCTTCTACCGCAACGAAGAATACTTCCCCGACCCAAACGTGTTTCGCCCCGAGCGATGGATTGTCAACGAAGCAGAAATAGCAGGAGTTACAGCCGAGGAAGTGGCTGCAGCGCGTTCAAGTTGTTTACCGTTCGGTGCTGGCACGACGGGCTGTGTTGGGAAGAATTTTGCCTTGCTGGAGATTTATATGACTATTGCGAGTACGTTGTGGCAGTATGATATGCGGCTGCTGTCGGGTGATGTGACTGGGGCTGGTGGTAAGGCGCAGGGATGGGGGAAGAGGAATCCGAACACATTTCATGTCAAGGATAGTTATATCAGTGTGAGGGATGGACCGATGGCTCAGTTTAAGCGAGTGGCCCGAGTATGTCAACCATTTGAGATTGGCTGAGCGAGTTACTCGTTAGAGTTAGAGGCACATCCATATCGGGGCTGGTGCTGGTGGATGATGGATGATGCCATCAAAAGGGCAGCGCAGGAACTTGCTGTAATTACACTCGGGTGATAGATTATAAAATGTTCGAGCCAAGTAGCCCAAAAAGCTGCGCGCATATGAGAGGATCTGGTAAGGTATAATATAGCTAAGAACGATGCTAAGAAGGTAGGTAGAGTTAAAGAGAGGCGAAATCCTAACGGGGGGCCGATCGAACACTATATCACAATGTTGAAGAGACTTGATCAAGATACTCGCCGGTGGGTAACTACGGGCAGGAGGACAGAGATCCGTCTACCCGAATACGTCCTCGCCAGCAGGGATATATCGAGAGCCAGGTGCTCTAAACGATGCATACTGACAATGCTGGCTAAGTATTGGGTTCCTTGGGGAGATGGGATCGGTCTCGGGATAACCTTCGATCTGGTGAAAGTAGATGCATGTATTGAAGAAGGGCATCGTATATATTCAGATAATCTGGCTTATAATGGATGTTCCAATGCATCTGAATATTTCAATAACCAAGTATTTCAAGGTTAAACATCTAAATATCCATGGATGTCAACGTCAACATTGAATTTGAACTTTTGGGTGCACATTGATGTCAACTTGGATTGAACTCGTGCCTACGTACATCCATGCATCTTGATGCTCGCGTTCACCACCTAGGTATATATTTGTTTGCGATGGCGCCTCGGGCAGCCATTGTCCAGATCAACGTTGCTGTCGTTGCCTGCATTTCGGTGATTACAATCATTGACTTCACCTTGCTGTGGAAAATTCCTTTCCCTCGCCTTATCTGCAATGGAAAGGTACATTCTGCCTCAGGCACGATCAGTGCCGGAGCCCTAACCTCATAGCCCACTCAAAGTCTCAAAGGCTGAGCAACTCCATCTAATTTTCTCTACACAGTAGACCAGGCACTCTATATCTTTGAAACAAGTTGATTCATACAGTAGTTTGCACCTTCAGAGCAACCAACTAACTAACACTCTCTTCTCTTTCCTCTGAAACAGCGCTAGGAATATCCTAGTCTAAATATGCCTAGATCCGGAATAGCCCTGGCTCGTGTAACTTTCGCACTGGAGTATTGAGCATACGCAGATTTGATACGGCTGTAAATTACATGTATCGCTGTCTCGAGTCCTTTTTTTCCATACATACTACACGAAGGTGGAGGTGAAGTGACGGGTACTCTGTAGTAAAGAAGTCGTCTGAGAACCTGAGATAAAATATTGCCAAGCTTGCTTCGTAGTCCCAGAGTCTGAAAAATTCCTCCCAATATTTCTTTCCGGTGTTTGGATACAAGCTTCATCTCCTCACCTATAGTATTGACCAGGCTCACTGAAACCAGCCTTTAATGGCCAGAACAAGAGGAAGAAACCTCTCAGTGCCGCTTGCACAGATTAAGCCTTTCAGGCGTCATGTTGGACAAACCCCCGCTCGCCTGTCCTCGACACCCCCAAATTCCGCTAACCCCTCACAAAGATCAGTCCAGCTGTTCTTCTCCCTACCCCATTTTGTCGTCACTGAGATATTCGCGTTGGCTCTTGCGGATGACCTGTTCTCTCAAGCTAACAAAACCCCATTTTTCTGTTATGTATCTCTGCGCCTTCTCGTCATCAAGAGCAAGACGTTGCGGAGCATCTGCCGGTCATGGACTCGACACCTTCGGAGTTATCTCTTTGCCGGACTCGGCGCAAGGTGTGGGCTTTTCGCCCTTGTATACTTGACAGAGTTATCTCAGATTCAAGATACCTTCCCCATGCTGAACCACTGCGTCCTGGATCCTGGAGACATGATGGATGTAGCCAAGTTGGAAGAGTGCCTCTCAGATCTACAATATCACTCTTCAGAACTGAGTATTGTCAAGGCAGTCACGTGGAGTGATGCTTCATTCCAGCATATGAACCCGATTTCGTATGGCTCCATGAGGACAAGCAGATCCCGAACACGAATACTGCAAGAGTATCTGGAGTATCAACCTTTGGCTGAGTTTCTGGAATCCTTGACCAAGAGAGTAATTGGATTTGAACGTCTCTCTCCTATTGAAATAAGAGATACCTTGTTTTCTGAGCTCATGGCTTTGCACTACTACCATGCGCATCTTCTTAGGAATATCCTCAGCTGCGTTGTCCCGATCCCTCATCTTACAATTCCTACGTTCATCATGCCCCTACTCCTCGGAGACTGGACCTACGACCGAGCAGAGAATTCGAGAATCGAAGAGAAGCTCGACTCTATCAAAAATAAGGGAAAACCTATCCGAGCTATACTGAGGGGATCTCAGCAGGTCCAATTCGTCGGCTTACCAACCCCGTTTGTCCTACCCTGGGGAGAAAACACGGGCGTGGAACAGTTGGAGACCCAGAGAAAGATGCTTATCCGTGCTTACCACAAGATCGCTGAGTCAACGAACTTTCCAACTGAATTCCCCTGGCCTTCGCGCCGGATTGGATTCCACGGAGCCTTGGAACTCATAGATCCTGACTCCAGCGCTGAGTGGTGGCTCCGGTTCCTCGAATCCGCGATGTCGAGCGGAAAGCCACCAAGCGTCTGTATAACGGTGGGGTCCACGAAAACCTCTTTACCGATAGGTACGATCTTCACTCACGATACCTGTCCCTCCCCTCACTAGCTCTACCTTCTAACCTTGCTAAAGGACCTCCAAATCTCAGCCTCCGCCCGACCAGGGAATACTTCACTCAACGCGCGCACCTCCACCTCTGTGAAGAAATCCCTAAACTCAGTCTCGGTGGTATCACACGTCTAGACCTGAACCTCCTAACAATATGTCCCTTATTCTTCACAAATGCAAAAAAGTACCTACCGAGCATTGCAGGCGTATGGAGGATCACCTCCGCACCACAGCTATGTTCCCATTGGGTGGAAACCCACCCAACTCCTCTAGGGGATCAGATCGCCGAAGATCTAGCTGTAATCGAGCAGATCATGCACCAGGCTCGTGGGTTAGGCAACAACCTAGATCTAAGAATTTCATTCTCGTACCACACGGCTCATTTACCTCGTTCGTTACTTTGCCCCATCGGGTTCTACGGTTGAGAATCTACATGCTGCAGCCAACTGACCATCTTTATATCCATCTAGAAAGCTCATGGCGATCCCTCAAGCTCCTCCCAATAAACGACAGAATAATATACAAGTCCACTAAACTCCCTGGCTGGACTAGAATTGGTTTGCAACCGTTGAGCGCTGAATTCACAACTAGGACCTTTTTACATTCTGTTCAAGCGCTATATGGGAGACGGAGGGAGGACGGTTTCGGAATTTTCAATCTCCTAGATGAGATTGCAGGCGCTGAAATGCATCAGATCAAGGCGAGTGTGTTGGCTTATCCGGCTCGCAATTAGCTTGGATCGAACTTGTGCTCGTATCTGTCCCATGACCGAGCTAGATAGACCTGGGATGCCTCTTATAGAACAGAGGCAGCACGAAGAGGGGCTTTATATAACGAAGTCCCTGTAATCAGCCACTTATTCTCTGTGTTACGTGCGAGAACCAAGATCAAATCAACCTATGCATTTCAATGAAGGTATCAAGACGAGGAGCCATCTGCTCTGCAGTTTGCGCTTACCTTTCGGCCACAGAAGGGGGATAATATGTATCGCGAGGTCTAAAAGCTCCATTTACGGATCATGACTAAAATATAACACTCCTGTATAGCAGCATATATAATATGGCTTGTATGCATAGGGGTCATGGTCGCACTTCATTCTGTCAAATAATTGAGTGCAGATAAAATTTCTATAGCAGCATAACACTATGACTGACTAGTAGGAAGTGCGAGGGAGACTGAAGAGTCATTCCAGACTATAAGGTGAATATTACACTTGTGAAGGAGAGATCCATAAGGTTGCTTTTGAAGATCCATATTTAGATAAATCATCAAGATACACACCTTACTTTTGATAGTGATGTCCAGCCATGATCATCCTTTAGATTTGGATTAGCCCCATATTGGATGCTAATCCGAGCGGTGCTCTCATTCCCATTTCTAACAGCCCATAGTAGAGCAAAGCTTTTTTTTAACTATCATACCGATAAAGATATGAAATAAACAGAGAATAACAATATCGGCTAGTCCAAGACAATATACTTATATCCTTTTCTGTTTCCAGGAATTCTACCAGGAGTTATAATAATTCAGTAGGTAAATGTATCAATTTCATTGTAATGTGTCAGGGATGTTCATGAAAGCGTTGAGGGGCAAGAAGTCGGGATTTCAGTCCTAAGAACCCCGTTGCTGGTCATTAGGAGACAGAAGTTTGCCTGTTAGCTCTGGTGTACCAGGCAACACGTGTTCAGACTGGATTATTGTACTTTATCGGCATACATGTATTGTAAATAAAGTCTGTATCGATGGATACAGTATTATTTTCGGACTAACGTTATACCCACACGATTCTATATTTACCATGGCGTCTTTCTTGGTACTGTTTCAGAAGAAAGAGAAGAGAGTGTAAGCTGTTACTCTGAAGGTGCAAACTACTGTAATCGATAATCAAAAGTCTTAGTAGCTCCTTTAATTGTACGAGCAGGTGGTTTCATTTGTCATGGACTTCTCTAAGCGCCAGGGGACGTTGAAACATATACCGTTCTACAAATAAAAAAACAATCACCTCAAATCAACCAGTCTCATTCCCGAGAACTGCCTTGGGATTTATCACCCGTTTCAAGCCCAGGCGAATCCAGAAATCAGTCTTAATCATCTTGCATGATTTGCCTAGCGACACCCTACCCAATTCGTACATGGGTACAGGAGCAGCTACCCACATAGTGGTAGAGAGTCTGGGTTCCTATCGACGATGGAGATGGAGTATCTAGATGACGACGACTAACGGTACATAACTATGCATCAACACGACAGTCATGCAATGCACCACCCAGCGTTAGCCTGCCTAGGCATGCACAGTGCAGTGGGCACACTGCAGGCTGGGGTTGCGCAAGGTCAGAACTCCCGAGGTCACCATGGACTTCCACTTGGTATTCAGAGACTGGGAAAGTATCGGCGCATATTTTAGGATTATGAAGGACCTCGTGAAATAAACAAGTCGGCTGGTTTGTCGCTTGCAATGTGTCAAGCCTGAAACCTTAGGCCCACTCTCGGACGGGCTACCAGTTGATATTCAATAAGTTGATACGTATGCTGTGAACAAAGTTCAGCGATAAAGTATGTATGTAATATGCTCCCGTTTCTATAGCAGAGATTCTATATGGCTGGTTGCTATTGATAATCAATCAACAAGAACTTACCTTAGTACTCCGCCCGTAAATAAATCTGCCAAATAACGATAATCAAAAATATGTACCTGATTGGCCGCTCACAGACCCAAAAAATGGCTAAAGAAAGCCAAGTAAACCTAGAAAAAGCCAACAGCATAACGTGGTCATGGCATGACCCCTTTAATTCCAGCACGATCCCCGTCTTGGGAAGCCACTCGCCAGGGCTCTCAGGGCCATCTTTGATTCTTTTGTATGCAAGCCCTCCAACTTTCTGTTCTAGGGTGGGTTGGGCGAACGAATAGTGGGTTGATGAGCCTTGATGCCTCCGCCTCACTTTGAGGTCTGATCACAGTCAGACAGACAAGTGGTTGGGGTCGATTCGATCGGGGAGCTGTGTTTGTGATTGGCTGTGGGCGGACTGCGACGGACTTACACAGCTAGTTCAGTCTGACCAATAGAAATGTCTAGATATGGACCCCACTTTGATTTCTAGTTTGAGCCTTTTCTCTATCAACACGAACTGGGAAGGGAGACTGGGAGACTACGAGGCATGCCTTGACTGGGAGGAGACGTGCGGCGTACAGGCATCCCTGTTTGCCTGTCATCAGGTCGATTCTCGTTCACCATTCATGATTCTACATAGTACGGTATATGGATCGACATCATACTAGGTATATCTGTACATGCTGTAGAGTACGTACGTCGTACAGTGGATAATTAACCCAGCACGGATCATTGGTTCTCCGATAATTGATAATCAATAATCGATAATTTCAACTCCAACCTTTTTCCGGCAGTACGACTGATTTGGGCGGACAGCAACAGCTCGTGCTATCCAGACAGCCACGAACCAATCAGCAGCCACTCGATGCAGAGTGTGCCGTTCTCGAGTGCATTAATATTAATGCCTCAGGCTGATAGGCTTGCCTGATGCAGTCGATGCATCATCGACTTTGTGATCAATCCACTTTTTTTGCTCTAACTTATGAGCCCATATAAAGTTAGGGGGAGGTTGCTTACCGCTCTTTTCTCGGGGGGTGAATCTTGATTGTTTGAGTCTATGAATGGAGTCTCATGGAGAAACGGGTTATTGGATAGATCCATTTTCTCCATAGCCATGACTAGAACATGAACGCTCTCTTCGTTCAACAATTAATCAGTCAGTACATAGTATGCACTTCGGTCAAGTCTTGCATATCGCTGCATCATGGCAAGAATAGTGGCCAATCAGAGCGCGCAAAACAAAGCACTTGCAGAAGTTAGTGGCCTTAGGCGCCGTTCTTGGAGCCAGCTTCCAAGACTTCAAGACCGAGAGTTACGGGTGGAGCCTTTCGAGAACATTGTCGTACATGCAAGGAGGGCCTCTGGGTGTGATTGGGTAGCGCCTGCCTGTGGTGTGTATGTAGTATCACAGTATGTAGTAATGCGGTCAATGCGTTGTGCCAATGTGGTTATTGGTTGGAACTGACTCTCCGTGGGGCGGGCTGGGCCAATCAACGCCCTCCACGAGGCATCTCGACTCTTCCACGCACTTGACTTGTTGCCACGGCAGGCTCATCGCAGAAATACGGGAATACGGGAAACGTACTCCGAGTGCGTGGCTAAAGACTCAAGAGTCAGTGTCATCGTGTGACCAGATTGGTTTCCCCTTCCTCCTTTTCCTGCGGCTGTCCGTTCGCAGTTACTGTCGCCACTCTTACTATCCCAACACTAAGACTTGAGACTAGGAGTAAGACTCACACTATCAGCCTGCTGCCTGGCCAAGGCTAGCGTAACGAAAAATCAATTTGCCTCCACTCGTCCTCCCGCCGATTGCCGTAATCGCGACGTCTGCCTGTCTCGAAGAAGAAAAGTGCAGCCAATCTGAATCTCCTGACTCTCAGAGTTTTGCTTTGCCTGCCGAACCCAGCCGTGCCAGCCCACCCCATCCATAGGATGATTATTGGACTATGCTCGTCTTGGTTGGGTGTTTGTATGTCGCATTCTGGTCTGGACTGCATCGACTGAAGGCTGATCCCGATTCTGATCGTGTCGGGTGAGACAAATAGATCAATAATTATAGCAAAGCATCCATAGCATGGCATAGCTAGTATTATGAGTAGTGTTCCGACATTCGGAGCCCTCCGTTGACGATTGCACATATTACACAATGCTACATACAAGTAACATAACACAAGTAACAACAGAATATCCTCCGTACGGCACAGTGCGCAGTCTGGCACCCCTTTTCCTCGAGATGATCAGATCACTCGTGGCACTACCAGTACGTACGAGAGTACGAGAGCGGAACTAGACCCTGGGCTAGTCAGTTTAGTTGGTCGGTCTGTGAGTCTATGACTGCACAGACTCTTAGAGTCGATTAAAAACAGAAACGGGGCAGGGAATCACCCCTCTGCGTACAGAGTAGTGCCCACTATTTATCCACTATGGGCAGAGAAGTGGATTCTGATTTCTGAGTCGCCATCATCCACTTTACTGGCAGTTGGCAGTGGCACGACCGACAGGCTTAGCGATCCCTCAGACGAGGCTAGAGCTGGAGCTAGTCGCACTAGTCAGACTCCATGAATAATCGTTGCCGCTAGTCTACTCTAGGAATAGCACCAAAACCAGCCCCGTTTAGTGTGCTGCTATTGGCCAACCCATGCTTTTTGCCGCCTTCTGTGGTTGTCTGGCTGGGGTTGTTCTTGCCTTCGGTGGTCGTTCTGGCTGCTGCTCTCGTCGCATCGACATCACCATTTTCCTCCGCTCCTTCCTTCCTGCCTGCCTTCCTCTTTCTCCTGTCTCTTTTTTTATTTACATTTCTCGCTCCCGCGTCCTCACCTTTTCCTCTCCTCCCCCCCTACGCTCCTTCTATCCTCTTCATCATCATCTTCTCTCCTCCGCTCCTCCTATTCCTATTCCTAACCACCTCTTCTCTTCTTCGCCTTTCTTTTCTTATACTTATCGGTCCTTACCCGCCACATACGCTCTGCCGCTGGTGTTTACTTCCGAGGAACCTCCGACAACCACACTCCTGTTCTGTTCTATATATACCTTCAACCCTGTGCGTCTTATATATATAAATATCCTCATATTCATATATATAAGTGTACATCTAGGATCCTCTCTCCGAACTGCTTCGACTGCCGTGGACTTCGCTCCCTCCGTGTTGGCTGTTAGGTTTCTAGTCGGGTCCAAGTAAAGACGATAGCGATATCGTCTTTACAACGATCCTTCTCCCAAACCTGGATTCCTTCTTTTCACTTTGACCTTCTCTCTCCTTGGATCTCTACTCGGCCACTCAGTCTCCTCAGTTTTACGTGCTCTACAGATCTTCTACTACGTCCCATTCCAAGGATTTCTCTCGCCCAGGATATTCTCCCGGACCCCAGGACTTTGACCAGGATAATTGCTTTCCATTGGAGATTCGACCAGACCATCCATACCAGGTACACGACCTTACGGCGTAATGTATCCTACTATGCTACCCACACCACCTCCATCTCCACCACTACTACGATGCTGTACCCCTGAGGAACGATTAGGACTGCTGCTGGCCAACCGTCTGGAATTGACAAGTATCCTTGGCGTCGGCGCCTATGGCGTCGTTTACACTGCCATCGACATCCACACCCATATCCCCTATGCGGTGAAGGCTCTCAACAAGATTGGACTCGACCCAAGGCAACGGAAATTCCAACAGCGCGAAATCAAGCTCCACCACTTGGCCAGTCAGCACCCCAATGTTGTCTCCCTAGTGCGCATTATGGATTCCGTTGATTGTACTTTTGTGGTTATCGAGTTCTGCCCAGAAGGTGACCTGTTCTCCAACATTACTGAGCGGGGTCTGTTTGTCGGCAACGATCCATTGGCCAAGCGTGCGTTCTTGCAAATCCTGGATGCTGTTGACTATTGCCACTCCATTGGAATTTATCACCGCGACCTCAAACCGGAGAACATCCTTGTCACCGATGGTGGAATGACCGTCAAGCTTGCTGATTTCGGCCTGGCCACAACGGATTACCTTACTCCGGACTTCGGCTGCGGCTCTACATTTTACATGTCACCTGGTATGTCTCTAATCTTGGTATCCTACATGATCAGCATTAACATTCAACAGAGTGTCAACAGACTTCCCCACGACCGGGCTCTTGCTACGTCTCGCCTGTCAACGATGTGTGGAGCTTGGGTGTGATTCTGGTAAACTTGACCTGTGGCCGCAACCCATGGAAACGGGCATCCAATGAGGACGCGACCTTCCATGCTTTCTTGAAAGACCGGGAGTTTTTACGATCCATTCTACCTGTGTCCCCGGAGTTGAATGTGATTCTGCAGCGCATCTTTGAATGCGACCCCTTCAAGAGGATCACCATTGCGGAGTTGCGACAACTCATTCTAGAGTGCCCTAGGTTTACCATGCCTGCTCCGACAACTATTTCTGCTGCTCCCACTAGGAAGTCCGGACATCCCGAGGTGTTACCCGCTTATCCCTACTACGCCTACCCACCAGCTCCGCGGGTGGAGTTGCTTAACGCACAATACTCTGACTCCGCTGTTTCCGATACCTCACTCACCGACGACGAGACCATCTCTTCTGTCTCGTCGGACTCGGATTATACGTCCGAGGGTGAAACCGAAGGCTTCTCTTTTGTCGATCCACAGGCTGTGCCTGAATTCTGGGATCCTGTTCATATGCCGACCAATGTACCGGAAAAGCCATTTGCATTGCCTCAACATATTGAACCTTATATTGCGGTTTATTGATCGATTCATCGCTTTGATCTACGTGCCATGATATTACGACTATACCTCTCAACGCACCTTACTTCAACCTTACTTCGACGCTACTTTTTATTCGACCCATTTGGATAATATTTCCGAGGATTACTTTTACTCTGGACTACTTGGACCCTCTGGATTTCTTTCCTTTCCGCTGGACATACACTACTTTCGACTCTTGCCGGGCTTCCATAATTTCACGGTCGTGGCACTGCAAATATTCTTTTAATTTCGTGTGTGATTTTCTTTCTGCTATGTATCAATATTCTGGGATGGTTGCACTGTTTGCAAAAGACTACATATTACGAAGATGGAAGGCGTTTGTTTGATATTTGATGCTACATATTCATGTTTGGTGTGGTTGTGGGAAATTGAGCAGAAAAAAATACCCCTATTACGTTGCTGTTGGTTACGGAGTTGGACAAGCACCTCGTCTTTTGTGCGAGTGGGTTTTATTCATGTATGATTTCTTTTCCTTTTTCACATTTTTATTATGCCGGCTCTGTTTGTCAGATGTTCAGAGCGCAGGTCAGACGGTTACCGGGTTGTCATTGCCACAGTCAAGCAGGCGAATGCATACCAATGATTTTGAACAAGCATGCAATATCACATTGCTTAATGTACATATAGACTATCTATGATATACTATCAATATCTGAGATCCATATTGGAAGCTTACAACTACATAATTCAGCATACTCTCTGACTCCGTATGATTTCCGGTCGTTGATGTAAGTACTTCCTGTTTGGGTGGTTATAACTTCATTTGTGATAAGTGGCGATCATGAGGACTTGTTTTCGCCCCATCGCCTGGGTTAAAGAACCTTCCTGATATAAGCTAACGACCACCATGAGATGCCTCTGCTGGTATGTGGCGTAGCCTGCGACGCCAAGAGACTAAATATTCCTCCCCCCAGTAACCTCAATAGTCTCCCCATTAACATACGAAAACCACGGACTCGCCGCACCCACAATCGCCCTCGCCGCCTCCTCCGGCGTCCCGGGCCTTCTCAACGGAATATCCGCATAAGCCGTCACCGTACCCTGCGCGGAAGACGGGGGTTTGCGGCCTGGTATTCCAAGGGCAACTTTTGTGCCATCCGCGGCGACGAAGGTTGCGCCGTCTTCCTTTGCGGCTGTGAGTCGCGTGAGGATGTAGCCGAATGCGATTGTGACGGCGCGGACACCGAATTGCGGGCCCCATTCTTTGGCGATTGTTTTTGTGAGGCCGACGACGCCGGCTTTGGCGAGGGAGTAGTTTGCTTGGCCTCTATACATATTACAGACGTTAAGTATCAGAAAAATTGCGTTTGGGGGATGGGTGTGGAAGGGGAAGGGGCTTACGCGTTGCCGTGTGTTCCGCTGGTAGAACTAATATTGATAATGACGCGAGGCTCCTTGTCCTTTACGCGGAAATAAGGTGCAGCGGCGCGGACGAGTTTGAAGGGTGCTGTGTTGTGGACGGAGATCATGGTGTCCCATTGTTTATCGGTGATCTACTCCCATTAACCTGCTGTAACTATAAATAATACGAAGCAATGGGATGGGAGAGCAAGACCTTGTGAATAACCCCATCCCAGGTAAATCCGGCATTGTTGACAATGATATGAATCTTTCCGCCGCCGAATTCAGCAGACTTTTTAACTAGAGTGTCGATGTAAGCTGCGTCCATGACATCGCCTGCAACGGCGATTGCGCGGTTGGGTGAGATGTCATTGATGCTTTTGGCGACTGCTTCTGCTTTTACTATTTCAAAGGATTAGCATTGTAAAGTCTATTGAGGGAAGGGAGGAGAAATACCCTGATCGATATCAGCGACAATGACCTTGGCGCCTTCATTGGCAAATAGGCGTGCTGCTTCGGCGCCAATGCCTTGTCCTGCGCCGGTGATGATGGCGGTTTGGTTGTGGAAGAGGCCCTGGGGGAAATTGATGTGGGAGGAGACTTGGTTCAGACGGTCTTGTGGCGCCATTTTGTATTTCAACCTTCCTTAGAATATAACTATGTTGTGATTCAAAGGCTCGATGCTTCCGAAGACAATGGAGGATATGGTGTGGACTTATAGAGATGTTTTGCGGGGAAGAGTGCCTAAGCCTAGAGAGCTTAGTTGTTAGCCGGCGTGGGCTTGCCGTTTGCCGGAGCTTACCCTAAGTAGTTAACCGAGGTATGTCTACAATGAGGTTCTACTGATCAGATTTGGAAAAAGTAGTTTGTTTTGAAGATTTTTATTTTAAGATTTGATAAGAAAGTCTATGTCTATATACATGGGTATCATTGTGGGTATCAATTGTTTGCTTTTGTTTGGAAATTGTTGGGATCTTCGGTTGATATTGTTGAGCTGCTTCGATGTTGAAGAGCTTAAGAAGAAGGTCCAATGTTCAAGGTCATCTGGGTACCAGAAGGGCAGCCGTGGGTAGCATGGTCATCGTTCCAGACAAGGTAAGCATCGGCGCAAGCAGTGTCACCAGGAGCGCAAGTAGCAGAAGGGCAGCCGCCATCGTTGGAAGTAACAGCGAAGCCGACCTTGGTGAACTCAGAGCTGGTTCCCATGTCGATGAGAGAAAGATCCCAGAAGATAGTGTCGCCCTGCAAGGTGTACTCGTACTGGAGGACATCGACCTGCTCAGGCTTCATGGCCATCTTGATAGAGATGCCGCCGCCGTTGGGGTTGGTGCGCCAGCTCTCAGTGTAGCTAGCGCCGGGCTCGAGGGTCTTCATGGAGCCGTCATTTTGGCTGACGGACCAGTAGTAGATGGTGTCTTGCATGTTGTTGTGGATGTTAACGCTGCCACCGTTGCCGTTGGTGTCGGCAGTGCCGTGGGTGGTGGTGGTGGTGGTGGTGGTGGTGCTGTTAGTGGTGGTGCTGTTCATGGAAGTAGGAGCAGCAGAGGCGAGAGCGCCAAAGGCACCGAGGAGACCGAAAGCCTTGGTGAAATACATGTTTGACTTGAGGTGTTGTTTGAAAGAGAGACTGAAAGAATGTAATGTTGGAAGACTTTTTTGCCTTTTCTGAAGGAATGAAAGTGGGAAAGAGTGTTGTGCTTATATCTCTTCTCTCTGTTAGAGAGATACCGTAGTCTGTTGATCAAAGGAGTGTTTGATTCTTGATTGTTTCTCTGATTGATGAGAACGAGGATGGGCTGTAGGGTGCGAGTTCCATCCATATTTATAACTTCTCGGCCCATCGTGCTCCCACAGCAATTTCCCCAGATTACCCCAGAACTCAACCGACATTTCCCCTTGGGACCTTGCTACCTGTGCCTGAGAGCCGACTCGGATCGAAGAATGACCTGACCATGGTCCGGTAACGGCATGCTCGGCTCTTCAACGGCCATGCCTTTATACCGGGTCTTGGTTCTGGGCATCGATTGGTTCAGGGAAAGGTTGATGTCGACATACCCTAATTAATAAGCTTGATTGTTTATCCGAACTATGGTTTCGTCTTCGGCGACCCGGGTACCTAGATTTCTCCTTGGGTAATCTGAGGATTCTATATTTTCAGTGGCGTGTGCAAGCTTTGATAGACCGTCGGCAGAAACCCTCGTATACGCCACTGGGTAATTGAAGTAAAGGCAGAACTTCGGGGGCGAGAGTTTTTCCAGTGATTATCCGCGAGTTGGTTGCCAACGGGCTTTGAGGTGTGATCTTTGCTTGTTACCTAGATATGCCCGAGTATTTAATGCGTGCCAATAGAAGGGAATCGAAGGACGACGGGATATTGCATGTGTTCATCTTAGGGCTAAGTGATGTATAGTAGTCTAATATCATTGTATTAATGTATAATCACAGGTACTTTCAATAACAATCAATCAAACATAAGGCTAAGATATTCATCCATCTAATCGTTATCCAGTATTTTAATCAAGTCGTGAAAGTCACTGAGGAACCAAGACAGCCCTAAAGTGCACATTGCCGTTCTCCAACTTCTCAATGGCCTCCTTGATACCCTCTTCGGTCATAGGGAACTTCTCAATCACTGGCGTGATGTTGTGGAAGGAGGCAAACTCGAGCATCTTGAGCTGGACAGCTCGGGCTGCAACCAAAGAGCCGACAACAGAGATACCATTAAGAATCAATCCCATAGCTGGAATGGAGAGATTATCGCCGGACACAGTGAGAGGATAGATCCGAGAACCGGGTGCCATTATAGGAATGATTGCGTCCCAGTTGGGTTGGGTAGCTGCCGTGACGAGAAGCCTTGAAATCTTTGGTGCACCTTTGAGGTCAAGTTGATCTTGTCCTTTTGTAGCAATGAAGTGGTGTGCGCCGAGTTTGGTGGCTTCGTCCTTCTTCCTATCCGATCCTGAAAGGACGACAACACGAGCACCCATTTTTGATGCAAATCGGATAGCGAGATGGCCAAGACCTCCAACACCCAAAACTCCCACTGTTTCGTTGGGCTTTACATCTGACAAAGCTGTGTAGACGGTGGCACCACCGCATTGCAGAGGTGCGGCATGCTCGTCCTTGATATTGTCGGGAATCTTGAACAAGAAAGCTTCGCGAAAAACAGCATTGTATGCGAAACTGCCTTGGTCCGTGTTGCCTGTGCCGTAGAGAACGCGCTCGGGGCAGAAGATTTCGGTTCCCTGAAGACACTGCATGCAAAGGCCGCAGCTGTCGGTTTCATATCCCCAGCCGACCCGGTCGCCCTTTTTCAAATACTTGACCGCTGGTCCGACTTCCTCGACGATACCAACACCTTCGTGTCCGAGGACCATATCATTATGCCGCTAGATTGAATTAGACTCGCGATTTTAGACTTGGGCATAATTGAGTGCTTACATAGTGGAGATCCGTTCCACAAACACCAGATGCGGTCACTTTGAGGTAGACCTTGTCGCCAGTGAGTGAATCGGGTTTGGCTGTGGTTCTCTTCTTGGGGAAGCCATCCTTGACACCCCGGAAGACGGTGAAAGAAGACATTGCGATTTGTCTGATTGAAGTGTAATGTGATGCTGTGTGTTCAACGATTGCTTTGGAAGCTAGGTAGTTGGTTTATTGCTGTGGTGCTGCTGTGTGATGAGATCCAACCAGGAGGCCGAGGCGACTTATATAGTTTTTCCCTGAAGCCATACTTGAAATGTCGTTGCATCCTGGAGTAGCGGAGTTCTGGTAGTAGCACTGGTAGTAGTACCAGTCCAGATGTCATGATGAGCTCCACCGATTTTCATCGGATTACGTAGCTCCTTCTGAATCCGAGGCTGTAGCACCATTGACCAATGGGAGTAACTCCTAGCCTCCACTCTGAAAATCATCAAGCAAGGAGTTTGAATGCATTTTTCCCTCGTTCTTTCGCCTCGTGCTTATCTGCGCTCATAGAACATTGTCGAAGAGCAACTTAAGTGGACCTTTATTGCAAATTATCCAGGGGACACTTATGATTACCAAGCAGTTGTTTTGTCTCTCCTGTTGATGATGAAAACGTGAAAATTATTGGGCTAGATAAGCACGATAAGCCGATAAGATAAGAAGGTAACGTCATGTGGCTTGCTGGCCTTAGGAGTCAGGCCAAAACGAGATGACAGAAGACAAACAGCCCCACATCCTTCCTAATTCTCCCATTGTCGTCCAACTTCAACCCTGCACCATCGCCAGATCGACTATACGATGCAAACGGACACACCTACTACGTTCGCTCTACGTTGTAATCTAAATGAACTTATCATCGGAGAATCCCTCGCGACTCCATACTCCGCTGCGGGCCCGTCAAAAACGCAACCAGGTCGCCAGAGCTTGCGATGAATGCCGTGTTCGCCGGATAAAATGTGACAATTTCTCCCCGTGCTCCAATTGCAAAACGAGGGGTAGCAAATGCACCAATAATGCCAACAGGATTGTATCCCTGCCACATGCACACCAAGAGATCGAAACCCTAAGACGCCGGGTCGAAGACCTGCAGCGTGAACTGCAGCAACTGCGCCAGCAGACCGATAAACAAACCCATATTCCGTCTCCCGTCACAAGTCTACCCACGCCAGAGTTTTCCGCTTCTGAAAGTATCCACACTAATAGCGATGTAGTCTCAAGAAGAACGAATTGGGGTGGCATCAACTTTAGGACTGCTCGCTCGCCTAACGAGACATGGTATGGACCATCGTCGCTCTTCTACTTCATGGGACGCATCACGAATTTCTTGAACCTCAATCTCGATCAAACCCAGTCGAAAGACCAGATGGTACCTGACTCAGTCAGTAGGCGACTATGTGGCCCTCTGGCTGGTTTTGGCGAGAACTCTGGCCTTCATGGCTCTGGCTCTCGAACAAGAAACGACGAGGGTGGCCATTACTTGACCCCAACCCAAGAGGACTACTTTCTAGACTCGTATTGGAGCTCTTACCATACTTCTCTATTTCCAATCATCGACGAAACCGAGTTCAAGCAACATTACAGATCACTGTGGACGACCTCGGGGGATGGGCGAAAAGACTCGGCTCTCGTTGACATTGTGATTGCGCTTGGCATGCAGTACGGTATATCTATGCTCCCGAATATGAAACATCAACTTGCAGATGACAGTGATGCCACTATTGCTGGTCGATGGTATTACCGACGGTGTCAGACATTACTTGCCTACGAACTAGAAAGTCCTACTTTGGCAACGTTGCAGTGTCACTTATTATGTGTGATATTCCTATGTTCGGCTTCGTTCCAAAACACTTCGGATAGTACGTTTGCTATGGCTGTGCGTACAGCTCACATGCTGGGGCTTCACTTAGCCCCTCCCGAAAGCATGCCCCGCAAGGAACGAGAAATGCGCAAGCGTTTATGGTGGGCGCTGTACAGTTTAGACAGCAAACTTGGTATGAAGCTGGGCCGTCCATTCCTACTCTACCAAACCAACACCACTCCTACTTTACCGGATGACGACGTTGAAGTTGCGATGCTGTCAGGTTCTAGCTTTGCGCCTCTGGGGAACAATGCCACTTGGCTTAGTTTCAATCTGCAAAACATGACCATGTTTCAAGCAGCTCGGGAGGCCCATACTGCATTCTATAACAGAGATTTGAACTTAAAGGAGGGTCAGACTCTGTGGGATGACTTTAATATTTTGGAAGGCCAAGCTGAATTCGTTTATCCGTTTCTCAAAAAGCTCGAGAATTGGACGAATGGCGTACCCAGCACCCTCACAACAAGACGCAAAGACGGCAGCCACCCATTTGCCATCGGTGGCACGGATCTGGAAATCGAACAATATGCGCCTCTCTGGCTTCAAAGGCAGCGTGTGATCCTTGAGCTTATGTACCACAATCTGAGTGTCAATGTCTGTCGTCCTTTTATTTCGTTTGCGCTCACTCCTTCATTGACTGTCGCGGAAGATTTGGCATTTAAATGCGCTGGCCATGCCATAGCTTTGACAAGCATCACACACCAAGTTCTTTCCTCGACGACTATCTTGTCCGGCTGGCACGAGGCATTTCAATGGCAGTGGAACAGCGCCATGACTCTCGTGGGTTTTGTGCTCGCTTACCCGCAAAGCTCAATGACCGTTGCAGCTAGGGATGCCATCACATTATCGGTTTCTGTTTTCGACATTTTCGGACACAGCTTTGCAGTAGCTAATAGTGCAGCAACCATTGTGCGGAATCTGATCACAAAAATAGATTTCCTTGCCAAGCGTGCCTGGCAAAGACAGTGTGTAGTGGAAGGCCACAGAGGAACGACCGATCAAGTTTCGATCCATTCAAACACCACATACTCACAACCTAGGGCATATATGGATAACATCATGTTTCAGCCGTCAGACGGCTCCCTAGACTTTGGGGACATGAGCCTCGAGTCGATGCAAGATATGTTTCACATGGCTTTCGATATCGATCAGTGGAGTAACCTCAATGGCTTATGGTCCCAGACAAGCAGAGTCTAGATGTGGTCATATTCCTACCAGAAACCTGAATCACCATCAGTGAGACGGACTGAGAATATGTCACAAGTCTCATTTGGGGAAAGTCGCCGCTTAATAATTGGAGTCGGGGTGGCGACAGCCAATAGGAGCAGGACCACATTGTCCTCCACTGTCCGTGAACCAATAGGAGTAGCTCCTTGCATCCGATGATCCGCCGACCAATAGGAGCTTATGCTTCGATCTAATATCATCAATCTTCAGATCTTGAAGACTATAACTCTCTGATCATGACGACCCAGACTCCGTTGTTCAAAGGGCTCGTCGGCACTGAAACATTATTACACACTCATCGCGGAACCAGGACCATTCATCACAGCACATTCAGGTATTGTTATAGATTCGCCTCTTATAGCAATACTTATCCGCCATGCATGATTATAAGGCCCCCATACCTTTGTAGAAGGTACGAGGACTTGATAACCTATTCTGAAAGAAGGTAGGTAGTCGTTGACATTTGAGGAATGTCTTCAGGATCTTCCCACCGCTCGTATGTCATCATACAGATTAAACTTCAAAGTTTAACTTAATTTCATTCCCATGTCCCGTGCTATATTTAGTAATTTTTGGATGAAAGCCGACAAGAACGACCTTATTGCTATTTTCACTTTTGGTAATAAGTACATCCTCGAACCAAGAGCAATGCGCATCTGTAACAAGGAAAGAAAAACCAACGTTATACTCAATCTGCAACATACTTGCATCAACCAACGATAATCAAAGAAAAAAATACGAGGGAACATGCAACAATGGAAAGTATTCTCGACTCACACAGAAAGATCACAACTCCCAGTGCCGGTGTAACCTGTCAAACACATGACCGAAATTTCTAGCGAGTGCTCCGTATTCAAAACTGCTTATTAACGAAGTCGTACAAAAGGTTGTACGAGAGATTCAAGAAATTCAGCTCCCAAGCCGGCGGACCGGGGAAATAGATTCGATACATCACCATTGTACCGGAACCAGCCAACTGGTTAGTGAGCGGGAGTTGTTGGTACCAGCGAGTTAGAGATTGTGTTACAAGAGTCACACGCTTGGATATCCGAACATCCGGTCTTGAGCGGCCTTGCAGATTCCAATTTATCTTCTACCTGGGAAATTCAGATTCATCTGCGTGTTTTAATGCTCATTTAGCAGTGTATAATATTGCATAATGCATATACAGAATAATAATTGAAACTCCAACCAGGAAGGGCGAATCATGTTACGTCTGGGAATTATGGCGAGGCATGCAATGATATTTTGTGAAGTCTAGCAGCGCGTGACTTTTCTTGTCTACACACGATGCGGGCATGAATTATATTGGATATCGTGATAGCATGCTACTGGTTTCGGTTCAGCCTAGAGCTGAGCCTCGAGGTTACCAGTGGACTTGGCACATGCATATCGTGGCCTGCCACTGGCCTGGGATGAATACTGATTAGGGCTAGCGAGGCATGACGGCCGCGGCCTATACACCTAAATACTTCAAGTATATCTAATGTGATTCGTTGGTGTAAATAAATTCAAAGCCTCATAATAACTTATATTAAGATTAGAATAAATTTCTATCTAGGCATGTAAATTAACAGGGTAATATTAAGAGGGCCAAAACGCAAGGCGGAATCTGATCGGTACATGCAAATGAATGAATGACACGAACCCGAAACTAATCTAATCTACCAACTCCCTCCTCAAAAAACCACCCCCCAGTAGTATTGGTATTGGTTACAGGCTTGCAAGCTGATTGTGTAAGGGCATCAGGGTAAAACTCGGATACAGATTTGCCCAGGTTTCTCATACATACGTACGTACGTATCAAGAAAGTCCAATCACGTCGTACGAAGGGAACCTTGATGCATGGTCCGGGTGCGGCTGTTGTGGTAATCCATCCATTGTCGTTGCGGGCTGGTATGGTGCCACGCCTGCTCCGCATTGATTCGTTGCTGTGTTAGACATGCCAATGGGCCAGGAAGATGGGTGTGCGTGGGTAGTAGTGGCGGCCGTATTGCGGGCAACGACTGCTTGCATGTTGCCAATCAATGTATCGTAGCGATGGATGGCTTGGAGTAGGAAGTTGATTTCATTCGAGCATAGAGCGTTGCCTGATTTCGCCTTGCAGTTCTTGAGGGCTGAGCATTCGGGGTTGCGTGTCTGTTCGGTTTTGAGGATAAAGCCCTCTGCTGGTATCTCGATCGAGGCTGGAGAGGGGAATCCGGATGATGAGGACGAGGATGATGACGACGACAGGCCATCGTTGCGCATGCTGACGTCTCCGAGGACGCCGCCACCAAGCCTAGTCTCGGTGTCGATTGCGTCCCTTAGCGCACGAACAATTTGGTATGACGTCGCAATGCTCTGTTCGAGTATGCAGTCCTGAAGGACAAGTGCATAATTATACGGAGTGACATGGTACTGTTGCTGCTGGGATCCAGACCAGACCTGGTGGTCATTCCGATTGGCTCGATGGAGGACAAGATGATTGAGGATGTCAAAACTCCGATCAAGTACAGAAACAAGAAGCCACAAGCTCCCACCACTAATCTTTGGGCACGCAGCACAGCTGAGAAAGATATGACACGATGATAAGGAGGCTGTGACGAGTTCCATAGTTGGGTCGAAACGCCACAGGGTAAGGTCCGAGTCGAGAGTAGATAGCTGTCGTTGACTCGAGTCCAATCTATTGACGCAGTTACAGGCCCCGGCAACTGTTGATGGATTTGACTGTAAACTGAAAGCAGTAGTTGGCTCTTCACTTGGTGAAGGCAGATATGGCACCATGGCAGGTGAAGCAACATGTCCGTAGATAGTCTTGAGAGGATCGTAAAATCCCATGTCTGCCGATGGCATACCACCTTCCCACAAATGTGGCTCCGCGGGAGACGTAGGTGATGGATAAACGGGGAACATTGGACTTGCAAAGGCATATTTGCGAGCCATTGGATGAGAAGCGTTTCTCAGGTGCAGCTGTGCAGGATGAATGAGATTGTAGGTCGCTCTGATATCGTGTGTTGACTAATGTATCATCAGTATAACTCTGAATTCAACCTCAATGTAGCAAGAAACTCACGATACTCTTTCTCCTCTTCCTCTGAGAAAACTCAGCATCCGTAAGAGGCCTCGATATCTTTCTTGTAGAACCTCCAGTCCCGCCGCCCAAAGCTAGCTTCCCCTGTTGAGCCGCCTGAAGATTCTCCAATTTCTTCAATGTAGCCTTGTTCTTGCTACCCTTTGGTTTCCCTGCTCGATGAGCAATGCTGTATCGACATTTGTAGTCATGTTTCTTGCAACGAACGCAAACCCCACCACCTGAACAGCGCACTTTGGACTGGCGACACGCGTCGCAGGCAGCGCGATACCGCGGTTTGCCTGCCTCGTCTATGGACTGCATCGAGGATTGTGTGTTGCCGAACCTGCTCAAGGCTGTAGTCAACAAATCAATCTGTCTGGCAGCACCGAGCAGTCTTGATATCCGTCAAACTGACAATCAAGACACCCAGACGAAGAGGACTGCAGATATGTAAGGAAACAAAAAGGAGAACAAGAACCAGAGCCACTAGGTAGATAGATAAACAATTCCGAATACCCAATGAACGACTCGAAGCTATGGAAGTTCCCGTTAAACCCGTACAGAGCCCAAAATTCGCTCAAGTATCTGATTCGAGCACCGCCAAATCGGGAATGCCAATGCTTTTGCTTCTTCTTTGAACCAGCTCCAATTTTTGCGAGTAAGCTTTTCACTTGAAATCAGGGGTAAAAGGGACTAGCTCGACTTATTTACAACATGTACCTAGCTAGAAAACCTAGACCCATTCATACATATGTAGATGGTTGGGTCTATCCGCCAAAATATTGAGGACGTGGGTAATGTCAACTGGTGCGTATGTATGCCATACACACACAACAAACGGGAACCGTTCTAGCGTAAACGTCTTTAGGGTCTTGAAGATCAAGAGGCTAATTGAGTTTTGTTCTTTATTCTGGAAGCTTGGCTTTTCTGGAAAATGGTGTTCAAAGACCAGTCATTCATATGCATTAGCTCGGTCGTTGATCTTCGTGATGGCTTTTGGCTGGTGGGGACAAAGGCGAGAAGGAGAATTAGGGTTGGCGATACGATTCAGCAGGCGTTGTCGATCATGGGTGAGAAGCCGAACGAGATGATTTATGGTGTTAGCTCACTATGGCTGTGACCGTTCTCTCGAAACACAATTAATAATCGCTCGCAAGACAAAACACGATCAAACGTCGACTGACAAATAGAGAGGATGTGGCGCATGCCATGAGAGTAGAAGGCCAATCTCTGCGCGCATGAATCTCTGTCAAAGAAGCCCGGGCGGAGTCAACCAATTTTCCAGAAACAACTGGGAAATGGGAAATTCCAACAAGTCTAGCTTGATTTGCTCACGGGAAACAGCGATCCATTTCCTTTTCTTTTCCTTTGTTCCAGTCATGCTGCTCCCTTTCGTTACGTTCTTCTGAACCAACCCGAGGCTGTCGTAAGAATGACCGGGTACAACGCTATAGCGAGAATCCCGAACAGTTCCCTTGGGTGGATCTACTTGCTTAGGGGGAACTTCTACATCTCATGACTCGCTTAAGTTCTTCCCGTGTTTCTGGTTTACTTGCTCATGTACGACACAAAGATTCGAGTTACGTCCCCGATTGGCAGGGGGCGCTGAAGATCACGAGATGAACTGGTGTTCTCTGAGTGGTTGGAGACTGAGAAGTTAGGACTGTTTGGTAGACGTTTACCAGATTGGAGCTGGTTCTCTGAGTGTCATATCAACAAAGAAGGAAATCAAAGATTTTTGAGACTTTTATGCAAAGCCAAAAGAAGAAGAGACAGCTCGATTGACAGTATTACATGCATAGCACCAGCGTGTAGCTGGACTGCTAATAGTAATAGCATTGGTATGAGAGCTGTCGGATTGCACGGAATAATAGATATCATTCCAGATGAAGTAAATCTATATATGCACATAATTAAAGACATAGCTCAGCCAAGCCGCTGTGACGGTAGTCAAACGCTTGAAGAAGACCTGTCAGATGCGAGACTGCAGCACACACTACTAAAACATGGAATATCTGGTGAGAGCTGCCAAAGATATTAAACCGGCCTGGCAGCAGTCTCTCTGGCACGCGAGCTGCGTAGATGGTGGCACCAAGGATATACAGAAACCCTTGAAGAAGCAACCAATGGAGCCCAATCTGATCTGTCATCTGCTTCGGGCCGTACAACCATAGCCCGTGAATGACTGGGAAAATGGCAGACAAACCCATCGAGACGAACATACCGGCTCGAAAAGGGCGCCATTCTGGGGTCCGGAATTTCGGCGACAGGCACACAAAAATGCATCCAAGGCCTATTGTGCAAATCATGCTCCAGTAGATGAGCTGCAAACTGGGCGCACAGTAGAAGCCGTAGTAGACACTGGGGATGAAACTGCCGGTAATAAGACCGACGATACCCACGTAATCCAGGGCGTTGCCAATACGAGCCACGGAAGGCGAATGATTTGAAATAGTGTGATAAGTTGCAGACATTCCCAAACAAAAGGTGGCACCGACAAAGAAACAGGCAAAGGCGGAGATATCAGCCTGAGTCGCCGATTGGTAGCGAGGCGATAGCACTTGGTACAGGCGGATACCCGCTGGTAAGGCCACCAATGCAGGTAACAGATGCGAGTATATATTCACAGTTTCGTTGTGGAGGTATGTCAACGAGTGAAACGATACAAGGAACGAGGAAGAAGCTGGCCGGTAGCCGTGGTGAATGTAGTGGTTGTCCTGTAGCCAGGGTGGAAGCTCGTCCCAATGAAGTAATTTTCGAATTGCTTTTGCAGGCTGTTTGACGGCCATTTCTGGAGTGATTCCCTCATTGGCGGGTCTCTTGTTGTCATTGCTCGATTGTTGTTTACGAGTCGAAGACCGCAAACGAGGATCAGACATGATGCTGGTCTGAATGGAAAGAGTCAACGAGAGAGACTAGGGGGAAATGGGGAACAAAGAAGCTACAAAGCATATAGATGTATACAACACGGCAACGATGTTACTGTGACATAGAAAGAGGGAGAAAACACAATGGCATGTCGAAAGCAGTCAGACTTCCTCTCATATATTCCGTCCTCGTTTAAGGTAGTAGCTACAGCAAATTCAAGCAAAATGATGAAGCCTCCAGAAATGTTGGGATGGGTTTATTGGAGATACTATGCCTGTTTGGGGCTAGACCCGGCAGCACGAGACGGATCACATGTCAGGCACGTGATAGATCGAGTCAAACAAGACAAACAGGCGGGCCAAGTGCTGGATCGTCATGATAATGGCAAGGAGGGCAAGTGCACCAAACAATCAGAATCAGTCCTGCTGGAGCTGTTGACAAACAAAGCCCCAATAAATGCAGTGCAAGTCCATTCATGTCATGAGCTACTAGTCAGTCCAATATGAGCTATCGAGGTCGGAACCCTCCCTTCAGAAGACCGGATAGCGGCACGAGCATTAGAAACGATACCTCCGGAAGTCGATTGCGGCCGGTTTCCGACCCTCTCGATGCTGTTGGTTTCCCGTCAAAGGGTGACAAGACGTATGTTTTTACTTGTGGCAGCTTCACTTGTGCAATAGAAGCGGGAGCTGATCGACAGGCTAACGTTTTCGCCTCAGGCTATTAGACCACAAGGCTCAGAGAGCATACTACGACACCATCGTCGACCGGTACATGCGATTTTGTTCGAGCCACTCGCATAATCTCGAAGCAGCATGGGCATCTCTACCTGCCAGTGCGTCTGCAGATGCAACCAAAAATCCCCCCTCAAATCTTCCTGCCCTTCCAATTAGCAAGCCGTCTACCAAACCCGCTCCTCGAGATGACTCCACAGAAGACCTCGTTGCGAAGACAGAAAGCCTAAGCCTATCAACGAAACAGACTGTTGAGAGGCAACGCCCGCCAGCAGCTGAATTGTCCATATTGCTGATGTCACTACGCAAACTCCGCGAGGGAATCTTGGCAACGTCGTCTACTACTCCCGTAGACTTTCAACAGCAGGTACATATCTTCTCCATCCGCTTCTCGATACTAGCGCGCCACCCACCGTCTTACTTCTCTTCATTGCGTTACCTGGTGGACAACTTGCACACAGCTTCCCATCCACTCACGCCACATGTGTTGACCGAGTTCACATCCTACCTTATTCTGGACTATGCGTGTCGTCAGAACTCGCTCGCCCCCGCCTATACATTGTTGATCCAAGCCAAAGAAAACCATGGCTTTAAATCCACCGTAGTTGACCGAGTTCTTAATGCGCTCACTCATGACAACTGGATAGCGTTCTGGCGGATTTCAAAAGAGGTAGACGGCTATGTACGCGCGATTATGGGCTGGGCAACAGACCACATGACGAAACAGGCGCTCAAGGCTGCTGGTCGAACATACCTGAGTGTGAATGCGAATTGGCTGCTGCGAACATCCACTGGCGAAGAAGGCTGGACCTGGCAGAGGCTGGCGGAGAAGGAGAAGCTAGGGTGGCAGCTTGAGGGCGATTCGGTCATTATCCGGAAGCCTAGAGCCAAAACCTGAAACATGATTGCCTATGTACTAGGCATATCCAATCGGTCCAACCATCGATCCTTTGCATTTTGCATCATCGCGACTGCCAGTCAGCGGTATCTCACTTGTGCAACACGGCGTTCTCGTATTCTGGCACAGCGTGACACGTTATTATCCATCGGGTGTTTTAGAAGCGTGACAATGGTTCAGTGTATCATTAGATATGAAGACTTTGCATCACAACTTGAAATCTGCATTGGCGCGATCCAAATTCATTTCTCCGTTGTGGGTCTGCTGGGATACCATCTGCCCTAAGCCCAATTTGCGGTTCTGCGGGTTGTCGCAGCACAACTCGTAGATAGTCGCCAGGTTGAAAGTGAGACTCTGGAAAGCATGGTTCTCGGAGACGAGTGACTCTAGAAGAGAGCGAGACTATCCACCCAGATAGGGTTGCAAGTCAGTAATCTGAAAGCAAGCTTATGATACAGAAGGTGGACTCACCTCGTTCAATTGACCTGTGTATAACAAGCAAACAGCAAGATTCTGCACAATCATTGGCCTGTCCAATTGTGTGGAATTGTCAAGCAGAGCTTTCCACTGTACAGCGGCCTCCTCATAAGAGCCTTCAGCCATGGTTGTCAAAGGTTTCAAGATTCCATCTTGTAGCACCGTAGACTTCTCCAGTATATCTTTGGCAAGGGCAAGATTCCCTATCCGCAAAGCTAGAAGAATAGATCTAGCTTGATTATCAATATTCTCAGAGTCTCCTAGATTGTTCAGCGACCGTTGGGCTGCATCGAGGTCGCCCATTTCGACAAGAGCATTGACAGTGCGGGCTCCAAGATCGTACAGTCTATCTCTCCATATTTGTTTCTGTGTCTTGTCCAGACCCGGCTGCATGAGTTCTCTACGAGCCTGGAATCCGAGCTCATATAAACCGGTAATGCTTCTGCGCGAGTCGCCAAAGGCAATGCTTTGAAGACGAACTGCAAGCACGCGCAAGGGCCATGGAACGATATGATAAGACCTCCTAGCGCGTTCGTGGACATCACTGTCCACTTTGAAATCAGCATCGACATAATAGAATGTGGAGTTGAGATCTTCCAAGGCTTTCGACTCTTGTGCAGCAAATGCGCTATTGCCCGTTAATTCAAGGCAGGCCAAGCGAGTATATAGCAGCGTGAATATAATGTTTGCATCCGAAGATTGAATGAGTGGAGACGTTAATAATTTTGCGCTCAGGTGTGCCGCTAAAAGGAAGTGGCCCTGTGAAAGCTGCTTGTTGAGGACCTCCATAGAAGCTCCGATAGTCTCTCCTATGGAAGGATTGTAGAAAGAAGAGCGAAACATAGGCGGAATCTCGAGTTGGGAGAGAGGATGGTATATTTCTGGGCGTAACAGAAACGAAAGGTCCTTCGTGACGACTGTGGAGAGCTCATAGTTTGCGAGTATACTGTCAAGCTCGACTTTCAGTGGGCTGAGATCTAGGGGATTCGACGGGGAGAGTGAACCAGCGTCATGCGAGAAGCGCGGATGTTGCGCCTGGTACTTTTGAGGGGAGCGAGGAGACGATAACACGTCTTCCGATGATACAGCATCACTATTTCCTTTAGCATGGATATCAAATCAAAGCACACACATAGACGCACTCGTCGGATAAATCCAATGGTCCCTTCGTCGATGCACGCGGTCGTGTTGCTATCAGAAGCTCGTTAGTTTGTGTTAAGAGATCCGATCTATTGTGTTGTCATCTTACTCCTTGATGCACTGTGCTGATGCTTTTGACTCTGAGAGCTCGCCATTTTGATGGCGCTCTCTCACATTAAATGATGATATTCGAATGAGTTGAACTGTAGTCGACTAACTAGCTGGTCCATGTGGAGAATGAAGCTCAAGCTAAACAAATCTCCGAGTGGAGCTTATTCTGCCGGGCGGTGTGTCATTACTCCTGTTTAGATGTTGCGAGTTGGCCTTCATTGCAACGACTTTAATTATTTGCTCCTTCTTGAAACAGTACGCTACTTACGCTCTCTTTCTATACCTTTTAATATTCAAGCGACTGTTTTGATAAACCTAAGAAACGAGCAGTCGATCCGCACAGTCAGTCACAATGGCGAAACAGAACAAGTACTCCGTGATCCTTCCCACCTACAACGAACGGAAGAACCTACCCATCATTTGCTGGCTTATTGAAAAGACCTTCCGGGAACAGTAAGCATATGCGCTATGACTTACTCGAGGATTACTGACTTACTGTCGTCACTAGAAACCTCGATTGGGAAGTCATTATCGTCGACGACGGATCCCCTGATGGCACCCAAGAAGTCGCAAAACAACTCCAGAAAGTATGGGGCACCAACCACATCGTCCTCAAGCCCCGAGCAGGCAAACTCGGTCTCGGAACAGCCTACGTCCACGGCCTCCAATTCGCAACGGGCAACTTCGTGATCATCATGGACGCCGATTTCAGTCACCACCCGAAATACATCCCCAAAATGATTGAGATTCAAAAAGAGAGCAATGCGGATATTGTTACGGGTACGAGATATGCCAAGCGCGGCGATTTGAAGGGCGGTGTGTATGGATGGGATTTGATTCGGAAATTTACGTCTCGAGGCGCCAATCTTATTGCGGATGTTATGTTGATGCCCGGTGTTAGCGACTTGACTGGCAGTTTCCGGTTGTATAAGAAGAGTGTTTTGGAGAAGGTCATTACAAATACGGAGAGCAAGGGATACTCCTTCCAGATGGAGATGATGGTCCGTGCAAAGGCTTTGGGTTACAAGGTTGAAGAATGCCCGATTACCTTCGTTGATCGTCTGTACGGAGATAGTAAGCTTGGCGGAGATGAGATCGTTGGATATCTCAAGGGCGTCTTCATGCTGTGGTTGAAGGTTTAATGACACTTTCTTGCCTTTTGTTTTCCCGTTCCATTTATATTAATAATGCTACCTATTACTGACCGAGGATTGAGGCTCAATGACTGACTTACTATCTGCCCATGAAGCCTCTCTTCCTTATTCTCTCTCTGCCTTCCTGATGACCCTTTCTGTGCTGCACAGGCATTTCTGTGGCTATACTATGTCCTGATATTTTTCATTTGTCGTGATTGCAAACTTGGTGCATTACCCTTGTGTACATTATTTATTTATTTTTTCATTGCTTTAACAATATAAGGCGGTGCCTTTGATTCCTCGACGACTTGCTCATGTGGACGCGGATGCTCCTACGTCTTTCAAATACGCTTTGACTCGATTGACGAGGTCCTGTCTGGCGTCGCCCTCACCATCGCCACCAAGGTTGTGTGATGCTCCAGACACAATTCCACTATTTTCCTCATCCCATACCTTCTGATAAGACTTATCAGTAGCAGCCCTCCAGCGCTCCAGAAGCTTGGCCTTGTCTAATTTCTTTGGGACATGTTCATCGCTTCCCGAATACAGCACCAAAAGCTTGGTTTTGAGTAAATCCCTAGTCGCAATCATCCCAAACGTCTCCTGTAGCCGTTTATCAGTCAAGTCCGAGCTGAACAGATCATCTTCCCCAGGATTCTCAGGCGCATCTGGAGAAATAAGGCTGAGGAAGCGTCTTGCCGTAATTGGGGCGGGCGGATATCCAATCTTGGAAGTCAATGACAGAGGCAAGATGACATCGTACGCATTTCCTGATGAATAGGTGCACGTCTTGGACATTTCGACGAGTTGCCGGTATGCGCCTTCAACCTCGGCGTCACGAAAGTTCCCATCTTCATCGGTGAGTGCATCCAAGATTCCTTCTCGGTCGGAGACAGGAGCTTGCATAATTGCACCATCTAACGCAGGCCGATTGATGTGGCGGAGTCCCTTGTCGAAGACGGTATCCGTGGATAGTGGATTAGGGGAGTATAGGTAATGCAAGACGTCCTGACTACCTGTAGAGTGGCCCATGATTACAATCTGGGGCGATTGTTCAGTTGATTTCTTGTATTTGACGATGTACTCGACGCATTGTGCGATGTCTTCTACATCCTGCCCCAGACGGCCAGTCCCCCACATATCATATGCCGAGCTCGGGATGAATGAGAACAATGCCCATTCTGTAGACTCAAGACCAGCAGCGAGATTCTTGAGGTACGGCACAGTACATAGACCATCTCCCAGACCGCCTATGAAGACCAAGCTGTGAGGTTTTTCATTGGCATTGGGTGTAATATACTCAAAGGCGACAAGCCTTTCTGTCTATAAGAGGGTTAGTATCGTAGGAGATATATGAGAGGAATGAGGGTTGATATACGATGTGGTGGACCTTGCCCACATCTTGGGTTCCGACGACTCCATGGAAGCCACCCATTGTGACTGAGAACTTGTGAATGACGGGGTGCTATCAAACTTGGCAAGATTAAATATTAGAGGCTTCAATTCATAGGTATTCAATGGAATGAAGACTTGGTCGTTGATGATTTGAAGCGAGAGGAAGATAAGAGGGAGATTACATCAATGGTTGCTCAAAAGAGTGGGTCAGGACTTAGGGTTACAATTAGGGCTTAGGGTTATGTGATTGCGATTGAGCATGCCATAATTTGTGCAAAAATCATTCATAATCATACATTATCAATATCTATTTGTCCTTGTATAATCTAAGCCTGACGTGTGCCAATAGTACTAAGAAGAGACCCTATTCCTCCTTGGAGCTTATCAACAGATTGGTAGAGACAATCTGGGTCACTCGAAGAGCCTGGTGCAATTTCCCCAAATCCAGAGATTGCAGAGTCTACGGAGAATCTCTGCTGAGTCGAGAGGATAATTTCTCCAATGTCCTTCAGCGTATTCTGAGTCTTGATAAGCATGTGCCGAATCTGCATCATTCGGATGATTTTCTGTTGCTTGGAGTGAGGGTCTTGTGGAGTTATCGAGTTGGATAAGGAAGAGAATGATGAAAATGGACTTGTGGTTGTAGGTGAGGATGAGTCCATCTGCTCCTGAGAAAGAAGAGCATCTAGATGATCAAATACCATCTGTAAGGATGCGATAAGGAGGTACATCATGGATGAGCTCTTTTCGCATGATTGGCATGCCACTGTTCGTTGGCATGCCGAAATTGTTCCGGTGATGTATTGCAAAGACTCTCCAAATGTACCCTGCTGGATTACGCCTACCGGTGATTTGAGCGCATGAAGGGAGGCCAAGTTCGAAGTCTGCCAGTGGAAGCAATCGCATGTTGGTAAATGCGATTGCCAGGTTGCCGGAAAACCTCTCGTCTCTTGAAACGGCAAAACGAAGTCTAAATTCCCGGTATTCACCAGTGGAGATGAAAGTTGTGGGCTGTGTATATGAGACTCGAATGGTTGTGTTAGAAATGCTTGTTGTTGATACATGAGGAGGTTATCGTGCACCTGTAGCGCACTCAGGCTCATATCAATGCTCTCTGGGGGCGTTGGTGTTGCTTGTGGTGATATCCAGTTGTAAGGCGCGTATGATGTCTGCTAGAAGTTCGTTAGATTGCTGTTCTAGTGCCAAAAATGGAAATCACAGTAACTCACCTGTGTTGTCGGTATAGAATAGTCAGAAGTCATCCAATCGGGTGTCGAAGAGATGGAATGAGGCGATATGCTGAGAGGAACTGGATCAACCGCATATGGAGGTGTAAGACAGCTTGTTTGACTCTTCGCTGCATGAAAGGCAGCTTCTCGCAAGCGAGCAAGAGTCTTCCGATTGCGACTCCCCTTGGGCTTTCCAATGCGTGCTGCAAAACTGTAATGGCAGTTTTGATGGTGATTCTTACAATGTACACAAGGCGTTCCTCCTGTACATTTTACCTTTGCTTCGTGGCATGCATCGCATGCTGATCGAAGCTTGGGTGTCTGAGTATGGGCCATTGCCTGTCAGATAAAGAGATGATCTATGAAAACTGGTGTTTACTATATTCTCCAAACTGTAAATCGTTAGAAAAAGTATTTAGTTACGAACCCGATAACTTGGGACAGGAACTCGGATGTACCTGTTTATAAAGTCGTTCAGTTAATAGTCCTCGGACATGTTGAATCATCTGAATCCACCCACAATTTGCATCGCTTCCAATCACATTACTCAGATGACACTTTGTAGTTTCAGCTCTAGATTCCTGTGTAAAGTGGCATTGTATGTAGCTGGTACAGTACTCTGTAGTGTAGTATGGAGGCAGACGGCCTTGCAGTATGCACAACCCTAGCTAGGTACCAACTTTAGCACTCACCGTAACGTCTTTTGGAAAACGCCTCGAACCGGGGTATGGTAATTAAGTGAGTGCGCCAAGTGCATGCATAAAGGCTGAATCAAAAATGCTTCTACCCTCTTTAGTTGGACTACATGGTGGGGTGGAGATTAGAGACATTGGTTGACATTGTGGGTTAGTCGTAATGAGATGAGAGACAGATTGACAAGGCTATGGACCCGATTCGTGGTGATTACTAGTATGGCACCAAAATAATCACAAATATATTGATATCACTATTTTATTTCTTTGTTGATAGTCTAGTATTATTTACATATAGTTATACCCAAAATACAGACTGAATGACCTGCCATATCTGACCCCGACAGGTGAAGACCCAAAGACTCTTATACCACCATAATATACCTAGGTACGTGAGATGTCAGACAGGTCCAAAGCCCTTATCCGATTCCAAAACCCCATTCTGCCCCAGAAAATGAGGCGTGTCAGCCGTAGAGCAGCACTCCCCGGATGAGCTCGTGGTGCTGCTCACTGATTCGATAGCCAGCCCCCTTTAGAAGATCACCCGCTGTACTTAGGGCTAGGGTGCAAGGTCATCGTCATCCAGTTGGCACATGCGTATTTAACGCTGTTCGTACTGTAAAGTTGACTATTTTGACCCCCATCTCTGGTGCAAATATCGACTAGGAAATACAAGGCAAAATATTCTAGAACATCTCTTTTTTGGTTGGTTATTAAAAATTAGGCAAACCCCGGGCGAAGATGGAATCACCATCATTGGAGTGAGTTCTAGGAAATTGGCCCCCATTTGTATGTATGCAGGTAGGCATGTGCAGCTATGTACAACATGCTAGGTAGACATACGTATTTCCATCGTCGATCAGTGATTCTGGGATATGTCTTTTCCCATCCACGGGCGCTTCGGAATCCTTGAATCGGAAAATGGACTTAAAATGCCAAAATGCGGTTCTGGTTCGGCTCAACTCGCAATTGGTGGCTGTACACTTTCATTTCCCACGTCAACGGCAGAGAACTTGCCGCTTTAGGCAAGTGAAGCCCTAACTGCCACCCACTGTATTTCTTTGTCTGTGTTACCCTTTTTTTTTTCAGCTACAATTTGGACATTTATTATCATTCGCCATGTACCACCACAGCCGTATGTACTGTCAGTCTTCATATTTTGGATAAATTTATCATCGCTTGTTTTGTAAAATAGTGGATACTGCTATGCATGGACCATCTAGATGACAGCCGGAGAATTTCGGTCTCTGCTCAGGTAGATCGTGAATGCATTGTTCTAGAAGTGAAATATTTGTTTTTCGACTTGGAGCAGTGTCACTTATCAGGCTGGATAACGCGTTTACCGAAGAGGGCAGTTCAGAGTAGTTAGTATGGATTGTTATTAATTAATGTAAGGCCCCCCACAGATGACCCCAAGCCAGGGATGCTTGTCACTGGTTAGGTCTACAGTTCAGTAGCAGCCACTCGAAAACGATTAAAAGCGAGGATTACGATGTTCGAGGACAAAGGAACGGATTAATTGTGATATCATGCGATGGAGGTTGTTGGTTTTATTGCTTGTCATCAGCTGGGGATCCATACATCCGTAAACACTTGTTTCCGTTGGAGCTTTGGTCATTGTTTAAATGATAATGCATGCAACTAAAGAAAGGCTTTGTTGGTTGCTAGGACCAACAATGTCCTTGGGCGTATGTATGAACAGGAGATGAAACAGTTCGACCAACTCGGCTATCTACAAGATGCAACGTTAATGTTCCTTTGACCCTTCCTGGATTAACGATTGGATTTTGTTGTTCCTAGATGACCCATAAAGTGTGCTTCTCTAGCATACAGTAAATAGCTCGTAGTCTCGTACAGACAAGCAAGTAGGGTCCACGCTAGAGACTACGTATTTTAGACTATTCTCAGTCAAAGAAATGCGCTCCAAACCAGCAACTAAATCTCAGTCGTAAGCCACAAATCACCTTTGCGATGAACGAGACTAAACCTTGGAAAATAGCAGCGAACCCTTGTCTTTCTAACAACTTTCCTCCGCTACTTGGGAGTTTCCTCGATGTTTGATACCGACAATTTCAAATTCCAAGCACAACTGTATGCAGTCTTCCGGTAATGAGTGTTGATACAAACCGCACCAACAGTCGAGTATGACATTCCGCGTTATCTCCGGAAATCATTCATGTAGCTAAAATCTAACCGAACTTACAACCGAAAAGATACCGCATTGGTTATCCTTGATCAATATCAACATTTGTATAATTCTGTTTCAGCCTAAGGCATCCCTCGAATTCGCCTGCCCCTAGTAGCTCGGTGTTGTACAATATCTATCTTCACTTCAATTCCCGAGATCTCAACCAAAACAGCTGAAGCAAAAGTGACACGGCATGGCATATGTGCACGCTCCTGCTTTTGCTGACACTCAATTTAGATTAAATCGAGGTACTGGTTCCTGTCCCACCCTTGACAGTAATACAAGATATGACCGCCACAACCCGTCACTTCGATCCTTCACATTTATTATCGGAGGTAGTAGTAGATCCGTTCGCAAAGTTCCACGAGAGAGCCTTCGAGAATGATGGACAAGAGCAAATTCCGTACTCTTGACTAAGCATGAGATCAGGAGTAACATCTGACTAAGGAATGTGCTACTCTATCTCTTCTGTGCTACTCTTTTAAACAAGTCTGTACGATGGTATGTATATATGGCATAAAAAAGATAAAATTATTGAGATTTGGCCATGGTTGCACCGGTCCGAGTTCAGCCGAGTCTCCAAATGTCGGTGATCTGTCGATCAATAAAGAATTCTCCGTATGGACGAAATCGTGAAGATGTTTGAATGTTTAAGGTTCGACAAGTTGGGTTACAAGCAGTAGTAGCATACGAAGAATACAGTGTATGAGCAATCACCACAATAGGCACTGGGCAGATAGCATCTTGTCGTCTCTTCGTAAACTAAGTTAATCAGAGTAACAAACTAGTCTGCTCTTAGGAAAGTCGATGCGCTTTAAGCCTGAAGATTCGTATTGGAGACATGCACTTTGGCACGCCATCGGACTGAGCGGGGATGACTGAGTCCTCCCCCGCGATGACTCCTCTCAGATGAAAGTTATCAAATACATTCGGTCATACCTCTCACTATAAGGAATACCATTGCAATCATAGCTGTTCTCCTCGACTCTGCGGCACTTTTCCGCAATGGCCGATGACAACAGTAAGAAACCTATGCCAACTGCTTCGCCAGTAGATGCTGCACCCCTCCTAGCCACTCCGGAGCCTGGAGCCTGGAGCCTAAAGTGACGAGAATAGCAGGGATATAAAAGATAAAGAAGCGGCTGATGGATTCTGTCCCATGATTCAGGTTACGAGTTGATCACGAGTATGTAAATACTCGGCTTCTATCCTCGTATTACGAAGAGATGACTACGCAAGAGCCATATCTGATGGCAAGGCGGCAAACTCCAAAGAACAGTTCATCGAAGCCTAATGCAGCAACTACAATTTAGAGCCGGCGTCCGTTAAACGATTTTATGTAAGCGAGATGCTTCTATCTATTGAGAAACCGTTATGACCGAGGATGAGTTGATGTAGCGAAATACCTCCATACTTATCTTTGAGGGCAATCGACTCTTAGGATCCACTAACATAGCTGACAAGCTCACTGTATGCAAACACGAGCTCTCTTGTTAAGCAATGCTCATACTAAAGTGCTAGCCCCTACCGTTCCATGAGGTGAAATACCACATCATTACTACCGGCGAACTGGGTATCGTCGTTGTGGTTACTGGTTCCATGAATGGTTTTAGATGAACTACTGCATTTTGCATGGCTATCTTTAGGCTTACAAAAACCTAATTGCAACCTGAGCCTATATGTTTCTCGCAGCCTTTCATCCTTGAGACAGAGGGGCGAAGTTACTTTGTTGCTTGTGATATCTTTATATTCATTTATCCTGCTTCTTGATTCGGTTGTACATGTATATACTCTGTGTTGAGCACAAGTAACTGACAAATGTCGGCATTGAGGTGGTGCTGTTATACAATCGGATTTCAAATATTTGAAATAGTAGATCACCCTCCCCTCCTGAAAGGATGTGCTTCCGTATTCAAAACGTACTTATCCAAACTGACCAACTCAGGCTCACTGAACAGTAAGTAGAAATACTTCAGCGTCTCCGCCAGCCAAAAGCTCTCCATTGAATCTTTCTTTGCCGGATGCGGATCCATCACATTTTCCAACCTCGCATGCGCAATACTCGTTCTTGAGTGTTTCTCTACAGACTCAAACATTCTCCATCCTTTCTCCTGCCATGACGGATCACCCGTGAGACGGTACATAACAAAAACAGACTCAATAGCCTCCGGACGGAGTTGGTAAGATGAATCATCGACACGCATGAATCCGTCACCCTGACCTTTCCAAGTGCAGGAAGTAGGGTCAGTGCATTGATCGACGTGGAAGATTTCAGGCATGATTCCTGACGGTGTATTTTCATAGGCCCAGACACAGCCATTTGTCAGTTTTATGGCTGTTTCTAATTCTGTTGGAGACTTATTAATCTTAGCTCCCAACCCCACCATCCCGCCAACGAAGCAGCCGAGATGTTGGATTGCTGTGTCGAGATTTGCAAAGCCGTCATTAGCGTTGGCGTTACCAGAGAACAGAATATCTGCTTCTCCAGGAAGGGAAGGGCGGAAGATAAGATGTCTGCTGAATGTGTCGAGAGCGGTGCGGTACATTTCGAGGTACTGCTGCGCGGCAGGAGCGGATGAAGGTAGCATTAGATGTGTCTTGGGCAAGTATTCATAAAGGGAATCTGTGAAAGATTAGTCAAGCCATGAGCAGTTTGTCAAAACAGTAGGACTTGCCAGCAAAAGCACCAAGTGTAAAATCGCGATTCGAGAATGACAAGCTTTCTCCCATACAATTCGCAAACGATGGCCAAAGCCCCGGCAAGGCATTGCTATTCTGCGTTGGGGCTAATTGATCTGTGATCCTCTGTATCGCATCTGCGTACTTCGCATCTCCAGTAACCTGGCTAAGCCGGATGAATTCCAGGCTCAAACTCCCAATCTGGCGACTATCACCCCATTCTCACCTTCTATCTTTCTAGTGCCAGCATTCTCCCACCAATAATAAGGAGTGGGAATCCCACTCTCAGTGTTGAACGCCCCATAAAGAAAGTCGCCTAACTGCTGCGCTTTCCGGAGAAGGATAGGGTACCTATGCCCGCTAATATCCCACGCTCCAAGTAGTCCACCCAAATATCGGATGGTGACTTCGAAAACAGGGACCCGCTCTGCATTCGGCTCGAAAAATCAATCTGCTCTATTGCTCCAAGCGCATCTTCAAACTCATCCTTTAATCCCATTATCAATAATGTGTCTAGAATATCCACTAATGTCGCGGCCCAGCCAACAAAGGGATCTTTGTGTCCGCCAGAGACTGGTAAGAGTTCGTTGTGTAACTATGCCTTCTCTTTGTATCCTTTCCAAGTATGTAAAAAGGCACACTTTACTCAGCACGTCGTTGTAGTCTTACAGACTCTGCGATTTTGGTTTCGGACCGGAAGGAGGCTTGTATGCTGTGTCGATTCTCGTTTGTGTGGGAAACGAAGAGAATAAAAACTAAGACGACAACGGCAATGACGAGAAATCGAATGCGTTTCTGGCCCAAAAAGAGCGATGTAGAGGGCGGGCGGTTGAGGGATGTTCTCTGTCGTTCTCGAGCAGTCCGCAACAATTCGGCGTGAGGCATTGTACAAGGAAGAAGGGTGATCTATTCAGTCATTAAGCTGATTTAGAACGCTTGGACACGAGCATTGTAAGAAGAAGGGAATCTATTCGGTCATGAAGGTCATTAGGGTCATTGAAGTCATCAAAATAGAATAAAAAGGCCATTGATATACGACTACATGTCCTCTTATTTCCGCGCTGCACGAGGCTACGTAGTTTCAACTTCCTTGTTGGGGGCGAGACGAGACCAATTATGGTACGGGACGGGCGGCAATCAGCGATCCCGGACCCATTAAGTTTAAGAAGTTACAGGAACCACCCCATCGATGAACGAGCCAGTCATAATAAGCCTGGGCTATGAGGCTTACATGCGGCGCTGCTGGTACATAGGACCCTCGTGGCGCTAAAAGGTCACTAGCCCTAAGAACAGCATAAGTACCATGCTGCTTTTGCAATTTGGCTACTCAGTCACCTATCAAAAGCAGCGCCATAACACGCATTGATGTGTTAGGGCTAGTGAATTAGCGCGTAGAGAAACAAAGACATTTGCACTTCTACTGTGCCGCACAAATCCTAATTTACATCTATCTCCTGTCGTGGGAGTTGTGAATTTTAGTGGTAATTTTGATCCAACAAATCCGATTGGCTGGGTTTTCCATATTCGACCAAGGATTGGTTAGATGAAAATTACCACCAAAATTCACAAACTCCCACGACAGGAGATAATCTACCTATAGGTGTCAGAACTACTAAGAATGGTCGTCTTGATATACCAATTTTTGTAACGGCGGCACCGACCAGACATGGCCCACATTTCCCAACACAGCAGTTGCAACATGCCGCTTTTAATAACACCATCCTATTCTCCTTGTTCTCCTGCGCTAGACGCCTGCTTATGCTCCGGCAATACCACATTCTACCGGCACTGGAGTCCATCTTTGGGTTCTCATTTAATATCAGCCATTTGACATATTGAAATGCCACCGTGACTCTTTCCTCTCCCTCTTTCTCTAGTCCCGTGGGTTAATGCCATTACCAAAATTCAGCCAAGAAAAAGTTGAATGGCTATGCAACATTAGACCAATCTGAAGCAATTATAGTCACCAATTTATTCCTTGATACTCACACCTACACAAGGCACCCTTCGCAATATTAATTTTGTCTGCCGGGTAATGGGACGACAAAGTCAACAATATTTAATAGGTCTTTAGCAATCAGGGAGTCTATACAAATTACATAGATATTGCTATATTCTCAACATCACTTCGAAGCTACACCTTGTCTAAGGTAGCTTTGAAGGCCTATATTAAATCCTAAGAGATCCTCAGAGTATATGTAAGTTAGTAGCAATACTTTTCATCAGAATGATATGTGACGGCTCAGCCACTGGTTAGGCGCTGAACCTGAGTTTGAATTCCATTTCTGGCATTTAGGGCACCGAGTAGCAACCCTGGCAGTACCCGGATTTGGGAATAACCTCAACAAAGTATACGATAAGACATCTCGTTGAGCTCACACAAAAGGGTGCATAGGATCGAGCCAGCTGGGTTTCACTTCTCCTGCCCTCTTCATGCTCAATATCCTCCGTAGACACGCACCTCTTGTATATAGGTTAGATATTTTTCAATACAAGAGGCTGGCGTCGTCACATGATACATGTTGGTGCTACAGTAAAAGTAACTATTTCCAGAGCGCATGTTAGACTGTAGATCTAACTGAACTATGCATAGAGTATATATAAGATTGGGTGACAGCAAAATTTGTTTCGTTAGAGTAGTTGCATGTTTCAATTGTAAATAAGTCTTAAGGCAGGTTTGGGAGCTATGTTGTAGGTGTGTGTGTGGAAAAGACGGGGTGTTTCAATGTCCTCAGGCCCCTGATATAAGCTGGAATCTTCCTATCCGAACGATGACTTGGGACTGCAGCTCTCATTGGGCAGACCATCATCAAAGTCTGTCAGAAAGTGAACCGGAAAGAGTTCTAGCAAGGGTTGAACATGCCAAAATTCACAACGATATCACTTGATGTCAAAGTTATGTCGACCTTTATTATACATACTCTTTATCGCAATATCCATTAGCTGGAGCCATCGCCCTTTGTCCAAAGCGACGTCTGACATTTGCCACGTGTTATCGTCCCTCATTCTTATCTTTTGTTTGGAAGCGTGAGTGCTGAAGTAATTATGGCCCAGAGCGCCGGCAAGGTTACGAAAGCCCTTATGTTCGAAACCCTCTGGTAGGATCTCCACCATAGCCGACCCTTTGCGTAACCAAAGACCATGTGTGAGGCCGGCTCCGTGAACACCAACAAGCACGTCTGTGCTACGTACGATCTGTATCTGTTGTGTGAATGGCAGTGCAGCGAAGTCAATAACTTGTATGAGAACTTTAGCATCATGATATTGCTCTCGCAGTGCCTCAATGCGTGCGTCTTGATCAATTAGCTTACGCGTGCCTTTGCGTTCGATAAAGGTCACGACTACCTGGTCTGGCAGCTTGAGGGGGTCGATAATATTGAAGTGCTGTCGGACACGACGTTCGAAAGTCCGCAATAGATCTGAATGTTGGCAGATATTTGGTTCCCAATCGCCCTGCCAAATTGGATTACTACCGCCAGGCAGAGGAACAATGACTAGGCTGGTGTTGAAATCTTTTAAATCAGGAAGTCGGACCACCGGCATTTTGGCAAATAGTCGCCATAGATCGAAGTATGGTCCGTCACTGTGGCTGTCGACAATAACTACCTGAGTTTTGAGGGCGTCTTCGGTGCTGATTATAGGGCGGAGGCTACCCTCCGAACGTGTCATCTGAAGGACATCGAGTGTCATACTTGTAGACATAATTTCCATGAGACTATGCCAGATGTTATCCGCTCCTTCGCGCTTTACCAGAATCGTGATTCCTTCCATCGCCTTGTTGTGTCCGATGTGGGAATCTAGATTGACCAAGTCCTTGAAAATGTGACGGGGTCCTGTGTTGTACATATACGAGGGAAATTCGTCCAGAGCGGGTGCAATCTGATTGCTCTCCACTCCTCGGGGCTCGACTCTCTCGCAAGCAAACTGAAACTTGCCTAGAGACGAGCTAAACACTGCATTTTGGCCGACACAGAAAGAGTCAATCCGTCCGTCTGGAGCAGTCTGACTGTGGAAGCACATAAGCTGCGATGGAGAAGCACGCTCACAGTACTGTGCACGATTTTCTCGAAGTCCCTCCAGATATGCCAGCCCGAGGCGTTCGGCACAGGACTGCGGATCGGGAGATTGCTCGAGGTAGTCCACGGGGGGTTCTAGAGGACCAGGCACCGAACCACTGCCACTCCCGCTGAGCAGTCCGGGTTGTGGCCCTCTCGTCGAATGAAGGAGATGCAAGATAGTGACAAGGACGACGAGCGCCGATATGCTGGCAATAAGGCGCCTCCGAGACAAGAAGCTATGGTTGAACATGGTATCGGCATACCTGATCAGAGACAGGAGAATAGTAAAGGCATAAAAAAAAGAAAGAAAGGCTCCGAATACTTTGAGTACTGCGAATAATTAGTCCTCAGGGGATATCATGATTTAGCACCAGGTGGTAATGACCTGTGTGTTGGCTTGCTTGCAATAAAGACTAAAGAAGTGTTGGTGAGCAGTCAAGTTACAACCTGATGAGACAAGGTAACCTGCATTGTGCGAGACTGAAATGCGGCGCAGATTTACAACCATTCCGTGTTCGTTTAGTGCGGTGACTGAGCTGGCCATGCTGCATTAGCACCAATTTTAGTAAAACGAGCCCGTACTAGAGGCTGTAGGCGCCAACACTTTCGGAGATCCCTGTTTCGCCCGCTTTGATTGGTTCTGTCCGTCCATAATTTCTAGCTCCCAGCACAGAGCGAATTCCGGACGGCGGGTGAAAGTAACAACACTCGAGTCCCTGGACAAGATATGATTGCGCCTGCAGCGGCTGAGACTGGATAAATCGGATTATGTTATCTCAGAACTCAGCCCGATTCTGAGGGTACGAAATATTTTTCAAAACAACCCCAAAGGGATTTAGTGCCTGTGGGCCCCACCCCAATCAAATGCGCTAGTAAGAAGTTGTGGGCCTGAGATACTACGAAAGCATTTTAGTTAAGTCTGGCAAGTGACAGTCTCCCCATCATCCCTGAGGGTCGAAGTATTTACGTAGTGCGCAATACCCTGAAAGTAATCATACGCATGTGTTGTTCCCCTTTAATTCAATTTAATCTTGAAAATACATTTTATGTGTGAATGATTTTCTTTCTTTAATCCTTATACAACACTTGGACAGTTCTCTGGATACTTCTTTCCGATCAACAATGGGCCTGATGTGGTTTTCTTTGAATTTAACTGTTGCGACTCTGTTCACTGTATTGGTTTCGGCTGTCGAGGCCCAGTCGTCCGCATCACAATGTGTCCCGTCTCCGATCGCCATTGCCATTCAAAACGTGACGGTAGCAAATCAGCCAAATGGTGCTATTGCGAGAGGCCTAAATATTGGCGTGGGAACACCGCCACAGAAAATAGCGTTCATGCCCGGGTACTTCCACTCGAAATTTCTGGCGGCATTGCGATCTGCTAACTTCTGGGGAAGATTTTTTAACAATTCGTTTGCATACACGAACAACGATGCTTGCATTGTCGTTGGGAGTCAATATTCAGGCAATGGATGTATTACAACAAGAGGGGGAGCATATGTGGCGAGCCAATCCACCTCGAATGAGCCTGGAAGCACCAGTAACTATTCCCCTGACTCACCAAGTCCAGCCCCCTCGGCCGTTGTTGATACATTCACCTTGAATAACAACGCTTCCATGTCCAACTACACATTCGGTGTGAGCCGAGACGACCTCGGCTACCAGCTCTATAACCCACAGGCTTCTCTGGGGTTAGATCGAAACTCAACATTTCTACGAGCTCTTAAGGGTGCTGGTAAAATTGGATCCAGGTCATGGTCTTTCTTCTGGGGCTTGACAGCACCGAACAATTCATTAGATGGCCATTTTATTGTTGGTGGATATGATAAGGAAAAGATAGGCAACGCTCGAAATTACACTGGGACAATCGATTACGCCACCAATTCTGCCTGCCTGTCAGGCATGCTCGTTGAGATCACTAACATCACCATCTTGAACCTGAATGGCACAGTGAATAGCCTGTTATCGAACTCGAATACAATCCCGGCATGTCTTCGTCCCGACTGGCCTGGCGCTCTTAATCTCCCCTGGGATCCTTTGTTCTATAAATTTGCCGAGTTAACGAATTATAATTCGGCTCTTCGGAATCTGGCAAATAATACAGTACGGGCCTTCGGGCCTAATTTCTATGACATGAGATACTTGTCAACTGATACTCCGTAAGTTGGGATTCTGCTATTTTGCTGTCGCTTTTTCTTGACGGTCGTTCTAGACTGACTGATTCCAGATTTGGGGGTGACTTGGAAATTACACTTGAAGGAGGACTTGCAATCCGCATTCCAAACGACCAACTGGTGGTTCCAGATGAATATCTGGACCAGAATGGTATTTGGCAGGACAACAGCACCGGTCAGGACCTCCTCATCAACGCTGAAACTGGTTCAGACCCGTTGGCCTCACTCAACCGGTACTTCTTCTCCGCCGCCTACCTGGCAGTAAACCAGGATGCGGGACAATTCACCCTGTGGGAAGCACACACCACGCCTAATCAGAATCTCGTCGGCCTCGATGAAAGGAACCAAGTCGTGTCTGCATTCTGTAGTTCTACTCCGTCTTCTATTGTATCTTCGTCAACGCCCGCGCCTTCGCCTCAACCGAACGGCCTCTCCGGAGGCACCATTGCTGGAATTGTTGTTGGTGTAGTGGGTGGTGTAGCCCTCGTCATTGGTGCCGGAATTTTGTTCCTTCGGTATCAGAAGAAGAATAAGCTACAGAAACAGCAGCATACACGGCAGTCAGCAGATCCCTCGAGAGAAGATAAATCGACAACACAAACCCTGACGGAGGGTTACAACCACCCTCAAAGCTATGAAATGCCTGTTGGAGAGCCTAATATTCCACAATTTGAACTAGATGCTTCTCCTTCCGCAAACAGCTGAGACATCGTTGAAGTTATACCACGGCTTTATCCTATAACTCCACCAAAATCGCTCCTTCCTTATATCGGCGGTTGGTATGAGCTACACTTTCGAGCTTCACCGTCAAAGCAAAGACCAAGTCACTTGAGTTTTCAACACAGCATACCCTGAAAAGTCGATGTGATGTGATGAGATAACGTGTGAAATGCATAATTCTATGGTGTGGAGAAAAACACATCATGACTTACCTATTAATCTAGGGGCGAAGGCCTCATAATCACGTACGGAGTAGTCAAAATACACCCTTGATGTGCTTAAGAGCGCATAGCTAGCTGGACGATCCAATATGGTAGGCTGAGCTAACGCCGTTAGACTGTTCGCACCACCAAGTAACAGCATTGGTTGTCTTTTAAGGGTCAAACACACCAGGGTGGGAGACTGCTTTAGTTAGCTGCAACCATCCCAATGCCACTAAAGTGAAGACGGTGTAGGAACCAAGTCGTCTTGCTACGTTAGGACGGGAAACGCTGCCCATGGCACACTAAAATTGGCAGGGTCAAATTGACAAATGAGCGTAGTGAACCCCATTGTCTAACTTGTAGTTGACACCAGCGGGAAAACTATGCAATTGCAAGGTTTGGGATTGGTCACAACTGCCATACGGCGCCTGCAATATCGGGAATGTCAGACAATCGATGATGCGAATCACTATGGTTTGACTGAGGCCTATCGGCTGTTGGGTATATGGTTCAGGCGCAAGATGTGGTTAATTCACGAATTCAGAGATTCATACATGATGGACAGATCAGGAAACGACACTGACGTGGACGCGTCCACAGTGATGGACTGATGAGATGAATAGTCGACGACTATCACGACGAGGCTAAGAAACATCAAGTTCAGGCCGAGATAGGACGGAATAATCTAATTTCTGCAAGCAGTGAAATTTAAATAGACAACTGATACAGACCAGGAAAGAAAAATTCATTTACTTCGCTGCTTAGGACGATAGACTTGGGTTAGGATGAATTGGAGTAATGCAAAGTCAGCTTTTCCGCCGGCGACGTTAAGTGCGAGGTGCTTCATCTTTCTGCCTGTGAAGCGCCACGCCATATGTAAGCCCGGAACCCTCCGTTTCAGGAGTCCGAACTAAGCGCCCTCTGCGCTGCCCATCTGAAGCTAATGCGACGACTAGGCCATTCAGCATCACAGATGTCTGCAAAGCGGGAGCTCTTGGTCCAATCAGGTTCAGCCAGGACCCTACCTATGAATAAATGGCGCTGAGTTCTGTAACCGCTAAGGAGGAGAAAATTCAGTTGATAGCAAGGGTCAATCAGCCAGCCAGCAGAACACTATTAATAACACCCCATGTCAGGGGCAGCAGGCTGGCAGTAGGTCCAAGGTATAACTATTTCCTAGCCAAGTAGCTTTTCGGAGTGCTATATCTACTGAAAGATGCGAACCAAGGTGGAAATATACTCATGATAACGATACAAGAACTGACACAGTCTCTCTAATACATGCAAGCTCGTTATCAAGCCCTTTAACATGTTATTTGGAACCACGTCCTCGATTATTCTCTCTTTTTGTTTTTCGTTGTTATCTCAAGGCAGAGTATCGCTGGGAAACAGCAACTGTACTCCTCATCCTATCTCTGTCAGGTTGGGGAATGTGACTCTCGACAATACGACAGCACGGGGGGTATCTCTCTCGATAGGTGTTCCATCGCAGCCTTTTGCTTTTCTCCCGCAGTGGTATGTAACAATCCCTATACTGTCGTTATCGTGATGAAATATAGTTCCTTACCGATGATCTACAGGCCGCTGAACGATACATTCGTCTATGGATTGGATGGTTACTGTGGAGATAGCTGGTCTGAAGCTGCTTGTCAAACTTTTCGCGGCGGCTTATATGATCCGTCCAAGTCATCCACTTATCGAGATGCAAACCACGCACCGCATTTGACCGAAGCCTTGCCGTACCCGTCTTTCGACTGGGCGGCAGATAATTTTACCCTCAATTCGAATGTTACACTTTCAAATTTTTCTATCGGAATTGCCCGAGCTGATTGGGGAGAGCAAGGGTACCATCCCCAGGTAGCTTTCGGCATGGGCCGGAACTCGACATTACTCAATACATTATATGAGGTTGGCCATATAGCATCCCGCTCCTGGGGTATGTACTGGGGCCAAGCAGGGGCGACCTCGAGTAAAAAGCAAGACGGCAGTTTTGTATTTGGGGGATTTGACCAAGCAAAAACTTCCGGCTCTAACTACACCGCAACTCTAGACTTTTCCAGGTCTTCTTGTTCAACTGGAATGCTCGTCGTGATTACAGACATGGTGCTGAATTTCGCAAATGGCACAGATGCGAGCTTATTTGGCGGAGCAGAATCCTCGGCGATGTCGGCTTGTATTGTGCCAGACTATCCAGTTCTGCTCACGCTGCCTTTGGATCCATATTTCTTGGCATTTCAAGACCTCACTGGAACGCTCATTACAGACCGATCATTTGGAGTTTACTATTATGGGATGCTCTACTCAAACACATCAATTGCGTAAGTACGTTTATTCTATTATAGGGGACAAATCCACTAATCAGATTCTATAGGTATACCGGCGATTTGACCCTTAAGTTCAGCTCCGGACTTTCTGTGCGCATACCAAATGATCAGCTGGTCGTTCCTAATCTGACTATTGACGAATCCACCGGAAGTATTCTTGCAAATGGTTCAGCACCAGAGCTGGTTCTCAATTCAATCCAATCAATCAATGCCGACGATCTTCCACAATTAGGCCGACAGTTTCTGACGAGCGCGTATCTTATGCTCAACCAAGACGCAAATACTTATACTTTGTGGGAGGCTAATCCAGTTACGAACGAGGACCTAGTCGCTGTCGACCAAGGCGGCACTCCGATCAGTATATTTTGTACCACGACCTCCACGACCACTACATCGCAAATGCCGCAGACGGCAACCTCCAATGCAGTACCTTACAACAAAAATAGCGGTGACAAGGAGGACTTGTCTAGCGGGGCGATTGCGGGCGTTGTAGTTGGATGCATAGCGGGTATGGCGTTACTAGCAGTCTTGGTGTTCTGCGTAATTTCAAAACGCCGGAGAGAAAGGGCCAAAGCCAACGATGATGGCATTGCATTGAGCCACCCTGAAGTTGTTTATAGACGACGGTCTCTCTCTGAGCTTCATCCAGACTCTTTTGATCCGACAGCTCCACATGAGCTCTATGGCAAGCAACAGCCGCAACCACCTGCACCAGCTTATGAATTGCCATAGCTACCAATTAGCCGAACTGTATAATCGGGTAATGCATATAACGTGTCATAGCGTTATTGATATGTTGAACTGTACGAATATTTTGCTGTAGTTTACGAAACTTTACAAACAGCAGCAGTAGTTGAACGGCGTAGACACGTTCAGGATATCCATGCTACATGCCAGGCCCTGTTTCACCCGCAGAACACCGTATATAACCTCGGATAGGGCCGTGATCCCCTCTATTCCCCTATACGTGATTGATATGTTCGCGGCGAGAGAAATCGCGCTGAACCGAGCATCCGCTGTCGGCATCAAAGGGCTACGTAACGTATTATCGAATAGACTACGTGCTTGGCCGGCTCTTTGGAACCAAAATGGGCTACTTGTTACCGGTTTATACTCGTTAAAACAGTGGAAGATAGTAGTTGTTAGCGAGGGGTCCGCGCAGCAACGGGGGCTTATCAGTAAATGATATTTTCGGTGGCTGGAGCACGATTTCCAGATGCGGCGACACCTAAAGGTAAATTACGCGGCGTATCGAGAGTTGACGCATCCAAGGGCTGCCGGTTTTGAAAACATTCTTTGAATAAGGGTTGCTTGATCGACGCATGAGCCATACGTTATCTATACAGTATCATCCTGTTAGAGAATCTAAAACACTTCCTTTATCAAAACCTTGTCGCGCAGCTATACGCACCCCTTACATAGCCGCCGTCAGAAGGCCATAAATATGGAGGTGCACCAGTAAAGACAGGATGTTGGCGCTAAGCGGGCAGGGGAAACAGTGCTGATAGGGTTATTCAAGATCCTATAGGTTCAAATACCCCTGCTCTCTATACTACTATGTACGCTTTGTCCGACTTCATGCAGCATGAAATGGTCAATCCTGGAGGTTTTGCCCAATGTGGATAGAACGATGCAACTCCTGAGTAGCTACTATGTACAGCTGTACACGGCGAAGTCACGTATATTGTCTATTGCGGATACTTAGCAACTGTTGGGCAGAGGCGCCTGCTAAGTCATGCTTGGAAACCGAAATCATCTGTTGCGCCATGAGCCCTATGCTACATGTACTATCAGAGCCAGCCTCGTTTCCCATTACCGCGGCTAGGGGCTCTTAACATCTCCTCTACCTCCTTGTTCTCCCAATATATCGTTGATACTGCGGCTTCATCCGATTATCTTTCTAAGTTTCCTCTTCGGCGCAGAGATCACAGTCATACACAGCATCGACTTAAAGCACTCTTTCTCCTGCTTCCTGGCCTACTGGCGCCTAGTGCCGAGGCGTCAAGACAATGCTACTTTCCGAACCATAAACTTGCGGTCAACGACACGGCCGGTACTGCAGATTCGGTGTCAGTGTGTTGCCAACAAGGTGCTGCCTGCTTGGATAATGGGTAAGCTGCGTTCTACCATATCTACGTATCAACAGATTCTGACACTGTGAGTAAACTATAGTCTCTTCTACCTTCCATCTGCCTCAGCAGCAGGCAGCTTTATCCGCGGCTCATGTACCGACCAGACCTGGGCCTCGCAAGACTGTCCGCAGTATTGCACAGACGACATACCCGGTGGTATCTTCAATTCTCTATCGGACGCCGGCGTTGTAGCCTGCGGAGGTACCAAATACTGCTGCGAATCCGCCAATGTCACCACATGCGACTGTCAGACTGGGAATGGGACGTTTTCCCTCGCTGGCTCCATCTCGATTTTTACAACAATCGGTAGCTCAGTGACTACGACCAGCTCGTCGGCCTCGTCTTCATCTACCACTTCCTCCTCCGTCACCACAACTTCGGCTTTGTCATCTTCTACTATTTCCTCCGTGACAAGCTCAGCCTCTCCTTCTCCTGCCGCTGCCTCCGTGACAACCTCTACAACTTCGACCATTGCCACGAGCACGAGCACTGCATCATCAAGTGGAACAAACGAGGCAGTAAAAGTCGGTATCGGAGTTGGAGTGCCACTTGGTATTGCTTTGCTAGCTGTTATTGGAGTATTTTTCTGGCGAGGGCGGAAAAGAACGTCGACGTTTTCCAGACAAGTTGAGAATAGCATGCCCCCGAGTTATGACAATAAGCCGTTAGCATGGAGTATGCCTCCCCAGCGTGAGACTTATGAACTACCATATACGGAAAGACCTGGACAGAACGTATATGAGTTACCGGTAAGGTGACATCGACGGTTACTGTCTCGGTAAGCGGACGTGTGTATATAGTGAATGAAGTTAAATAAAACATTGAAATGATCAAACAAGACATATGCATAAATATATTTACATTCTATTAGTAAAAACATTGAAGTGTCCGAGGACGCATTCAAAGCATTCATCCGTATATAAGACAACATACCTAGTAAAGAGACGATAAACTTGTAGTGAGCAGGAGATTCGACGTCTTTAGGCGCTTGGTTCGGTACCAGGTCCAGCTGTCAGGGTTCCCTCAACTTCCTTCTGCAACCTTGTGACATTTGACATTTCTGGTTCACTTCATATGTGCTACATGTGGATAAGGACTCATCTCAAACAAGAGTATAATCACGTAGTCCTACACTGGAACTACTAGGATCTAGATAGCATATTGTTACACTTAGAACTAATGATCATGGAAATCCAAGCAGTTTATTCACATAGTCTAGTACTAGAATGACTTGCACAGTTATTCGCTCATTAGGACTGTATACACAGAACCAGTAGATAAAATGTGCAATCTAGAAAAGCATAGTTACTTTCAAGGTTCTGCGAATGTACAGGAAACTCGATGCCGGGTATGCAATCCCTATACATAAACTCATTCAACATCGCTAGATGGCAAAGGAAAAGTAATGAAAACAAGATGTAGAATAATAATATGTTCATTGAAGTGAAGTTTTGAGTCGTTTTTCATTTGGCCAATAAATAGCCTTGCTCATCCGAGTTTTCGGTTTCTTATGGACCGAAAATCAAATATCATGCAGCAACGACCGTCTTACAACGATATTCTTCTCGTCGCCGGTCTTTTTGTACTTCCAATTCGGAGACCCAAAGTTGGTTGGCTCCGTGGGCTTCGGAAGTGGAAGCCCCGTGGATGGGACCCATGACGGCGAAAATGATGATGGCCGTGGTATCGTCGTCGTAGGTGTGTAGGATGAGGATGGTGATATGGTTGGTATCGACGCGCTGGATGTGCAGGAAGAGGAAATTGCAACGGATGCAGATAAAGAGTAGCTCGTCGTTGTTGATGAGGCGAGTGTTGTTGTTGAAACTGTTGTTGGCTGGGTGGTAGTCGTTGGTGTAGAGGATGTGCTCTCAGTAACCGTCACAGTGACAGTATTTGTCCTGGTTGGCTGAGGCTGCACTATTGAAATCGCAGTTGTTGCGTCGACTGTTGTTGTAGTAGCTGTAGACACAATGTCTGTCATCGTTATCGTCTGGACAATTGTGTCTGTAGCTGTAGCTGTCGCTGTTGTCGTTCCGCTGCCATTTACATTGACGACGGAATATGTAGCTCTTCGTCGCTCGATGACGGGGGTATGTTGTTCGGTTTCTGCAATTGGCAGCGCGAGTGTCTGGTACGGCAGGGTAATCGCTGTTGAGAGGAGAAAAAGTGTTGTAGGCAAATGCATGATCGAGAGTTGGGGAGTTCCCCAGAGTAACAAGCCTCGACAAGATCTCTTTGGAATCAGATGTCGTTTCTTGTGTGAATCGTCAAATCAGAATATCATGAAGTAGAATATCATCAAGTTCCCGTGTAATCATAATGCAGCATGTCCCATAAAAGAAGTTGAAAAGACAAATCTCGAAGTGAATCTGATCGTGGATAAAGTAAATACATAGTAAAAAGATGGCGGGGCCCAGATCTTATCGTTGTGGGGCCGATCGGTGGCTGGGAGCTTCTCCTGCGCTTTTTATTGGTTGGCCATGCAGGAACCGCCCCATCGAGCCCCTCCCAGCCACATAATTTATGCTCTCAGCCAATAGGGTCGATGAGCGGTGATCCACATTGATTTTAGCTGCATATGTCACTTGCATGTCACTCGCACACTAAGCAGAGTACGGAGTACTTCCTCTACAATGTCCCAATGTGATGAGCACATAGCACTCATTCATTGTCTCGATCATGCTCTGGATCATTTCTTTAAGAAACTTCAAGCCATTGCTGGTGACGGTATGAGGTCGCTCAGGTAACAACCTACAAATACAAATTTGGCTAATGAAGGAATAGTATCATTTCACATCTATGTAGTAGACGATTTCTAAAGCATCCTTGAAATTTGTCTAAACCATCACTTTTACAAATGTGAATAGTTATTAGAATCTGTTGTGTTTGGCATGACAAGCAAGTTCAATTATGTCTTCCTGGGATGTCGTGAACAAGGATGCCAGATCATGCTTCCTTGCTCCTTCTTTGTTTGTTTGTTCTCCCACCTGAACTTCTGTCTCCTACCCCATAGTCGAACTCCTCCTCCGCACCGAAAAGCCGACAATCCTTGTTTGCTCATTCTTTGAGAATCCCAAGACACCGCTCCTGATTCTTGTCAAGTAAATTAACGGACCATTCAAAATGGGCGATGAAAACGGTGCTCTAATGCCTTTCTTCTCCAATCATCTGTCCATGACTCCTCCAGCTAACTGCCTCGAAGACCGCCCTCCATCCAAGCCAGCTCAAAACGACAAAAACAATGACGAAAACCCCGATCATCGCTATGAAGCACTCGTGTCTGCATCAGCGAACATAGCCCTGACCATGCTACATCGCGGCAAATTCCTTGAAGACGAGCTCAAACGTGCGCTTGACCACGTTCGCACGAGCAATGAGTTCTTGGAAAAGTTTGTAGAGTTGCTTGAGTCAGTTGACGAAGAGAGAAAGGATGGGAAAGAAGGTGCTGGGTCGTGGAAGGAGGTTGCTGAGCGTATGAAGACTGTTGTGAAAGGCGGCGGTCGACGGGGTGATGAGAAGGAGTTTGGACAAGATGTTGAGAATGAGGAGTCAGTTGTGGGCAAGGATGAGAAGAACGAGTCGGATGCTGCACCTTCAGTTGAGAAAGATTGAGCGTCTTGCTGCATCTACGGAACATGGATGGTATCTTAATTACTTTGCAGAAGAGACTCGCAACCTCCTGAATCGAATTATTCTTGTGTTTCAACTGGCAGCTAACTAATGAAACATGGCTAAGTCCTCCACTCGCACCAATCCTGACCCCAATCCAGCAGCCGCCCAACCAGCACAATGCTGATTCGGATTCCAATTAGTAGCAATAACATGCTGTTGCTCATCATATATCGTAATAGTCATGATGCCATTCACAACCTTGCCACCTTCGACATTTCGCACCAAACTCAAATTTTCCACTTCCAGATCATCCGTGAATCGACTCGTGTTAGGTGTCTGCTCGTCCTTTCCAGCAGCCCATTCGTGCAGGAACCACCTTGCATGGTAATATGCTTCTTTGGCATGCATGAACCTACGAAGCGGATTGAAGCAGTATATAGAGCCTTCCGTACAACCCACCATGACAGATGGATGCCAGCGGCTGCCGCTCGCAATACTTGTTATCGTGCTCGGAATCTTGCCGATCGAAGTAGCAGTATAGAATCGACGGATGGAAAGTCCGCGGACAATGTCATTCTCGTCGCTTGACACAAATGCTTGTAGATGAGGGTAGTAGGAAATCTGCATTGTTCCTAGACGTTGTCGTTGTGTCTCTACTACGTCTTTGGTAGTGTCGAGTAGAGACATAAGCCGAGTATTTCCGTCCATTGCTACGGTGGATATGAGATGCGGATGTTGGGGATATGCCGATTCGATGTTGGTGAGGTATGTTGAGTGTATAGGAATGTAAATGTATGGGACAGGTTCGTCTTCTTGTCCACCTGGCTTTGGTGTGGTCTGATACACTGCGATATTGTATACGGCGACCCACCCGTTCGCGCAGCCGATTGCTATGTCTGTGGGTGATAGCCAGGTCATACAAGTGGAGATTGTTGGCGAGGGTATAACGGTGAATGCGGCCGATTTCACATGGACTATCACGGTATCAGTTAGGTTGATGCGAAATTGAATCCAATTGAACTTGGGTATACTTACCATACTGTGTGCTTTCCGCATCTCTGTTCACGTTGACATCGAAAACCCTCGTTCGACCATCTGAAAAGACACATGCAAGTGGACCCAGGTCATGTTTGGTATCATCGGTTTCCTTGTCACGTCGTTTTCGAGGAAACCGACACCAATATAACTTTCTGATATGACCAAAGTCCATGCAGAGAACCAGTCGTAGTCTCGGTTTGCGTCCCACGTCTATCGTTTTAACCATACCATCCTTGCGGTCCTCAGCATCAAAAGACCAGATCTGTATTGCGCCTGGATACGGTGGCGAGGCAGAGAAAGCGCGTGACACAACTGGTGGCCCAGATGGATCATTCTCCTTTTCTTGTTCCGAGCTGATAGGAACTGATACTGCGAGATATTGCGTCAGACCGTCCTGATTTGGAGCCCATCCCAACGCCCGGACCTTTCCGGAGAGGTTCAAGATCCATCCATAATGATTCTTTCGTCTCTGTCCCATCGGCTTTTCTGGAAGTTCATTATCATCCACTGGAGAAGGTGAAGCTTCTGTTTTCTTTTTTCGCCCTTTGCCCTTCTTGGCAGTCTGCGAGGATTTGCCCGTTTTATGCGTCTCATCGCGATATTTCCACGCATCTCCGAAATTCAGTGACTCATGTTGAGCCAGATGAGCAGTCGATAAATTCTCGCTCGGTCCATATATGACTTTATGGCTCGGCTTTTTTGGCCTGTAAAGGTATGTTTGCTCCGCCCGCTGCTTATCGATTCTTTCCACTCGCTGCCTCTTCCTAAACGCAGGTCCGTAATTATCGTCGTAATACCAATCCCATGCTTCTGTGGCTTCGCGCTCAAGTTCTTCAGCCGATATTCCATGCGTCGCTCCAGGGCCGAACTCATCAGCACTCGGCGCATTTTCTAAAGTGTCCCTCGTAGGGAACGTAGCATCAATGCCCAGAGACCACTGCGTTCTAGCTGCTGCTGTCGCAAGGAGGTCGCGATCATCCGTTCCAAACGACAACTTGATATGCATTGACTTGCCCACGTGTTCGGACGGATTATACGCGCCACGAGTATGTGTATCAGTAGGCTTGAAAAGAATTGTCCCATCGTCTCTTCTCTGTCTGGCCGCGGTACTGGTCGGAGTGCGACTACCACGCGCAGCAATCGACAACTTCTTAAGTTTGGCGGCAGGCGTAACAGGTTCCTCAGCATCATCTTCACCTGCAAAATCATCATCATCGGCTTCTTCTTCTTCCTCCTCCTCCTCCTTCACAGATTCATCCTCCTCATCATCCTCTTTAGCAGCTGCGGCTTCTCCGACGAATTCATCATCCGACTCATCTCGTTGTCGTTTCCTCGATTTTCCCTTTGCTCCTTTAGATGAAGAAGGTCTTTCGATATGTTCCTCATCTTCCTCGTCTTCTAGTCCGATTGCTTCAAATGCATCTTCAGTATAACTTTTGCGGGTTGTTGCGCGGCGTGTTGATCTTCGTGGTGCCATGGTCAATCAATATTATCAGAGCCTTTCTTTCTTCAAGGAATCATGTTTTTTGCCTTTTCCATACATTTGTTGAGCTGATTCAAGGATCAGGTAGAGGTATGGAAGAAGATGGCTTGCGAGGGATGATGAATTTGGTTAGAGCAAATTACGAACATCTAGCGCGTGTAACGGTATTTTCAACGTGCTGTAATATATCGGTAATTTACTGACCAATCACTGCCTAAGAATCAGATAACCACATCATCAAGGCAATAGTTATTAAGAAGACAAAAAGAACGAGGCAACCGACTATGATAGATACTGAAGTATAGGATGTCTATATACAGAGGAATTTCAAGAGCATCACCGCGAAACATATCCCATCCCCCTCCTCCACCACTCCCAAACTCCACGCCTCTTCATAATCATCCCAAACTCCTTCATGGACTCAACCTCCCTCAACCCAACCTCAACAGAAACTCCCTCCCTTGGTACTCCTTTCGCTTCTTTCTCTCCTTCCTGACACTCCTCAACAACTAATGCAGCCGGCCTCACAACCAACTGATAATCCTTATACCGTAATCTCTGCACCGTATTCACCCAAGCAGAAACATCTTCTTCCCTCCGGCCCTCGGCGTACATCACTCCGGGACAGCCGCCCGTTCGCAGGAGGATGTAGCAGTTGTATGCATCTGCTGCCTTTTTGAGGGTTGCTATCTTTTTGCGGGAGGTGATGTGGTGCGTGCGGATGAGGGCGTTGAAGAAGTTCATTCATCCAGTGCCTTTGATTGGATCTTTCGGTGAAATTCCTTAGGTCTATAAACGCAACCTTCGGATCACATGAAGTTCGAGGTGTTAGAAGAATTTAAAATTGGAGCAAATTATTGATAGGTCTAAATAGAATTCTGAGGTTGAGGTTCAAGATGATGGTCGAACTTAAGGTGAAAGTCTCGGTCCGACTTCGTCCCGAGATACCTAGGTACAGTGTTTCCAGACAGTTAATTCAGTGATATTGAACGCTAATGAGTGCTATTGTATATTCATTTGATACATAACTAGAAAAACCGATATTACACGCCTGACCATCAACTACTGCCTCGCCTCCGTCACAACGCCCTCATAATCCCGCGATCGAATATACTCAAGTGTACGCTGGAAATGACGTTTGGGGTTTTCGAGGCTTGGGCTTGCTTCCCCTTCATTACTTTGTAGATTGGAGTGTATAAGCTCAATCAAGCCATTCAGGTATTTGGTCGTCACGGTCTCGTTTTGTTGATCGAAATAGTAGACGTATCGATTGAGGATTTCTACGAAGAGTTCTACCGAGACGGCAGTGTCCATGCATGCATCGGCGACGCGGAGAGCACGCTGGAGACATTCGAGGACACGTTTTCCATCGCGATATAGCTGTATATTGTGTTAACCTTCGTCAGTTTCGTGCGGTTGGGAGAACTTACGGATTTCGGATCTTCTTCTCGTTGCGAGTTCTCCACGACCCACCATAAATGACTTGCCAAATAGACAGCCCGACATTGATCTGGCTTCTTCAACAACTTGCTCCCATGCAATGCGACCTTGGTGATTAGTGTATCGTAATTTTCCTTCGAGAAACCTCTGGAATTGTGAAGAGCACTGGCAATGATGCAGACAGCTTGGAATTGAGCCCGCGAATCGCTAATAGCGTCCTCGTAGATTGTGAAAGCTTGTGCAAAGAACTCATAGCTGACCTCTTCGAAACCAGTTTGATCAGCAACCTCACCACACATTATAAACAAACGCAGAGACAAGTCGGCGCATCCAGGACTATTGACTCGCTGATAAAGGTTGCTGATGCACTGGTGCATGAATCGGTGTAACGTTGATGATTGAGACTGCCAGTTATCGTCGTAGTGTTCTCGAGATTTAAGCTGCCGAGCCAAGCGCAGCGAAACTGTCACAATTGCAGGAGTCGTATACCTAACCCGCTCATTGCCCTCCGCATAAGCAGTCCTTACTGCTTGCAAAAGCTATAAATAGTCAGCATAAAGCTCAATGTTTCCACAGACGGAACACAAGTACCTTGAGTTGTGTATCATTGTCTGGTCCTTTGATGTGATGCACCAATCTCGCCAACCATCCTTGCTCTTCAATCGTCTCATCCGTTTCTCCCCGTCGCTGAGGATGTACACCAGGATATCCTGCAGGATGAGGCGCTCCCTCTTTGATTAGAACTTTGAGAACTTGAAGGATTCTATCCAAGTTCTCCGAGCTGGTGATAGCAGTCTTGTTGGTGAGGATATTTTTGATAACCTCAGTGGCAACCGCCCTTCGCGTAGGATATGATTGAGAGGCCAAAAGGGGAATATAGTGTGGTAATGCGAGACCCGTGAATATCGAAACGTATAATCGAACTGGTGCAAGCAGTAGATTCAACAAATTCTGCTGAGCTGATGCAGAGTGTAAGTCGGCTTGATCCGCATGCTCAGCGGCTTTCTGAGTTGCGTAATTTAATACTTGATCAACATATTCAAGCTTGTCGGGATAGATGTTCCTGTTATCTCGTATTAGTTTGATCTGTAAACAATAGGACAACTCAAAAAATAGACTTACAGAGCAAGGTTGATTAGAGACACCAACAGGGCAATAGTATCTTGAATGGGCAGACCCCTCGACTTGATCAGGTTCACGACTTGCTCGTAGAAGGTTTCATAGAGCTTGGTTTCCGCCGGAGCCTTGACTCCATTCGTGTCTTGCTCTTCAGACGGTTTGCTGCTACTTTCCGCTGCTGCGGCTGGCTCTTCAGGTGCAGCACCGTTTTCTTGAGTCTGTTCAGCAGCCTTCTCAGCCTCCTTCTCCTCGGCCAATTTGAAGTTCTCTAGAAGTTTTGCGACGGCTTCCTCTTCGTGTTCTTTCTTCTTTGCGGGGTCGTCTGTTTGCTCTGTATCCTTGATAGCGTACGAAGAAAGTCGATCCATGAGGCCGATGACTATCTTCTTCATATCAACGTAAGGGTTTAGTCGTGCGATGCTAGAGAGCAATAGATCCAGGGTGTGAAGATGATATTCGTCTGGAAAGACCTTCGTGATAACTGTGGACGTGTTAATAACATCCTGCCGGTAATCAGAAAATGACGTTTTCGCAATGCTTACCTTCTAGTAAATACTCCTGCGCCAAAACATCCCGGCACTGAACAACTTGTTCCAACAAAGGAGGCAAGATGGTGTTTTTGTATGTCTCCAGATCCACTAGTTGACTCAATCTGACAATATTGCTTCCAACTAACAATTCTAATTCCTTTCGTTCTTGCGTTCTCTTCTCGCGCTCCCGAGAATGGCCTTGGTGCTGTAACCGAACCCAGAGCTTATTCATTTCCACGAAATTGGTCAAAACGAAACTAATCGAGTCCTGAATATTGCCCTGAGGGCCATCACCTGTACCTTCGGGAAGATGATCTCTTGCCTGGCCAGACAAGTAATATCTCAGAAACAATCCACGAACAGGATGCTGGACACCTCGACTCATTTCCATCATATCTTTCATGATCTCCTTGACGGGGGCATCTTCAATTGACATATAGACAGTCCCCACGGTGATCATGAGATACAGACGAGGTATTATGTTGCCTGCATACTGGACGAGTTCGTACAGGTCTGCGAGGTGGTTGACCGGGTGGCTTTCGCGCAGATAGACGGAGAGATGTCGCAATGCATCAAACACGGCCATGTATAATTCATAGTATTGTTTCGGTCCCAGACTCGAGGTTCGCAATTCCGACACAAACGTAGATCTGTATCAATCAATTGAATGTGTCAGTAAAATTGGTCTGAATCATTAGATAGTTAAAAGCGGCTGCCTGGGCATCTTCAGAGCAGAGCACATACGCGCATTTCAGAGCATCCATGAGCTTGCCAGGTGTTTCGAGGCATTTTCGCATCATATGCGACTGTTGTCGTACCACTCCCAAGGCCTCTTCGAGAAGCCGACCCTGGTCTTCGGCGGGGGTGGGCGTGGTCGACATGCTGGGAGCTTGCGTGCAGTCACAACACACGAGTACCGCACTGATGGAGCTAGCGAGACAACGACACGATCAACAATCTGCTCCTGGTAATTGATGCGAAGTTGACAGGTGGCGCACCAATGTTCGTAGAGGAAGAGCAGGAATTGGGGTTGCGGAGGTGTTGATAGTAACGGTCTAGAGGATTGATATGGAGTTGGGAAGGAGCACGAGCTGTTCGCCGCTCAGCCACTCATAGTAACCGCGCTAGTCTACCCACCATGATATAATCACTCGTTTCTCTCCACAATATCTACATGGAAAAGATACGCTTAACTACTGATAATCTACAAATCTTGGAGAAATATGGATGCAGATGATATGGAGGCAGCGTTCGAGGAACAGCCACCACATAATGCTTCCTTATTGGTAATCTCGAGCAACCGAAACTACCTCTCTCTGGCAGCTACCTACAATACAAAAATACCACAAGCCTGAAGTCTAATGCTCAGACTTGTTTGGGGAGAATAGGCGTGATAAAACAGCATCGTAATGGAAAGAAAAGGCGTACACTAACAGGTGAAACAAAAGCATGATCCCATTCGAACAGACGAAAAAGAAGAACTCCGCAAAGCTGATGGCATGATGCTGCGTTAAAAAAAGAGGCAAAAGGGAGGCTATGATGCGTCCAAGAAAGGCCCTTAAGGCAAGGGAGAAAGAATATGGTGACCCTAGAGTAGACCCAATAGAGGTGCCCCAGAACCTAGAGAGATCGAACAAACGTGAAACATGACGCCTGGATGCTTTTAGCCACTTGGCGCCCGCTTGCGAATGTGAGGAGAATAAGATGTGAAAAAAGGCTGACTAGAAAGTCGTTGGAGATGAGTATTGGCGGACACCAGGCGCACCAAAAGGCGCTGGCATGCTGTTGGCAGGAACGGGACTTCCAATCTCCCCTGGCACAAAACTACCACGATGGCTGGACAAAGGACTGGTGCTGTCTGGTTCGAACTTAACATAGCGTTTTCCACTTTCATCTCGCTCAACGGTGAACGATCCACCTCCGTTCTGTGAGCTACCTTCTGTATCACAGATGTCCATCATTTCGGTCAGCGTAATTGCTGGATCATTGGGAGACTTCAGTTGTTCAACTTGGTCGAGAAGACGATTGACTTCGTAGAATCCAGGAGCAAATTCCGAAGAACCGGTTGAGCTTAGGTGCTTGATCGCCTGGATGACCAAAAGGCGGATTGCCACAGGTCGAGATGCGTGGGTACGATGAGGGCCACCAGCGCCGAAAGGTCGACTGGGCCAAGAGGGTCCTAATTCAATATTAGTATTTTGTGCAGAATGAACTCATAAAAATAAAACATACCAGCTGCCGCGTTCCAAGAAGTTGGGAACGGCACGCCAAACGGACTATGGGTGGCCCATGAGCTGTTTCCTTGTCCAGAAAAGCTAGGGTGTTTTGCCGCTAGAGGATAAACGTCAGTGCAACTGTTCATTAGCAAATATCGTGGAGAATAAGAGAACTCACAGCTTAAGGGGTCCGCAAACGGTGGTGCGCCGAAGCTTGCACGAGACAGCCCAAATCCACTTGGTACTGGAGCTCCTGGCAGAGACTGCGACAAATGCGTAGAAAATGGCACGTCCGAATCATCAAGCAATGCGCTACTACCCAGTTGAGCACTCAAATCATCGACATCTGACTCTCCTTTCTGAGGACTCGACGGCCGTTTGATTGGCGTTGGGCGAGAAATCGGCGCATTCAAGGGCTGACCATCGACTGGTGGTCTATCAAACGATCCAGAAGCTTGACGAGAGTGTGCGGTAGGTCTTCCAGTCGGTTGAACGGTCGACATCACGCCAGAGCCAGGTGCTTGACCGCTGAACGCCATATGACCTGGGTCTAGAGGAAATCCGCGATTTGGGATTGGCATTGGACGAGTACCACCGATTCCTGGAGGTAGGAGGACTCCATTTGGTGCGGGAAAGCCTCTGTACTGGCCACCGAGGGGCCCAGAATGGGGAGGATATATTGCTATATTCTCGTTGCCCATGGGTCGCGTCGCTAATCCAGGCATTCCAGGAGGAGGATGAGCAGGCAGCCCGTTGACGGGTGGATAGCCTGGGGGATGAGATCTACCAGCGCCACCCATTGGTGAAAGAGGGGCTGAAGGTTGTGGATGGTGTAGGAGAGGAGGTTGTGGGAGACCGATTTTGCCTGATGAACTGAGAGGAGTGCTTGACGGCTGCGATAAAGGCAAGCTCTGCGGCGAGATCGAGGAAAGAGGCTCAGGACCACTCGTGGCTTGGGAACGTGGAGACGATGCGTGTGATCCTTGCTGCGATGGCTGACGAGGACGAACAGGAGTTGAAGCTTTGTGGATGATAGGTGTCGCTACTTGAAAATGAGGGGAACCGGCAACGGGCGCAACTTGTGGGCTTTGAAATCCAGGTGGGACAAATCCAGAGCCAGAAGTAGGTTGCGGTGGTCGTTTGGGGCCAGCCACTACAGGCTGCGGCGAGGATTGTGATTGACTGCGTTGCTTGCCAGTTGAGTCTACGATGCGAGTGGCTTGCTCTTCACGAAGCTTGCGATCCTGTTCCTCTTTGGCCTTTTTGTCTTTCAATTCCTTATCCTTTGCTTCGCGTTCTTCCTTTTCTTTCCTCTTAGCATCCTCACGCTTCTTTCGTTCCCGTTCCTTCTGCTCCCTTTGTTTGCGCTCCATCTCAGCTTGACGTTCACGTTCTTCCTGAAGGCGTTTCTGTTTTTCAGCTTCCTTGCGCAGACGCTCCTCTTCTTGGGCTTTCTTCTCAGCCTCTTTCTTTTTCCGCAACTCTTCTTTCTTCCGTTTCTGTTCCTCTAACTTCTTCAACTCGAGAGCACGAGCTGCAGCTTCTTCGGCAGCTTTCTCAGCTTCCTTCCGAGCCTTTTCCTCCTCCCGAGCTTGCTTCTGTTGCTTCTTCCTATCTTTCTTCTTTTGCGCCTCGCGAGCTTTCTTTGCCGATCGCTGTTCGTTTAGTGTTTGCTCCTCCATCAGTTCCTGAAGTAGCAATTCCTGCCGTTGCTGCGCTACTTTTTCTCGATACGCTGTTAACACCCGCTGTTCGAACATCCGAGCAGCAAATATTTGAAACATTCGCCTTCCTTCTTCCATGCGTTGTTCCTCGGTCATGGTATCCTTTACATATCAAATCAGTATTCTCCTTTCCTTGAAACACCCAACCTTGCGACTAACCATTTCATCGTCCTCATAGTCTTCCTCCTCCTGACTGTCATAATCTTCCTCTTCTTCGTCGTCATAATCGTCTTCGTCCAGGGGTCCATGATTATGCCCTGCGTGGTATGATTGATGTGCGGCTACCATTCCATATTGCGTGTCTTCCTCGCGCTGCATTCGACGCTCGGCTAATTGCTCCATCATATCTATGAAATGTTTCCCGTCGTTTTTGAGGAGGTCATCGGCGACAGTCAAAATTCCGTCTAGCAGAAGATTAGATGTGTCATGGGAGATATAGGTTGAAAGAAGACGGCAATGGTAACAAACCTTTTACGGTGAGACTATTCCCAAACGCAAAAAAATCCGCGCGCTCACCATGGCTGTCATCATCCAGTTCATCGTCGCTGTACGACTCGTCATCATCGTCCTCTTCATCATAGTCATCTTCCAAGTCGTCTTCGTCTTCGGGTATTTCATGTACTCGGCCATGATGGGAGTGGTGATGGTGATGATGGTCGTGATCGTGATCGTGGTCGTGGTCGTGATCGTGATCGTGATCGTGATCGTGATCATGGTCGTGGTCGTGGTAATGGTGATCATGATCATGATCATGGTCGTGGTCGTGGTCGTGGTAATGATCGTGGTGATGATTGTGGTGATCATGGATGTGCGAATGCGAATGGGAGTGGGAATGCGAATGGGAGTGCGAGTGGTGCGGGTGATGTGCATGCGAATGCCTATGCGTATGGCGGTTGAGAAGATTCCGGTGGTATAGTCGTGGCGGAGGAACGATAGGGGCGCCATTTTCGAAAGTGCCCTGGTTGTTGTTGGCATACTGTTCGAGTTCCTCATAGTATGCATCGTACAGTACCTCCAGCTCCTCTTCTATCGCCGTTCGCTTTCGCCCACAAACGGTGCAGCTACACGAATGCTTTTGTTGTTCCTTCATTTTCTTCAGCACAGCATCCTTTTCTACCTTGACCAACGCCCTTCGCTCGTCTTCGCCAAGTTCAAGCCAAAATTTCTTGATATTCTCCCGTTCCTCTTGAGTAGACGTATTCCATATGCGGTCCTTGGACTTTTTGATTGTTTGACTACTCGGTATAGATTGTAACGGGGGTTGGGATCGACCTCCTGTCGCAGAGGGTGCAGAAAGAGACGTCGAACTTTCCTCGGCCAGTTTCTGAGAAGCGGATGGAGTCTTGGATTTTTTCTTCTTTTTCGATTTGGACGTCTTTGTCGTTCCATTTCCATTGGTCATGGGCCCAGAATGGTCGTGTGTGTCGTCCTTGTTGTCGTCTTCATCATCAATATCATCTTGGTCATAGACGTCCCCATCGTCGGCGTCGGACTGGTCCTTGTTGCTATGGTGCATCTGATCTGATGGATTTGTCGAATTGTCGGCACTGTGGTCTTGTTGCTCAGCGGCCAGTTTCGCGGCCTGCTTCTGTCGCCTCTTTTGTTTCTTACGATTCACTGTCGGCGCCATGGTGTCTGATTCGGGTCTGCTGCTGCTGTTCTCGCTGGCCGAACGATTTAGTTGCGCTGGCACCGAGGCTACCGTTGTTCGTACAGTTGACGGTTGCTTCGATTTCGAACTCGCTGGGACGGGGGTGGCAGCTGGTGGTCGGTGAAGGGCGGCAGACATGCCGCTTTCTCTGATATGCAGTTAACCTAGACGCAGTGTCTGGTGTACATGAAAAAAGACGCTATTCCTTCCCAAGAAATCTTGTCGGAGCAATGTAGATGCTGCTTCAAGGCCGGATGGTACGTAAGAAAGTGTAGACTGGGGTTGGTGGATGTAAGGATGTAACAAAGGTCGTCGGTGGTGGAGGGGAAGATTCTCCAAGCCGCGGGCGGGTTGCGGATAAAAGCAGTTGGCCGCGAAAGGGTTGAGGTTAAAGTGTGGTGAGAAAGAATAGACTGCCAAGATCTGATCAATCAGGTAGCGATGATGGTCGTGAAAGGAGCAGGAAGAGTCCCAGATTGACAGAGCCCTTACGTGAGCGATTCAGGATGGACAGAGAGTTGAGATCAAATGGGATGGTTGGTTTGACGCGGGCCCTGACCTTCCTGGCCTTCTGGCTGGTCCAAGTGCCGCCCGCTGGTGGCCACAAAAGCGGGCTGCCTTAGACGCCGCAAGCGAGCTTTATCTCTTTGTTCTTTACAGTATGTACGTAGTAATTAGGTAGATGATCAACTCAGTAAGTGAAGGCAGTAGTCTATTAAATCTAGTGGATATCCAATACAAATGAGATATCGAGTTGTCTATTAGATTACAGACTTGAATTGGTACACGATACACAGTTTTCATAGGGCTACCCAGGTACCCAACGATTGCAACAAGCTGAGCCCTGACTGTGCCTGTCAGAGAATAGACTTTGGCAAATAACGATTAAATTCATGAAGATGATGAGCACATGAATTGACTTCCTGGCATTACATAAGCTATCACGATGGAGGCCTGATTTCTGCCTTAGATGATGTCCAGGGAAGGAACTGACCCAGAGTAACCTCGGAAACTGAAGGAAACCTCAGAAATCTCGCCAGCACAAGATTCACTCCCTCACACTCCACATTAAAAGTCAATTGTTCTTCCCATGTTGTCCAGATAAAACCCGCCAACCTACCTGAGACATCTCGCTATTTCTCGACCCTACGGCTGCTCGGATTGGTGAGGCAGCATAGCCCCCCCGGTACCCGCCGATGTGAACGTTACAGGGGGCTCAAAAGGTAGAACCCCAAGTGGACTTCGACGCTGTCAACTACATACATCCATAGTCGGAGCCGATCTACAGCGCACCTAGATTTCGAGGACTTTCAGCTCATCAGGGCCATCCAGTGTCTCAGGATCCTCGTCGCTTCTCTCGCCCGTGCCTGCCGTTGTCTCATCCACGAACCGAAACAATTACTCATTCTGCCTAATACAAACAATCGATCGACAAGGCGCGATTCGTGGTTCAGCCAGCCTGGCGTGGGATGCTATCATAGTCAATTGCGACTTTCATCAACAATCCCACAGTCATCAGAAATATTCGGGTTTCTCCGCGTGCAAACTGTCTACAGCCCGAACTTATTATATCTACCACTCGAGCTCCTCATCTCGCCGGGCGTCTACTGAATTGTCACCATAGCTACCGCTCGCTACCGTCTGCACCATGGCCCAACAACCGACGGATAATGTTATGCGAAGGTACGTTACATGATGGAATGTTTGTGTTGTTCCATAGTCAGGTGCGGTGTGGAGTAGAGGGGTTCTTGGACGTTTATTCGCATACATGAAGGAGAGGACGAAGGAACAATATTCGAGTCTGGTGCTGACTATTTCGCATAGGAAGTTGGTGATTATAGGTGATGGTGCTTGTGGAAAGACCAGTTTACTTAGTGTGTTTACACTTGGTTATTTCCCAACAGTGAGTGGTTCAATATTGTTTTATTAACTCGTCCTATGCTAACCTTTCATAGCATTATGTTAGTATCCAATCCCCTAAGATACTATCGCCACTACCGTGCGTTCAGTGCTAATCCGACTAGGTACCTACCGTTTTTGAAAACTACGTTACCGATTGTCGAGTCGATGGCAGATCAGTGCAGCTAGCCTTATGGGATACAGCTGGCCAGGAAGACTACGAACGGCTACGCCCTTTAGCATATTCCAAAGCGCACGTCTTGCTCATAGGTTTTGCTGTCGACACACCGGACTCATTAGATAATGTGAAGACAAAGGTATATCTTACTCCCGCCATCGCATTCTAGTTGCAAGTAACTAACTTGTTATAGTGGATCGAAGAAGCCAACGAACGATGTCCCGACGTCCCCATTATCCTAGTTGGCTTGAAAAAGGATCTCCGCGATGACCCCGTTGCCATTGAAGAAATGAGGAAGAAATCACTCCGATTCCTCACCCCCAAAGAAGGCAGTGAGACCGCCGCGCAGATTGGTGCTCGCAAATATCTCGAATGCTCCTCGCTAACCGGAGAAGGCGTGGACGATGTCTTTGAAGCTGCAACCCGTGCGGCACTTTTGTCATTTGAGAAGGAGCGAAATGGGTGCTGCGTTATTCTATAATCTGCTGATTTCCATGCTATACGTTTTTCGGCAAGCCGTGCTATTACTATTCTTTCGATCCGATTTGACTCAAAAAACTGGATACCATGCCAGACTTGCATCTATGGCGTTTATGTATTGTGTTGTGTGTGTCTGCAGGCGCTTTTTCCCTTCTGTTTCAAACTATTATTCCCTTGAATCAGCTTTCTCTCTCTATTCTTCTCCTTTCCGTACATGAAAATATTATTTGATTGTCTTGCAGTTGTATGTATTGAATTGAGCAAACATTTTCGTCCAAACGACTTCTTCAATAGATAGAAGGTTTAACTAATATTGTACACATGTATATATACAGAGACAAAAGAAAACGAAAATAAAGTGTAGACCACGTTTCTCCATTCCACAAATTCATCTTTCCTGGGAAGAAGGGAGGGTTACATCCTCTTCCACCCATGATTCCACCCCTCCCTACCGGGACTATCAGTCTGCAATCTCGCATACTCAATCGGAAACAGATCCGTGAACACGCCCCTCTTATTCATGGACACCCGAAACAGCTTCGCACCTCTTTCGCCGCAGTTAGTGCGCAATTCTTCGCATGCAGCGGACATGGCTTGTTGTTGGCGGTAGAGTTCGGTCTCTTGTTGAGTGCGTAATTTGGATTGGTAGAGTTGCCAGGCGCGGTGGATGGTCCAGTGGCGGAGGTAGCGGTTGCGTGAGAAGCGGAGGGGGCGTGGGGTGAGGGGGTGGTAGAGGAAGTATCTTATTAATGCTGTTCAAGATGTTAGAATCATACCAATTGAGGTTTTGCGGACGGTGAAAAGAGTTCAGGTGGTGGACGTACTGATACGCTTGTCAGGCTTGTACGCTGATTTCCGTTTTGCGAGAGATGGTGTCGTGGAGAAGGATGATGTTTGCTGTGAGTTTCTTGCTGAGAGGGTTTGTAGAATCGTCGATGTTGATGGTGTTACTTGTGGTCTTGTGATTGGGATGCGGAAGATGTTGGCCAGGGAGGCCAGGATAGGCGAATGGGGTCGCATTGTGAATTGGACTTGTGCTGTCAATCGGTTCGCTGCTCTATTTCCCTGTCCAAAGCCTTGTGAATATCCAATTATTTCCGCCCGTTCGTTGACCTTGTTGTGGTGTTGATGATCGTGGTTGATACGTAGAGTACGGAGCAAAAATAAATTGGCTCTTCCGTTCGGAAATTAAGCGCGCGGCTAATTGGCCAATAATTTCTCTACTGTCTACACAAATGCATCGATACAATCTTCATCTCATATCATTGTTAAGAATGTATGTACAAATAATAAGAATGCCTGAGTCGAGTTTCACCAGTTATGCTATGCCCCCAGCCATCCCATAGAAATAAGCCCAAATTTCCCATCGCGCCTTAATCGTCAGTTCCTTCAGCATGCAAAGAGTATCTCTATTTTACAACCTTCTTCTTTTGCCGATCATAGTTCAGCACTCGTCTCTTGCGATGTGTCTGTGCCAGTCGCCATCGGCAATACAACACCAATGCATCCTTCAAAAGAACAAACAGGCACCCGCCGACTACACTGCGACCCCATCGGCTTTGTAACAGTCCTGCTCTCCCTGGTGCATATGTTGATGGTGGCGCTGTCCATGATTTTGGTAAAGCTAGTTTCAGGAGTCCGCCCATTCCAGCTGAGATCGCGGGAAACAGCAATGCACCGAGGACTGTGTCGGCGAGATTGCTCGTGTCGTGAATGAGTTCTTGACGACGTCGACCGAGTATTTGCTGTTCTGGATCTTGTTGTCCATTTTGCGCTCCCGCCTGAGCATCCTGTTCTGCTTGCTGTTCCGCGTTGATCGGGCCCGGCGCATTAACAGGCTCTTCGATATTCTGCCGGTCATCATCCATTCCGATTTGTAATTCAAGATCAATCTCCATCAAGATTCCACCATTTCCGCCAATGCCCAGAGCCGCCCTTTGATCCCCTCTTTGCTGGTCTCCTTGCTGACCTTCCTCCTCGCCACGACGAGGCTGCACCTCGGCAATCCATTTTCGCTCCAACTTCCCAAACACTCTCTCATAAACCGCGCTGTAGATACTCTTCACATACGGCAGAGCTGCGAATGTCATGGTCGCACTTGGAGGCCACAGGGTGCCTTGGGGTTCAAATCCCGTTGGGTTGTGGGTTGCAAAAAACAACACGGGGATAGCTGGCAATACACCGTCTGCCCACGACATGCGAGAAAAGATGAGCACGATAGGAATAAAAGGAATGCCCACGTTTCGGACAGGGCTCCATGCATCGTCAACGCCACGGTCGAATATGTGGTGCACCTCTTCTGAACCAAAGACCAGATGCATTGAGTAGACCCCATGTGCGCAACAACCAGCCCATATCGTCCCGGCAAATGTAAACACTAATCCCGGTATAACCAATCTCCCGGCGAGTCTCTCACAGGCCTGAACGATATCAACGACGTAGCTCCGAGGTCGCGATACGACGATCTTCGACTTGCACTGCGGACATTGTAATCGTACATCGCCTCTATTCTGTCTGCGTGTTCGCGGACTCTCGAGTTCGGCCAACCAGTCTAAAAGACATGCTTCATGGGCAGTCAGGGCGCAGGGACAAGGCGACCGCCACTCAGAACTATGCGGCAAATCTTCCGTCTCGTCGCCATAACAGATCCAACATTTCCTGGGCTCTTCTTCCGTTGTCGTGCGTTCAACTATCTGATTCCTTTTCTCGTTTTGATGCTGGCTATCGGGTTTATTCTGATGTGGTAAATCTCTTGGTGGCGAAGGCGAGGACGAATCGAATCGTACGGAGGATGATGGGTTATTGAGGAAGACTGGATCTGATACTTGAGTTGATATTTCTGACTCTCTATTGCCATTTAGTACACTTGATTCTCTTGAATCGTATGTGCTGGATGAATCATTATGTTGTGAGTATCGTCGTCGACCGGACGTCGTCTGCCGCGGGGGGAGCGATGCCATGGTGGTGTGACTTGAGGGAGAAACACGACGATGGTAATAACTGTTCGGCGCGGCTAGTATCAGGTGTTCATGGTCGATGAGGACAAATAATTACAAGTGATAGTAATAACAATCTCAAAAGAGTGATGTTGATGTGTTGGTGAGAGAAGCTTGTCTGGAGAAGTTCTCTGGCGATACGTCACGTTGAGTGGACGAGTGGACCTCGGCTCAGCGTCAGTGAGATCAGTCTTTGCCGCTCGACGGAGCGTTCGTCCACTCTGGCAATATCTCACTCAAATAGGAATCATCTCGTGCTTCACAATTATGGTTATATTGTTAAGTTTAATGTCAATGTCAAGTTCAACGTTTTCACGCAATCAAAGCATATAATTACTTTTTTGCTTCAAGCCATAACCCGTGGCCAGGCTCCTTAGATGCTAAACCCATGCTATATACACATATTGTAACTGTCAACAAAACATGAAGCTACAATCGAAGAGAAAAGGATAATGGTTGATAGGGAAGCCGAAACCTAAGACATAAGGCTCGACGGTGAATCAAGGTACAGTATCTGTTGATGACAAAGCTTTTGAAAGTAACAATCCAACAACGCCGGGATATCCGTAAGTCGCAGAAAAAGAGGCGGCAAAAAATGGTCAACGCATATGATAGGGAGGAGATGAGCATGTACACTCCATAAACCTAGTGGAACTAGTTCAGCATCTGTGTCACGCCACGCTTCTTCATCAAAGCTTTCCGCTCCTTATTTTTGGCTACACGAGGAACATTAGTATAAATATATGAAGGACTCAGGGGACCGAAACTCACCTTCATCATATACAAGGAATTCGTGGAGGGCGCTGCCAGCAGGAACCATAGGAAGAACAGGAACCTTCTTATCAGTAAAGACTTCCAAAAGAGCAGGACCTTCGCTCTCAATGAGCCACTTCAGCTTCTCTTCAACTTCTTCGGGTTTGCTACACCGCTGAGCCTGGACACCCATAGCCTCTGAAAGCTTTACAAAGTCTGGGTTCTTCTGATGTGTGTGAGCGTAACGGTCTTCGTAGAACAGGTTCTGCCATTGCGTAACCATGCCTTGCTCTTCGTTGTTAAGCACAAGGACTTTAACACCGATGTTGAACTGCGCAGCAGTCGACAATTCGGTCAAGGTCATGTTGAAAGAGGCATCACCATCGATATCGATAACAAGTGCGTCAGGACGAGCAACCTTAGCACCAATAGCGGCAGGCAATCCGAATCCCATAGTACCCAAACCACCAGAGGTAATCATAGTACGAGGATGGCGCCATCGGAAGTGCTGAGCAGCCCACATTTGATGCTGACCAACACCAGTTGTGATAACGGTGCGGTCCTTCATGTGAGCGGTCAAATCACTAAGCTTCTGAATAAGGGCCTGGGGCTTGATGGGGCCGTCCGCGGCCTGTTCTTCATATAGAGTCAATGGGAAACGTTTCTTCCAGTCATTGATCTGAGCAAACCACTCTGGTCTTTCAGAAACAGCCTTGACTTTGGGAATAAGCAGGGCCAAGTTGTCGGCACAGTCACCCTCAACGGCCTCGGTGGCCTCAACAACCTTGTTGATGTTCTTTGGCATGACCTCGAAGTGAACAATTCCACCACGACCTTCCAAGGCAGCGGCCTTGGCTTGAGGGGCAAAGCGAGCAACGTTAAGGGTGACACGGTCATCGAAACGGGCGCCCAAAGCGATGATCAAGTCGGCCTCCTGCATGGCCATGTTGGCGTAGGCCGAACCATGCATACCGAGCATGTGAAGAGATTTGGGATCAAGCTCGTCGAAGCCTCCCAAACCTTGAAGGGTAGTGGTGACGGGAATGGAGGTCTTATCGGTAAATTCTTTAAGAAGCTTGGGGCCATCGGGACGGGCCAACAAGCCTTGGCCAACATACAGAACAGGCTTCTGTGCGACGCCGATGAGGTCGGCAACACGGTCGAGAGTGTTTTCGAGGTTGTGGCGTCCAAGAGCGCGGGCTGCTTCGCTGGCAGTAGTCGGGTAGAATGGCAATGTGCTGTTCATAGGGATGGGTTTGCGGAGGATTCCAGCAGTGATATCTTTGGGAAGATCAACCAAGACGGGGCCTGGACGACCACTAGTAGCGATCTCGAAAGCTTCTTTGATGCGTCGAGGAAGCTCGGCCACGCTCTTCACCAAGACGTTCCACTTGGTGCAAGGGCGAGAGATACCGACCACATCGGCCTCTTGGAAAGCGTCGGTACCAATGGCGGAAGTTGGCACCTGACCGCAGAAAACGACCATGGGGGTTCCATCGGACAAAGCATCTTGCATTGGGGTAATCACGTTTGTAGCGCCGGGGCCGGAGGTGACCAGGACAACACCGGGTTTTCCAGATGCACGGGCGTAACCCTCGGCCATGTGGCCGGCACCCTGCTCATGGCGAGGTAAGATGAAGTCAAAGTGTTTAGAGTTGTAGATGGCATCGAAGACGGGTAGAATTGCACCACCCGGGTAACCGACTAGACGTCGCAATTAGATGAAATGATCTAGGAATGTTGTTGGTGTCTTGTTCAAGGTATGACTCACAGATATGCTTGACATCCAGTCTCAGCATCATCTCATGGAAGATTTCGCCACCGCTGAGTCCGACGAATCTATTCAAATAGAAAGCACATGAATTAGCAATTATTCCCAATTCGCCGTCTTGTTCGAGGTCTAGCATACGAGTCATCGAGTTCAGGAAGTTTTCGGTTCTCCAAAGGCGACACATTTCGAGTCTCTTGGTTGAAGGCAGGACTGGGCACGGGACGAGCCTCTCTGTATATACCAAGTATTGTTAGCCGCCAATTTCAATTCCCAATGCCTAATCAACTTCGACAGTTCGATATAGAGAAAAACATACGACGATGCAGTGGCCGTACTCTGTCCTCGTTTGAAAGTACGGTGGGGCGAAACGGCAGCAGCGACCAGCGTAGTGGAAAAATGTCTGCGATTCGAGACGAGCTGTCTCTGTGAAGGCAGGGTGCGCAAGGCACTCCTTGACGGTCGGATAGGCATCATCTTGTCAGCTATAGACGATGTCCAGGCGACGTCAAAAATTGAGTTGGAAGGGAGAATTGAGCAGGGGGAGTTCAGAAGGGAGGAAGAAGAAGTTCGTTCGAGGTAGGCCAGACCGACAATCCAGCACCATCCATTTTTTTGTCTGTTCTCTCTGGGGGAAGCCGAATAAGAGTCACAGATTCTTGCATCGCGCTAGTCTTCTTTGGTGGGTTGGTTCCACCATTTCCAGTAATTGGCGCCTGATTATTGGCTTACTGTGCTCCCCGCAGTGGAGTCTAGAGCTCAATGCCGGCTGTGATTGGAGGACGGCATCCGATTATCGGCCGTATGACTCGGCTGAGGAACTGAAGCGCTTCTGGCAATGCACTCAGATTGCATGAGATGGGCAAATCGTTTGCTCCAAAAGTCCAGGGGGTATGAACAAATCAGTTCCCTCAAGGAGTATGACAACTAACTACCTAAGTACGAGATGAGCACAGAGTACGAGGTGCCCGCCAATCTTCGTTATTATATGCTTGTACGGAGTACAGGAAAGCAAGTAACTGACCAAAACCACTGGACAGAGTCAACAGACAATTATTCACGGATGTAAGCGTCAAAGTCCGCCGCAACATCAGTCAGTCAATCGCCGAGCATCAGATGCCTGAGATTTCAGGTAACGTGCGTGCGTGCGTGCGGTCTCGGCGCTGATGGCGAGGCGGGGAGCATGAAGACCAGCCCTGTTTCAGTTAGCCTAACACCATTAGTTCTTTAACTTCTTTTGACACCTCAGGCCGCTTCAGGCACGTGTAAGCCCTGGAGGCATCTCAAGCTTCCTTTCTATGGGGACAATTCAGCTTTCAGTCGAGCATTCCCTTTGCTAGTTGTCCTAACACGTGAGGTCCAATTGACCACCACGTTCATCCTGTCATACGAGGCAACGACCTTTAATGCTCTCAGATCGTTTAGCATTCGGATGCTGTAATTGACTCCATACTAAATAGCTATGTACATATGAACTTGGATACCGGGATTCCGGTCAATTTACACCGAAGGGTTTGCCCTTAATTAGCCGTGTGGACTGTGGACGGATATTATCAGCATTAGCATGGCGGGGTGTTACGGTGGAGATGCCCTAAGAAATTTATGTTGTATCATGCTCGTTGAGGAAGAGCATGAGGTCACGGGTGTCAATAGAATGGCACCTTCCCCTTCTCTTTCAGCCCACGGCTCGGATCTTCCAACCTCATCTTGTATTTCCCCCCCTCCCCCCCCCCCCCCCCCCAGGCTGAATCAATACCTGTATTCCATCTATATCAGGAGCGTTTGAGCACGCGACGAACTATAAATCAGGGAGCTCCTTCCCTCCACTTCCGCAACAATGGCCCCGCAGCAACTCCTTGTTCCGCAGACCGAGAATATCGCAGACGTCTACGCAACTGATGATGTCTCGGCGCAGTCAGTGGCCCCAGAGATAAAAGCTCGCTGGCACAATCTCGTCAAACAATTCACCGAAACCTATGGCAAGAAGCCGGACTTTGTTGCACGCAGTCCTGGTCGTGTAAACATCATTGGCGAGCACATCGACTACAATCTGTATGATGTCCTGCCCACAGCTGTCAGCGTCGATGTCATTATCGCTGTCAAGGTTGTCCCGACAGAAGGACCCGAAGCTACCGTCAAGATCTCCAATGTCAATTCTCAAAAGTTCCCCTCCCGCGAGTTCGGTGTCCCCTTTGACAAGGATGTTGTGATTGACCCTAAGAAACATGAGTGGATCAACTACTTCAAAGCAGGTCTGGTTGGCGCATTGAAATTTCTCCGCAAGGACGATCCATCCGTGAAGCCGGCTTCTCTCGAGATCCATCTAGATGGCAATGTGCCTCCTGGTGGTGGCATTTCCAGCAGTGCTGCATTCGTGTGCGCCAGTGCCTTGGCGGTTATCAAGGCAAATGGCCATGATGTGTCCAAGGAGGATCTCTTGGATTTGGCCGTTGTGTCCGAACGCGCCGTCGGGGTTTACTCCGGAGGGTTTGTTTCAATCACTTCTTTTTTCTTATAGACTACATCTAACCATACGCAGAATGGACCAGGCTGCTTCCATCTTCTCCCTGCGCGGATTTCTCCTTTACACCAAATTCTTCCCCAAATTCTCTGTTGAGCACGTCCCTATCCCAGTTGCGGACGAGGAAATCGTATTCCTAGTTGCACAAAGCTTCGTTACCTCCAACAAGGCCGAGACCGGTCCTCGTCATTATAACCTTCGTGTCGCCGAATGCACATTAGCCGCCGTTGCGCTTGCCAAACAACACGGAATCACCTTGAAAAAGGACAACAGTTCATTGGGCTATAGTTTGAGGAACTTTCACGAAGAGCTCATGCGCAAGCAAGGCCGTCTTCAGGATCCATTGGAATACCAGCTCGATTCCGTCATCCAGACCACTACAGAAATATTCACCCAAGAAAAAGGTTATACACGCGAGGAGATTGCAAAACTCCTTGACATTACAGTACCCGAGCTAGAATCTCGATTCCTTTCTTCGTTTCCCGTTGAATCAGAACGATTCAAGCTTCGTCAGCGTGCACTACATTGCTTCAAGGAGGCTCGCCGTGTGCTAGATTTCAAAGCTTGTCTCTCTCAAGCCGATAAGCTCGACATCAAACGCATTCACTACCTCGGTCAGTTGTTGAACGAGACCCAGGACTCGTGCCGCGATGATTACGAATGCAGTTGCCCCGAAGTCGATCAGATTTGTGAAATTGCTCGTCGCGCTGGTACTTGGGGCAGCAGACTCACTGGTGCAGGATGGGGTGGCTGCACGGTGCATATGCTCCCGAAGTCCAAGGTCGAGGCTGTTAGTAAGGCGTTGCACGATGAGTACTATTCTAAGCTCTCTGGTGTTACTCAGGAGCAGTTGGCCCAGGCTATCGTTATTAGCAAGCCATCCAACGGAGCCTTCGTGTAAGTTCCTTTTCCTTTTGAGATCTCTATCATTTCTGACTTGATTTAGGGTTTATGGTGCTGCTTTGGAAGCGTGAAACATTTAGGAGTAGTCTAATAATTTTTGTGGATCAATGTATGCTGCATATAGAATCAATTGATGATGATACCAGCATATACTGGGCATATTCAAGTTCCATTGTCTATTACCCCGGACCTCGGAGTCTGCTCTCGAATTCCTTCCTGACAGGTGCGGCAGTAGATGGACTGATATCAGCTCCGAATATCGATGTCCCCAATCCTCATACGGGGTACGCTGCGTACTAGAGCTGAAAGGGGCCAAGAATCTGCCCGCTCCTCCCCAATGCAGGGCGCAATTAAGAGGCTGGATGAGTTTTATAAACGGCCAGAGCGTCCTTTCTCCTGCACTTCATGTCGCCGCTTTGTGGGCCAACGTTTCTCCTATTGGCAGGACGATATATCGAATGTACCAATCATGAATGTATATCTCAAGACTTCTTCTTAAAAAAGTCACTCATCTTCTTCATCCCCGAAGTATTAACCTTCTTCAAATCCCTCACAGCCCTTGACTCCGCCGCTTTCGCTTTCTTCTCTTCATCCTTTCTCCGTTTCGCAGCCGCCCGTTCGGAGTCGCCATCTTCATCTTCAAAGCCGCGTTTGCGAGTGAAATCCCCGCCCATGGCGCGCGACGCAAAGGCCTCTGCGCGAAGAGCGGCTAGTTCCTTCAGTCGGTCGTCGAGGGGTTTGAAGTCAATGGGGCTTTCGGGAGATTTGAGCGTCTCGTCAATTTTAGTGGATAGGTTTGGGGGGAGATAGGATTGCTTCAAGAAGGAGAGGGCGATGCGTAGACGGAGTAGTCGCGCGACGCTATCGGAAGATGAGGATATTTCTTCCACGGTAGAAGGCTGTGTAGCTGGTGTTGAGACGCCGGACTGTTGTTCGGATAGTGTCGTGGAAATAGACGTGGCGGATGTGGATTGTGTCTCAACGACTTCCAGTTCTTGACTCTCCTCGTTTTCAACAGTCGTAACAGTAGTGGTGGAGGTCATTGTATCTTCGCGCTTGACGCTCATCAAAGGAGGAGCAAGAGCCTTGTGAATGAAGTTTTGTTCAAGGCTTGCAGGAAGTCCTTGAGCAATCATCCGGTCCGCCTTTGCGATTAGCTCCCTGAGGAGCTTTGTCTCGTTGAAGCGAAATAATTTCTCATCTGCGGCTTCCATCGTATCGCAGATTGACTGCATGCGTCTCTCAAGTGTTGACCGGAACGAAGTATTATAAACGATATATCGTAGGTGTGCGGAAAGCTCGTCCTGCGAGTCCAGAATATCGTCCAAGGGCTGAAACATGTTCGACGTCGAGGTCTTGTCGGCCGGCGCTATGATGGGTAACATGAAGAACAAGACATCAATTGGTGTCGCGATCAAGAGTTCTGCCTTTTTCGCAATATAGCCTTTCGTTTCTTGCGCGCCATCGCCATTATTCGGCGTGAATAGGATACTCCTTGGAGCGAATTGCGTTGACGCGACCGCCGTGAACTCGTACAAACCAGCACCTTCTGGGTCGAAGTAGTATCGATTGAGGACTCCGGAGCTGGGATTTTGCAAAGACAGAAATCTGGCTGCATCGCTTCTCTTGGAAGGTAGAATGAATGTTTTACTGGGTACGTCGACTGATTGGGGAACTTTTCTTTTTGAATTTGCAGTCGCAGCCTTGGTTTCCTCCAAGGGGTCTTCGGTCGCGGGTTTTGATCGCGTGCTCGGCATTTTGATGAATTATTTGACTATCAGTATATTATTTGCAATTGAATGTTGTTCAATGCCCAAAAAGTGGTAGATTTGACGAAATGTTGTCTGGAGTGACTGTAATTAATTGGCTCCGCGGGTTGACGCGACACGCGCCTCACACGCGTCAAATTACATGCAAGGACGAAGGATAACAGAATGAAAGACACACAGCCGCACCTATCAGCGCTCGTGCTATTTTCATAGCTTCTTCTGACTCGTCACAGCATTTCTGCTACGTTTAGGGGCCGATGAAAATGAATCGGAATATTTAAGCAGCACTCACCATTCACTCGTTTTCACTACAAACAAAATCTCGGAGATGGTGGGGTTGGCTCACTACATGCATGTCATTTCAATGCGATGAAAATTGCGGTGTCAAACCTGCGTTTAGGAGGATAGAAAGCCAGTACGTTAAAAATATGACCGGTCTGGTCTTGTCGAGGCTAACGCAGTTCTTGTCAGTGGTCGATCCCGTATCATGGCCTCCCAAATCACCGAGGGAGGCCCTACTCGCTTCTCCCGGCGGCCGCAAGCGATACCTTGAATTACGAAGAGAGCGAGAATCAAACGAGCAGACTTCCCCCCTCAAGCGATCACGTACTACGCCAAACCTCTTTTCTCGGAAACTCACCCACCATGAAAATAGCGACGAAGGTGTCGGTGTCGGTGACGACGACATGGACGAGGACGAGGAAACATTACGACTACAGCTAGCGGCCATTGAAGCCAAGTTGAAGTTGAAGAAATTACAATCAGCCAGGTTGAATGCGACAAGCCCACGCAAGGATGACACGTCTTTGCAAGGAAGTTTTACCTCGTCGTCTTCTTCAGGACAGCCCGCGAGTCGAATGCGAACAATGAGAGAGCGATTGGCTACTGTGGAACAAGCAGATGATGTCCAGGTTCCTTTGTCTCCTTCCAAGCGATTGATGCCTCAAGACCCGGTGTCTCCCCGTCGAGCACTTATAAACTTCAAAAAGGCAAGCGAGGTATCACTGAAACGACCCTCCAGTGCAAGACCGGGAACCGCTCAATCGAAAGCTTCCAGCATTCGCCCTGGGACCTCTCGCTCTTTCAACAATCAAGACAGTCCGCCAGATATTTGGTCAGCCGCAGCGGACGATTTCAAGAAACCAAAATCCTTCAGCGAGAGAATTGCCGAAAGCAGGAATGCCGACAGAGCCAAACAACAACGGACCGAGCAGATACAACGCAATCGCAACTCGGCTTTTCAAGTTGATACCAAAGAAATTGAAAAATACAAGGAAGAGGCTGCTTCAAGACCAAGACCAGCAAGCCCTGATAAGCGGCCGGGAGAGACTTTTAGTCGTGAGGAGGTGCTCCAGTCGTATGGCAGTGCTCAAACGCGGATCAAAAAGTCTACGACAGCTCCGAGCCTTCTAGCATCAGCATCCATAACATCACGAAATCTTAATCCCCCGGCAACTGGAAGTGCTGGTCTAAGAACATCCAAGGAACCAGATTCTTCCAACTTGGAGCCACTCTCCGGTCTCAATCTCTCAAACCGCATTCTCCCTCAATCATTCCTCAGTCGAACACTCGAGAATAAGACGATTCTTCGAATACCTCAGCTCTTGAAATCAGTCAAGGCACCAGAATTCGAGTTGCCCGAGACAATAGACGGAGACTATGTCGTCTTTGGCATTGTAGCCTCAAAATCCGACCCAAAGCAGCACAAAGAGCCGAAGAACTCGACGAAAGAAAAGGATATGTATGATGATGGTCTCAACAATACAGAAAAATACATGGTCATCACTCTCACGGACCTCAACTGGACTATTGATCTTTTCCTATTCGAAACCGCATTCCCACGTTACTACAGACTTTCAGAGGGCACGCTGATAGCTATACTCAACCCGACGATTCTTCCTCCCCCTCCAGGTAAAATCGACACGAACCGCTTCAATCTATGTCTTTCTTCATCGGACGACACTGTTCTTGAAATCGGCTCTGCTCAAGATATCGGATACTGCAAGGCTGAACGTAAAGACGGTAAGATTTGTCGATCATGGATCGACTCACGAAAGAGCGAGTTCTGTGACTTCCATGTCGACGTGCAAATTCGGCGAACACAAGCATCGAGAGCTGGCGTGAACGGTGGCACGGGATTGTTTGCGCCTGGCGGCCGGAATGCACCACGTATAGCAGATTTCAGTGCCTCGAAAGGTCAGCGTGGTGGTCGTCGAGGACTCAAACCCGAAGGTGGAAGATACGATTGGGCCACCCAATCAACCTACTTCGTCGCACCTGCGCCTAAAGCTACATCCTCTCAGGGCCCATCTATGCATCCTCGCTATGGCATGGGCAGAGGCGCATCAGCCGCGGCTCTTATTGACGGTATCGATGACAACCCTTTCACAGACCAAGTTCGCGGCAATGCGAACAAGGAAGAACGTACACGACGCCGACTTGTGGAACAGCAACGTGAACGCGACATTGCACAGAAACTCAGCTCTAGGGGTGGCAGTACTGGATCGGAATATCTTCGTGCTGGGCTGGAGCAAGCGGCATCAAAAACAACAGCGATGAAAACAGGAGCATCATCAACTCCAGGGCTGTCCACGTCAGGATCGCAGACTCCAGCAGCCAGCATATTCAAGTTCCGCAAAGCAGATGAAGTCAACCTGGGTCCCATGAAGAAGCGAGCACGGGCGCAATCAGATGATAAAGTCTCGAACAGCGGCGTGCCGGCATCCGTCAAAAAGACACGATTTATCACTGCAAAAGGCATTCGTGAAGCTGGTAGAGATAGTCTGGGGGCGTCTACGGGTAGCGAGCCGAACAAAAGGAGGGCTTATACGGTTATGAATAATGACGATAACGACGATGATGATGAGTTGGAAATTATCTAGATGATAATGGAGGTTTTGGTATTGTTAGTTCTATCCATATGCATATGTACATCTCTGTTGAGAGATGGTAGTCAGGCGTTTACAAGGGAAGAAGTCATGCATCGCGTTGTTAGATGATTCGGTTTTCGTTAACTCTGTCATAACTGAACGAATTTCATTCGGGGTATCCCCTCTTTCAATCTGATTGATATATCTATAATCTAGTATCCATCTCTCTGCTTATTGCCTTCTATTCCCTTACCCTTGGCAATATCCAATTGCTGTGCCATTGCTTGAGCCAAAACGCCAACATCGGTAATAATCGAGACCATGTCGAATCCTTGCTGAGCACGCTTTTGAGCATCGGCACCGTCAACACCTTAGAAACGAATGTTAGCAGAGGTTATTTTCAGGAGCAAGATTCCAAAACTTACAGAAGATAGCAGCCTTCTTTCCTGCGGCCTTTGCAGCCTTGAGGGTGCGCTGGATCATAGCTTCGTGCTCTTCACCACCGCGGACAACACCAGTCTGCTTAGCAAGATCGAAGGGTCCTATACATAAACCGGTCAACAACCATCTCTTTAGCTCGTAGATAGACAGTTACTCACCGATAAACAGCACATCAAGACCATCAACCTTGGCAATCTCCTCTACATTCTCAACACCTGATCTCGACTCAATCTGCACGACGACCATCAACGCCTTATCCGCACCCTCGTCATAATTCGATCCTCGAGGGAGAGAGTGAGCAGCAAACATAGGTCCGTACCCACGGCTTCCGGTTGGTGGGTATTTGCACCATTTCACGACTTTGGCGGCGTCTTCCTATACATCATGAAAAGGGTCAGAAATAGGGCGCTTGACCCTTTATTTAGGGTATGGACGTACAGCTGAATGGCACATAGGGGTCATAATTCCGTGAGCGCCGGAGTCGAGAGCTCGCTTGATCATCCATTCTTCTGCCCAGGGGACCCGGATAATAGGGCTGGCGCCTTCGGAACCAATGGCATTATTGAGCTGCATTGATCAGCCTGTATATCAAACATAAAAATGTTAGAAGGCCTACCTCGTAGTAATCCTTGTCTGAAATCAAACCGTGCTCGGCATCAACCAGAACCCAGCTGAAGCCGCCATCTGGCGAGCCAACTGTGGAACGGAGGATGGTCTTGACAACACCGGCGCCGGGGAGACTGATACATCAAAAAGTTAGTTTCTGCTTCTGTTGGAAGTGGTGCGAATAACTTCAAGGTTGCACCAGCGAGAGCAACGGAGAACTTACGTGAGCCAGAAACCATATGCTGTCGAGGGGCTTCCCAGAGTGTCGCGAATTGCTGTAGTGAAAGACATTCTGACTGTTGGTGGGGTACCTTTGCGACGTGATGTATATATTGTGCTAGGTCTATCACGATGCGGGGAGATATGAATGAGGAGATAATCGAAACAATGACCCTCGCACCCTTCAAAAATGCACTTAGAAAAGAATTGAAGATAGAGAAAGAAGAGAAGAGAAGACGGTCACAATCGCCCGAGAGAAATAAATCAATGTATCGGCTTGCTCGGGGTTCTGGCCGAGCCGTTGAGCACTTGACTTATCCGAGCCCCAAAAGGGTGTTTTTCCGAGCAGCCAAATTCTTTCTGCTCGGGATAGTTTCTACCGATACCCCGCAATATTCTCCATAATAAAAAGTATACAAGTAATTTCATGTTGTCTATAAACTATGTCTATGTATATCACCGGTAGCCACCTTCATACGACAGGTTCTGCTGTGATGCACTCAGCATCTCGAGATCACCCTCCATCTTCTCGTACTTCTTGCCTCCTCCAACAATAATCTGGCTAGGATGAAAGACGTTGAAAATCACGCTGCAAATAACCATCAACGAGGAATCAAAGACATACAAATATGCCTCGTGCTCCTGCAAAGCGCCCTGCGCTCCTTGCACGTATTCAATCACACGGTATACGGAACGGATCATGATCAACGCATTCACGGCGTACATGATCATCATGTACCGGGACCAGGGCACATTGACTACCATTGATGCTTCGGTAGGTGAGGCCAGCATACGACGATGGAAAACGATTGAGACGATGATGAAGAACCCGAAGAATATAAGCTGGATGAGGAGACCGACGATGATGATATGATTTCCTAGGTTGATTGTGTTCTGGGCTTTGGCGTTGGCCATCATGCCGCCTCCTATACATTCATCAATCTCGAGGAACACGGAAATGAAGGATCCATGGTAGAAAAAGAACTAACCTCCACTTTGGATAAGAAACGACAGGACATCACCAAACACGAAAATCTTCGTCATCCATGACGGCCGAATCAAAGAACGAGAAGCGCCGTTGAGAAGGAGAATGATGCGTCCGAGAATCATATAAATGGAAGCCGCAAAGAGGGAGGGAGCTAATAGAAGCAACAAAGTCTGTATAATATACGGTCCTAGCGTCCAGTTTGGCGTTTGCGTTGCGCTGCTATATCGTGCGGCATATCCAATCGTTTCAACTGATGGTGTCTAGTCTTAGTAAAACTCATGGCTGGGGGAAAAAGAGAGAGGAAAACTTACACAGTCCTCCGATAACAAACGGTATAAAGTACCATGACCGCTTTCGGATCATCTGAAACATATGAAGGAGTGTTGTGATAGCGAAGATGATCGCAAAGACGACAGCAGCGCTTTTCGATGGGTCGTAATCATAAAGTTTGTGTGCGCCCGCCATGTTGATCGTTGAACTTTGGACTCGTGATAAAAAAAAATAAGGATCAGATAAACAACAAAGTACCCAGTTGAACACTATCATAGAAAAGATAGCCCTAAGTATGAAATGAATCCGAAAGAACGTGAGAAGAGCCTGAAACGAGTGTGATGATGCTTGAAAGAGTGTGAGGAACAATGGAAATTGAGAAGAAAGCTGCCATATATGTAGACAATCTCATAGACCTGGCTGGCCAGGTAAATAGAAGTGGATTGCCTCACCAATTGATCGTATTGGAGCCGAATGCATGTTACCTAGTCTCGTATCTCCATCTCAGATCCAATCAACGAAGTATCCGAAGTCCTCACCCATTGCTTAAGCAGCTTAACCGCTGTCTAAAATTACTGTGTACTCCGTATTGTGCATAACAATGTCTCATTTCTTACTCGCATTCGTAAGTAATTCCTCAAGATAGCGATTAGATCCGTCCTAATCCCAAAATGGGGTGGGTTTGATATTAGGGCTCGGTTTCGGTCCGGATTGGCTCACGCACGTCGTACATTTATTCTTGCTGCCTGGTGGATCGTATTCAACCTTTGGATTTTTTAATCTGTCGGCATCGTGGCGGAGCTCTTTAAGACCCTGTTAGAGAATCGTTGTGGAAATCTTTATGCCATGTTTGAGGTAAAGAACGGATGCCGAATGGCCCGAAAATCTCGAACGTCACCGTCATATAGACAAAAACATAAGTCTCGATCCTACTACGTAGACTGACAAATTTTATGTGAAACAATCAGACCGCATAAGGCCGTATGGGTCGTGGGTGGCTGGGCAAACCAACTACGGAGTCGCTTGCTTACTGCTTACTCCATAGTTGCTAATTTACTTGTTGGCCAGCCTTAGGATCAGTCTTCGTTATTAGCGTTAAGTGTGTTTGGAGGAGGTTGATGTAAAGGCACATAGACCGCTTTGATGCTCCCTGATCAATTGCCAATGGCATATAATCTGGAGATATGTAGCTGTCGATTGTTGTAAGAAAGAAGGGATTCGGAATCAGGACGGAGATAATTTTCTGACTCGCACAATACGATCTAGTCAGATACAGGTAAGAACCGTGGTTTCCCCTTAAGCTAGTCCTATTCTGGAATCGCGGAACGAGTACGGCGAATACGATGAGCTTAATTTAAGTTGTTTAGTACGTAATAAATCATACTCGTATTACCGTATTACCGTATTACATAAGGTACTCGCTCTTCGCATCCATTACTGTATTTGGACCTAGCCTATGTGATTATGGACACACCGCATACATTGGATAGTCCTAACTTGCATGCCAGGAAGGATTAGAACGTGGCTATGCATTTCCTTCGGTCGATCCATCTGCAATGCAGATGCCTGGGAGATATGGCGAAGTGAAGGCAGATTGATATGTATCAGGAGAACGTCAATGACACAACACGTCTATGAATGGAGTGCACATTCTGCTCTCAGCTTGCTCAGCCACTGCAGAAACAGATGTCTAGGTGTCCAGCGAGTAGAAAAGCCGATCGAACTTGCGCAATATTCAGTCGCTGCTGGTGACCTCGGTGGAAACAGCGTCGTAGAATAGACAGTATTCCTTGGTTGGTTCTTCATTTGTTTCAAGGTAATTCTCTGGGTAGCATTGGTTTGTCCAGTGCTTCCACAAAGGCGTCGAACCGATCATGGAAAGTAGCGGTTGCGGTCGATCGGCGATCGAAAACAATTGTGGCGTAGATATCCTTATATCTCCAGATAGCGAGCACAGGGCTAGTACTTACCAATTATAGCAGCGACATGGGCAGCACTCCATATAACCGTCGGAAGACTGACTTATCATTCGGCAGTTTGAGCCGCTGTAGAGTTCAGCATCATATTTGAGATTGCCGCGAAGAGTGATAGCGTTTCCATGTCGGATATACCTTCGATCACTATCATCAATCTGTTGAAGAACGTCCCTCTTATACCTGCTGATACTGGTAAATCTATGACGAAAGTCTCGATACCCGATCGTTGCTCGTTCAAGGTCAGTTATTGCTAGACGAAGTTCCTTAGTTTTCTGTTTGAGATCTTGTTCCAGTTCGAGTTTTGTGGTTTTATGTTCGAGCTGATGCATTCTGGTCTTCATTCGAGTCCAGAAGGTCCCGTGATTATTGGTAATGACCATCCTGTCATCAGAGAGGTATTCCTCCTGAAGTGGATTGTTTCCTGCTGCTCTCTGGAGTTGCTGGCGGTTATCTTAGGACTCAGCCCCTGGTGTAAATTCGATGCGAAGTGTCACAGACTTGGGTAAGTGGCACATACACTTAATACTTGACTTCTATAAAGGAGTATAGGGGCCGCCAGTCCTATCAATAGAAACACACTAGTAAGAAGCATAAGCTGGGGGGTGGTGACTTTTTAACCCTTCCACAAACATGTTCTCATAATGATAGGTTGAGACCTAGCTGACATCATTGATGAATGCTGCCTCGAAGCTAACACGTGATGTGACATGAACTGGCCAATCAGATGAACGGACTTTTCTTCTGATCTCTATGGTCGGAAGGCTTCCACAGGCAAATTGATGGAAGAAATCGTTACAATAAAACACAATACAAGGGTTCCGACAGTTGGATAGCCCAAGGTATTTTTCGTACTCGTATCGTTTCCCCCAAAATGGAAACGGCAATTGAGTCTTCCAATCAGCTGCCTTGTGCCTCAGGCATGACTTAGGCGGTGAAAGGCAAAATGTCAGCCCTGCTGTTCCGGACTCAGCCATGACAACATCGATAGGATAATCTACTAGTAGATTCCTTACTCATGCTGACAAGGCTACAGCATTTTACTGGATAGTATCACGTGGCAGAATGTTCTGTGAACAGCTGGAGATCCCATTGAGATTTCGGTGATTTTCAACCGATTTATCATGCAGACTCGTCGAAGCCATAACAAATCACGTCGAGGATGCCTGGAATGCAAGCGCAGACGGGTCAAGGTACCTTCTCTATGATTTCTATCTTTCTGGTACGTTCTGAAGATTGACTTTACAGTGCGATGAAACTCGCCCACAGTGTTCAAACTGTACGAGACGCCATATGACATGTGATTATGGGACGCCATCGCTAGTCTGGAAAGACTGGAAAGAAGAAAAAACATCGCCTCAGAGTGATCACCAATCCAGCCCTCAGAGTCAAAAAGATGACATCTTCGTCACATTGGAACGATGGACGGCGTCGCAGGGCGCTGATACCATGCCTGACATGGACGTCAATGTGGTTGATCTGGAGCTGATGATGCACTGGTGTAACTCAGCCCATAAGGTGCTGGCTCGTAATGAGGCCACGGCGTGGATCTGGCGACAATTGGTTCCCCAAGAAGCTTTCTCTCATAGTTTTCTTCTGTGGGGAATTCTGTCTGTGTCCGCATTGCATCTCTCCTGCTTCAAGGGAGAACAGCATCAATCGATATATCTCAAGAAAGCCGCATTCCATCAGAGCCGAGCTTTGACCTTGTTTAGAGAAACACTGGAATCGGTTGGTTCATGGAACGGCAAGGCCGTGTTCGCTTTTTCTTCCCTGGCTGCGGTCTATGCCTTTGGGTCCCTATATAATCAGGAGCCGTTCGATCCTATCCAAGATATCTACCAGATCCTCGTACTGATCCGCGGAACAAATCAAATCGTCGCCCGTGTTTCGCAGACTCTTAGAGAAAGCGATTTCGCACCGCTCTTGCAAGTAGATGAGTATCGCAACGAGATTCCGGCTGATACGAAGGCCGCAATTGCCAGACTACATGCGCTGAACGACTCGCTTCAAGAGGGGCCAGAAAGCCACAAAGCATACCGAGACGCGATTGATGATCTTGAAGAGATGTTTGTTCTTTTCTATGGCGGTGCAACCTCCATGACGCCGTGTGGAAAGTGGGCCATTCGACTATCGCCGTTGTACCTGGAGTATTTGCAGGAACGTCGAGCTTTTTCTCTGGTCGTCTTAGCGCACTACTGTGTATTGCTTCACTGCTTACGACAGCATTGGTGCATTGCTCCGTGGGCGACACGAGTATCCAAGGCTATCTGGAACGTATTGGATATCCGAGGGCGAGAATCGATCCAGTGGGCTATGGATCGGATATTCGAGCAAGATCGATCTGCATAGAAAATCGATTTCTGGCTCACGCTGCCATGCTTCTAGGCGATCAAGGTATCAGGAGCTGCGAGGATGGAAACAATAAAAGTTGATGCCTGGAGGTTGGGGGGATTTTAATGAATTACTCACTTCGTATTCGTTTTACTTTGCTGTTTCGGTATTACGCCCTCGCGGCCACTAAGTGGATCCGGCTCACTGTAAGTTTGGATCGATAGCATTAGGGTTTCCAGGTCCCCAGAATGGAAGGCGGGTGATAAACAACGAAATTTTCTAATTCTTACCATCAAGTATAAGTACTGCTACAATTCCTCATATTCATGTCATTCTTTTCAGATTACTTGATATTGTTCATCCAATACTTGCAACTTTGAGATCTACTTGTAATCGTCGATGATGGCCTGGGTACTTTACTACTACACTCCTTCCACCGCCGCTGCGGGCGTCTTCATTGCTCTCTTTGGCCTTAGCACTGTGTATCACTTCTACCAGCTCATGCGGACTCGGACGTGGTTTATGATTCCTTTTTTTATCGGTGGCCTCCGTAAGTTCTTTCCACTATTTGTTACCTACTTCCCTATTGTCACTAACGCCTTAAACGCAGTTGAAACCGTCGGTTATATCGGCCGTATACTCTCTGCGGGTCAAGCACCCAACTATTCAACAGGTGCATATGCTATGCAGAGCGCCCTGATTCTGATTGCCCCCGCCTTCTTCGCAGCGAGTATCTACATGGAGCTTGGACGATTGATTCAAATGTTACGCGCGGAGAACAACTCTTTGGTTCCCGTGCGGTGGTTGACCAGGACTTTTGTCGCTGGTGACGTCCTGTCGTTCTTGATGCAAGCGTCCGGTATGTCTTAGATCCTTTTCAATGGCATGCCCATCGTCTAATCATTGCCGTTTGAAATATAGGTGCCGGCCTCATGGTAAAGAGTTCCTCCAACCCCTCAACCGGAGAACACATTATCCTCGGCGGTCTATTCGTGCAAATCATCTTCTTCGGCTTCTTCATGATCACCACTTTGATCTTCCAGGTACGCGTCAACAAGAACCCCACACCCGCTACAACCGGGCTATCAAAGCTCTGGCAAAGACATTTGTTCGCACTATACGTCACAAGCACACTGATCATGATTCGATCCGTTGTGCGTGTCGTCGAATACCTGGAAGGATATGATGGGTACCTCTTGTCGCATGAAATCTTCCTCTACGTGCTCGATGCGCTTCTAATGTTCGTCGTCATGGCCTTTTTCCATTTCTATCATCCAAGTGAGATCAATTGCCAGATTGGTCGGGGTGAGAAATTCTTCCAAAAGGGGTTTGAGGTACGCAAGGTTGAGTCTGTCTCTATATGGGAGTTGGAGAACCCCACTACCACTCTGGCTGTTCGATGATGACTTATGACCTCCATTTCTTTCTGATCTTCTATTCAATTTTCCTGATGTCTTTGCTCTCGCTCTCTATTTGTCGCAATGTTTTCTAAAATATCCTGTATGTATGTGAAGCGATAATCCTGTATGTATCATGACGAAAGGAAAGATAGATTCTCAATATAATAATTATCTATCTTCACGTTAGTGCCTACTCAACTATCATACCTTCACATATCTGCTTATTTACTGTTTTGCAATCATTTTCAAAATATCATAAAGTACGACATACTGTCAACTGGTACGTACTACGAAGTACGGTATTGCGTACGTAGGTTGTGGTAATAACTATAGTGGGGAGCTCCACCGACTAAAATAGTGAAAAGATCTCCGCTCGTAATCGTATGTTCTTGCCTATTCTGCAATATATGTAACCGCAAACATTTACACTTCACCTCGCATGTCTGCCCTCAGTCTTTAACAACAACATATTTTGCGGACGTACGGAGAAATTATGGGGCTACTACATTTTTCCATTACTAAACCAGGGATATTGAGCCCTACATGGGCAATTTCACATAAGCTAACTTCATGTTGCCATTTCCCTCACTTCCGAGCGTCCGCTTGCAAAGCCAGCCCGACTATGCTCCGGCAATCAAAAACATCCGCGAGATCTAATTTCATGCCGACCCCTCTACTGTGCGAGATCAATTTCATAGCTGACAACGAGTTCCCTCCAATGCCGAAAAAGTCGTCGTCCACCCCAATCTTATCGCTTGAAATACTCAACACGGACGAGAAGATATCGTGAAGTTTCTTCTCAGTTTCCGTAGACGGCATGGATAGGTCTCTAGCGACCCAGGAGTACTCCAAAATATCATTCCACGACAATTTTCCCACTTCTTCTTGGACACGGCGTCGATCAGCCTTGCCTGTTGGCCCCAAAGGAATGTAACGGATGGGCACAAATATCGGTACCATATGGTCCGAGACAGACGCCAACATGGCTTTCCGGACAGCATATGATTTCTCCTTAAAGTCATCGCTAGGAGAAAGTAAAAGGTCGCCGGCTCCATCTTCAGTTTTTGATGGGGTGCTGCCATCACCCCACGGCACATACGCTACCAGGGAGGACTGCGATTCCAGATGACCAACTAGTAGGGTGGTGGAACCAGTGAAATGCTGCCTGACGATACTTTCAACTTCACTCAGTTCAACCCACTGGCCACGAATCTTGACCTTGCTATTCTTGCGTCCATGGAAGAGAATTGTTCCATCGCGAGTATAGGAAACAAGATCCCCGGTCTTATACATCTGCGAATGATGGTCACCCGGCCTGAAGCGAGATATCCAGGAAGGATAGTCAATAAATGATGCGTTCGTCTTTTCTGGACTATCAAGGTATCCCAGCCCCACAATGGGTCCGTCGAGAATGAGCTCGCCCATGGAACCTACTGGCATCAGTCTATGATGGTTGTTCTGGTCCACGATCCACGAGAGAGCGCCCAAGCCAGTCCCGATATTGTTGGCTTCGACGACTGAGTTGACGTTTGTACGAGCATGGGAGACAACTGCCGCTTCAGCAGGCCCGTATGTATTCATGAGGTTGACATGCTTGGACCAAGTGGTGATATCTGTCGTGATGATTGCCTCTCCGATCAAACACAACGTACGGAGACTGCTAGAGACACTTTCTGGAGAAATTATGCGAGAGACGGATGGAGTGGTCATGACCCAATTCGCGTTGTAGTCATTGATAGCTTTGCCGATGTCATTCTTGAGCTCCAACTCTTGAGGAATGCAGATGCATCCACCAACGAGCAACGTGGCTAGATGGTCTCCGATACTAACATCAAACGAGTATGAGGCTAGTTGCAGGACTCGAGAGGTTGCATCTAGATTTAGCCTAGGTGCATAGTTGGCGACGCTGCTTAGGAAGGCCGAGTGGTGAACCATGGCACCCTTGGGTGCACCTGTTGATCCCGAGGTGAAAACCAAATATGCTGTATTCGTTGGCGACACATCGGGATTGGTCCAGTCAAAGGTTTCTGCTGAAGAAACAAATTTCTCAGTTTCATCTATAAGTAGGACTTCCGCCGGTCCCAGATCGGCTGCTAGATGTGCAGTTCGGGTGGAACAGATCACTATTTTGGCCTTGACTGCTTGACAGATATCACGAAGTCGCTGAGAAGGCTGAGACGGTTCGAGTAATAGAAAAGATGTACCTGTTTTCAATATGGCAACCATTGCGACTGGGGTCCAGGAACATTTATCCAAGCACACGGGCACAATTTGTCCGGGCCCTACACAGTGATTTTGAGCGAGATGAAGAGCTAAAGAAGATGAAAGCCAAGTGAATTCCTTATATGTCAACGATTGATCCCAAGATTCCACAGCTTTTGCAGTGGGTTGCAACTCGCACCGTTCCTGAATCTGGCGATGGATACAGTCATTCATCTGCTGTGGAAGATGTTGATTCCATCCCTTGATCTGTTCCTCATCCTGATCACTTAGCAGATAAAGCGAATTGGCAGATCGATGCGGGTCTGTCAACAAGATATTTACAGCCTTCTTGAAAACGGAAGCTATATTCTGTACTTGATAGTGGGCGAAAGCCGAGTCCCAGTATTTCATCCAAGCTATGAGACGACCTTCTTCCACCCGCAGTTCAACAGAAATATCATACTCGGAAAAGTCGAGGAGCTCAATCATTTGAAGCTTTAAACTAGCATCTTCTGGCAGGACTTCTGTGCCTATACTGGTGACTGAAACCATCGAGTTGAAGAGACTGTGCATAGATACACCAAGGGCGTCAAAAACATCAGCCGCCGCGACATGTTGAAAGGGCAGTGTCTGGATAAACCCGTCTTGAGTTTCCTTCAGAATCTGCAACAGAGACATTGACGGGTTTATATCGACAATGCCGACGATCATGTTTGTAAAAAGCCCGACGGCGTCCCAGATTCCCTTGACAAACAGATCTCTGCCAGATACCATGTACCCAAAACATACCGACTGCTGGCCTGTGAAGCTTTGTAGGACAAGCGCCCAGGCAACGTTTATAATATTCGAAAGCGTTGCTCCATGTTTCTGGGCAGGGTCGGAAAATTCCGATAACAACCCAATCTCAATATCGATGATGTGATACTGCGCTGGATTCCCGTCGTATTTGACATTGTTCATCTTTGGAAAAATGGTCGGCTCACGATTCTTCAGCGCTGCTGTCCAGTGTTCTAGCGCTGGTTTTTGTAATGTCTCAGCCATGACTTTTAGATAGTCTCCAATGTCCGAAGCCAGCCAAGGAGAAAGTTGCCTGTCATACGCAAGCAAAAAGTCACGCGACAGGATCCCCATCGATATTCCGTCTACGGCAACATGGTTGGTGTCCAGCCGACACACCACTTCTTGAGTAGATAGTCGTTCGATCGAAAGGTATGCTCTTGGTAAAACCGATCTGATATCGTTACCTTCCTTATTTGCTTCACCTGAGTCTTCAACCAGCTGTGGTAAGCTAGATTCCTCGTCTGCTTTCAGGACTATTTGTACTGGCTGTCTATCAACTCCACCATTTGAGACAAAGACTGTTCTTAGAGCTGGATGCCGCTGAGCGACTTGCAGCCAGGCCTCTTGCAACCTGCCAAAATCAATCTGTCCGGCTTGACTTGCCGGTGACAGCTTGAATGATAAACGGATTTTGTGCCGTTTGGGGTCGACAACCTGACTCACAAGCATGCCCCGTTGTATGGGAGAGCAAGGATAAATATCTTCTATATCTTCAGGTGCAATAAAAGCAATCTCTCTAAAATCCGGGTCCTGTATAAGAATTTGAGCAACTGTGACCCAAGGCCCCCCAACATCCATTTTCCGCAGGGAGGATAGTTTGCCATCGTTCTCGGTGATCTGTCGACGGCTTGACACCTGAGACACCAAGCCAGCAATATCAGTTGCTTGCAAGATATCCTGTACGGTCAAAGAAATACCCTGTTCCTGACACCGATTGGCTAATTTCATTGCTGCTATTGAATCACCGCCCAGCCTGATGAAGTTCACATTGCTTCCAATCTTGCTTCTCTCCAGTTGCAAACTTTCGGCAAGCAGTTGAACCAGTGTCTCTTCCAGTGGCGACTTGGTAACTATCTGGCCACTTTGTTGTTGGCCATGCATCAGCATATCCATTTCACTTCTTGCCAATCTGGCGGCACGCTCGCGCAGTTGGCGCCTGTCAACCTTGTTTGTCGTTGTAGTCGGAAGGGCCGCCAAGGATAGATATACCAAAGGTACCATATAGCTTGGTAGTATGCTGCGTAAAGATGAGTCAACTCTCTGTAGCTTTGACTTAAGAGAATCGTCCGCCATTAAAAAGTCCTGATGCCCAGGATCTATAGTGTCAGTCGTCTGCTGCCGATCTTTGAGCCAGAGAAAAGCTGCCAATACCGCCGAGCTCTTCTTTGGATTGACTAGCTCAACAAAAACATCGGCTTCATCACCAAGATTTTCTAGCAATCGATCCTCAATATCCCGTAAATCAACTCTTTGCCCACGTATCTTGACCTCGGAGTCCTTGCGACCCAGGTGGACGATTGATCCATCGTCTTGGTAACGCGCTAGGTCACCAGTCTTTAGAAACCTTCCTTTGCCTATCAGGGTGAAGTCTTTGAACCACATTGGCTCGCTGACAAAAGTCCTGGCCGATCTATCCGGGTCATTGAGATATTCGCAAGCGACCGCTGGTGTTTCAGCAAGTATTTCACCCACCGCACCGACTGGAGCGAGCTTGTTATGATCGTTTGGGTCTACAAGCCACATGCGGCCGTTGGGAGACTCTCCGACATTGCGAGGATTGCCTTCAAGACTGAGTCGGGTGTTGATGGTGAGAATGCCGCAGTTTTCCGACATCCCATACCCCTGAAAGAACCTGACTTTATTCAACCATTTTTTGAGCAGCGTTTCTGTTAGGGGTTCGCCGCCTACGGCCAAGGTATGAACCGTGGGAATGGCTTCTGGGGTCGATAATCTTCGCCAATGATGCTGGAAGAATTGCTCCGTTTACAGCCATACGATTCATAGCACGCACCAGATCATTCATTCGTTCGGCATCTGAAGGTATGCAGAGAGTGCCACCTGTGAGAAGAGCAGAGAATGTTTCAAGCAGAGAAGTGGCAAACACGTAGGGTGCAAATTGGAGTATCCTCTTACAGGAGGAGGCATGGAATGGCCATTCATTCCCCACAGGAATAACACTCGCGAGGGCCCTGTGATTGATAACGCATCCTTTAGGCGTACCCGAGCTTCCCGACGTAAATGCCAACATGGCACGGTCTTGACTGTTGTTGGAAGGCACAAACGTAGTAGAGACTGGACTAGCATTTGGAAGATTCGAGATACTCGACATTGTAATTTCCATCAACGGAACACCCAGACTATTGTCACTGAAGTCATCGAACAGGTTTCTCTGGAGGGGGGGATGGAGAATCAGACTTGGGTTCGCCAGAGAGACAATGTGCTTTTTATGGCGAGCTGGATGAGCTGGATCCATAAAGACAAACGCGCCGCCAGATCGGATGACTGCTAGTTGAGCCACCGTTGCAAGAGGTGACCTTTCAAGGCATAAAGCGACGACTGCATTGGATTTGATACCGATCGAGTGTAGATGACTTGCAAGTTGATAGGTCAAGATATCTAGGTCTCGGTAAGTGAGAATACCATCCCACGAACATATTGCAGGCTCATCGGCGTGTGTTTGGCAGATTTTTTGGACCAATTCATAAACGTTGGCAGTTGATGGCTCAAGGATGGGGCGTTCGGCAGTCCAGCTGGCTATTTGTCTTTGATTCTCCAAACTGAACACATTCAAATCCCTCATGATCAGCTTAGGATGAGACGCTATTTCACGAATGATATGCTCAATATTCGAAGCAAATTGACCGAAGAACTTGCTGCTCAGTGCACCAGCTTGCGCACAGAGAAAGACATGGTAAGACTCGATGTCGATCACTAGGCCAAGTTGACATTCCGCTTCGCCGTGGGAAATTTCTGAAAGGAGGCTCTGAGATCGACAAAAAGCCAGTTTGGTGTTGATATGATTGTATTTTACATGGTCTGCCGATACTGTCCTCTCAATTTCGGGAGCGGCACTGGTGACAAGATCGCGAGGAGCCCGGTCTTGATCAAAGGTGACCTTAACGAGGCGGTGATCCTCCTCATTCTCAATGAGACCAGGCTTTCTAAGCCAAAAGGATATTTGTTCGATGTTCAAAAACTTGTGTAGGAATGTTGACCACACGGCCGAGTAGAACGAAACGGTATCTTCTACCCCTCGTTCTCTCCTCTCCTTACAAACGGCATCGTCCAATTCTATTCTCCGGATATAGACTGTCTTCCCATCATCTGATTTACCCAATGTGTCGAACGTAGGAAACATGCAGGAAGGGGATGCTTCGTCGCCTTGCTTATCTGGTAAAGCCCCCGTGTCCATGCTTCACTGTGGTTATTCGATGTTGTTGAGACAGGAAATAATGAGACGGCGCAAGACACTGCAACTGTGAGATTGTATAAACGTTGAATGACCCGGTTATACCTTGGTGTTGCATGCCAGCTTTGTTGGTGCTATGCATTTCCTGTTGGTGGTCGGCAATGTAGCACATAGGTACGTGGCATTGCATGCAGATGCATACAAGTGGCTGGCTAAAGTTCGGAGCTGTTAGAATTATTGACTACCATCCATGGCCTACTGTTTTTTTGTTTCTCAATTTACAAAGGATATACATGTATCGCAGTGGTATCATACAAAATAATTATTCTAGAAATTGAATGTCACGTTCAAATCTGTCACACATTTGGGCAGGAGTTAACAGTCACCAGTTGACATCGATCGTATCATTATTATGGAAAACCACTGCTTCGACTCAGCTCTCTGGTTGCTCTGCGTGTTTCTTCGAGTATTTTGCTCTTAAGCCTATTGTATATATATTCACGGATGAATCTATTTGTCAAATAATTTCTTGATCTGTGTGGAATTTACACAGCACAGGAAATGCAGGCTTGGTGTTGATCTCGAATTTGATCTGTTGCTCCAGCCCATGGTAAGAGATACCCGCAAACTTCTGAAGAAGGCGCACAATGATGTACTCCATCTGGAATTCACCAAAAGATCGACCAAGACAATTCCGTGGGCCCGTACTGAAGGGTATGAATTCTCCCTCTGGAGGAGTCCACTCTTTCCATCGATCTGGTCGCCAGCTATTTGCGTCAATGCCGACAGAGGTCGGTAGTCGATGCATTCCGAAAATGGACGCAACTACAGTAAAGCATCGGTTAGATATTAATTGTGTTGACGAGGATTGTAAGGGTACTTCACTCACAAACAACATGGCCCTTTTTTACAATAATCAGGTCTTGCCCATCTCCTCCACCTCCGCGAGGAAGACTTGTATCGTGTAGCGCCTCTCGAAAGTTGAAGCCGACTATGAACCATTAGTTTAGTCGACACCCGATACTTATTGCAAATACAACTTACTCGGTGGAGTCAAGCGCATGGTCTCCTGGATGACCATCTTCAAGAAAGGCATTCTCTCTAGTGTGGCCAGATCAGGGGCTTTTTCGAAGCCCAGGCTTTTAGAGAAATGATGTTAACTCTAGCCGACACTCAACTTAAATCGAGGGTAGTCAACGAACTGGGATTGTATTTCTGATCGCAGTCTGGCATATACATGGGGATGTCGTGCGAGTTGATAGACGGTCCAAGATACCCCTATGACTGTGGGGTCCTAGAGGCTATGAGTAACACGGTAATTCAGTGTTGGGTAGAGAGTTTCCTACCTTTCCTGCAAGGAGAAGAGCCAGCAAAAAAGTCTCGCGTCGGCTGTAGACAACAATAAGTGAGTGAAATAGAGTCTAGATAAGCATTATCGTCGAATTGGCTTGGGTTAACCTACCGTGGTTTGTAGCGCTACTTTTTCTGCACTACCTTTAGAAGAATCCGCGAATTTGATCAAGCTGGTGATATATTCATCGACATCTTTCTTAGCCTTTCTTGACATAAGCCAGCCAACGATGCCCCCAACCGGTCTATATCACACTCACTGTCAGTAAAAAAATTTGCTCAATGTTGTTTATCACCTACCCAAGAAATAGGTGAAGCGTCCCTGCCAGACCGAGGATATGCTTAGCTCTGCGGAATTTTTCATATGCAGCCACATCGGGGACCTTGTCCTGTCCCAGGAATCGATGCAGTGAGATATTCAATTGCAACCGGTCGAGTGCATCGTATACGTCGAGTGCATCAGTGTTTTGACTTGATAGAATGCCATCTAACAGTTCTTGCACATGTCTTTCTGTAATTTGAATGTCCGATTCTTTAATTCCGGCAATCTGGTATCAAATATTTATATAAAGAAGGACAACTGAGGTAGTAGAAGGCAATACGTACATAGGTGCGAAGTTCTTTTCTTTTTATCCGCCAACGTTCCCCGTCCGCTATCACACAGGATGATATTAATCAGCCATATGCAAATAATGTATAGCACACACAATGTATACCGGTAAATATGGAGTCAGTCGCCAGATATCCCAGGGTCTTATGGTTTGAGACTCCTTTGCCTAATCCCGAAACTAAACCGAAGAGTAAATGACTCGACACAGATAGCATAATCGGGAGGATTCAAAGTGCACCTGAGTAGTAAAAATTGCCTTCAAGTTCTCGGGTTCCTCGGTCAGGATGAATCGAGTGCCAAAGATATTCATCTCGGCAGTATGACCGGGAACATTGAGAGCATCGGTGATCCATTCCGTGAATCTATTACATTTCAATTGGCGAAGAATAGATTGAAGGGTTCTGATTCCTACAGTAAGATTAGTTACGGACCAAATGACTTTTGAGCCGACTTTTCGTACCCAACACTCCGCTTGGCTGGACGTGGACTGGCGAATTTGTCCGTTGGCTTCTGGAGACACGATGTATGAAGATAAGGAATAGGGGAATAGCCAGAACAAATGACGACCAGATCATTGTAAATGCCTTCTTCTGTGCCAGCCAGTAATGACCGGTCAAGATCAATGTTGTAGCAAGAATAAAGAGACTTGCATATGGGATACCGAATGGTCAGATCTATATACGTAGATACGTAATGAATACATAGTTACTTGAAATTTAGTCCATTACGGTACGTGTAACATAACCGGGCGGCTCTGAACCATACCAAGTACCTGTATTTCGTACTAGATTTGTAACGCTAGATGGAGATCTACCTCTAGTCTACTTTATCGGTTCGTCCAACTGTGGACGCTTGTTGACAATGCTCGATATCTTGAGAATGCAGTCTCCTCCAGAAAAATAATTCTGTCCGAAGCCATTTGCAGATCCGGGTCTGAGCTTCTGCGCTTGGTTCGGTAACCCGAAGTAGGAGGAAGTACACAGACATCATGTCCAGAAATACGTAAATCATACTTGAAACGAGACGGTCTTGGAATTGATATCCGAGTTATGGGCGATGTCCTAAAAAGTGGCTACTTGACGCGTATATCAACCAGTATCTTACATGGATCTCCAGAGATCCTCAGGCCCTGTGCTACATCGGAGCAGTACTTGATTGCCGATGAGGGAGTAGGCGGAGACTGATCATCTGTAGGAGCAACTTTAATTTCGATATTAGTTTCCAAATCGAGCCCTGTCATTCAGCATACATGTACCTGAATATGTACCACGTACCAAATGGAATTTCGAGTATTGAAAGAAATATCAACTGAAAGTTGTTTTTCATACAATCTAGTCGGTCGCTCCTCTCCTCGTTTACACTTTCTTTCTAAATTGATAGTCGTGAAATACAATGTTGATCAAGCTCCAGCCAAAACCCCATAAGGTGCATGCAGCACGAAGCACAACATAGCCAGTATTTTCGGACTGAAGTACCCAAAGCATTTCTCATTTATGATATGATGCATGTCACTAATATTCGAGACTTGGTCCCTCCAGGGATGGTTTAATTTTTATATTCTGGACTTTCTCAAACTCTGAGATTCCTCGACATATTGACATCCTGTCTAAAATCAGATCTATGGAGCCAAAATGAGTCGCTCATCATACCAGTACACTGTTCTCCCCTGGGACTACAAAAGTGTCGTACAATGGGCTCCCAAATTCATCGATTTTCGACTAAATGCCCTTGAAGCAGCACCATCTGAATTCTCGTCGTCCGTGGAGATCGAGTCCAGCATCTCCCTCCAGGAATGGGTGTCTATCCTCACTCAACCAGCTTTCCGTGTGGCACTGTGCGTTACGACAACTACCTCCGAGGAACGAAGTCCCGAAATCTGGTGCAATGAGTGGGCTAGTATCCTTCTCCTATACGGCCCATTATACGATCTGAACATTCAAGACAAAATCCTAGAGACGAGATGGTATGTCGGTGGCGGATTCGTGTCGCCCGCACACAGAGGCGGCAAAATCATCATTGATATATTCCACCACATTGTGCATCAGATCCAAGAAGTCTATCTGGGCAACGACTTGCATCGTCGATATGGATTCAAAGCTCTCAAACTCGTCACAAGAATCGAGGCCATCGTTCACGCCTCGGATGAGGCTAAGATGAAGTACTATGCTATAGCTGGTCTACAGAAATCGCAGGTTATGACTGTAGCTGAATACGTTCGGACGGGATGGAATTTTCCTATTACCGGCAAGGAAGACTTTAAAATTGCGGTGCTAGCACGAGTAGTAGAGAAGGCCAGTGCCATTACAGCTCGCTTGTGAGCTACTCCTGAATATGTATTGTATAGCTGAGTTGGTCGCATCTGGTGCCGATCTTGACATACGGTTTTCTTTGTATGTTTCTTGACCTCTCTATTTATTTTCATAGGCGGCCAGTCATGATTTTAGTTGCAGCCGATGATGACCTATTGATACGACGAACCTTGCTCCGCTAATCCTCAATCCTATTGATGGTATTAGTGGGTCACGGAGATGATGTACTCTGTACGTACTGCAAACGTTCCTTGCATTTCAGTTTCTGCAATAACCAACCAGCAACCTTGGAATGGACTGCCTTTAAGTGACTATGTCCACAGCTAGACAAGTGGTATTGATCGCTCTCTTGTCCTACTTGACTTGTCGTGCGTGCAATCATATTATACATACTACAAGAAAATTTTGGGACGCCGACGTCTCCTTGCACACGCTCATCTGAAATCCTTCACCGACATGTCTACACAAGCACCGTAGCGGTAAGTAAGTATGTATAGCTACGTAACGGAATACGAGATGCTGGTACGCAACGTATCGTAACGTGACGTAACGAGATCTAAGGTAGTGGAGCCGATCTACTATTACATAGTAAAGTCTAACTCCACATGACCGTTCATTGACCTTTTCTGGAAATTAGCCGAGAGGGTCTGGCCCTACCATCAAAGTCACGAATACAAACTCAAGTAGGCTGTCTATCAACGAGCAAATATAGGCAAGCATGTCGTTCCATGCTCTAAAGCCTACCTACTGACTACCCAGGTTGCTAGCTTACGCTCTACATCGGCCAACTCTATTTCAGATATCAATTGACTTGGATTAGTTATCGCTGAATTCAACGAACTCTATCCATGTCCGAACCGGTGCATATTGCCACCATCATAAAAATGTAAAAAGACAAATAATGGCCCAGCAAAGATGAAACGCAATCTCAAACGCCTTGTCATGGACATTAGAACATACAGGTAAGAGGGGAATCCGACAGAATAGGCCGTTTGAGATGAAAAGAAAGAAAAAAAGACAATTACTCGAAAAAACCTGACAGCCATGAATGTGAAAAAAGGTATCTTTGACTTAGGCACCACTAAAATAACTCCTTAGAACTCCCGCTGTGGCCCAATCCTAAGAGATAGGCCGTATGATGGATTCGTCGAATTGATGTCCGAATCAGAACATGTCCCTTGGCGACAAACGACTATCAGTGAGCTCTGGTCCGTTTGGCTGCGGGGGCAGGCGAATCAGTAAAAGGATCGGCTTCACGCTTTTTCGATCCAGACACTTCGCCAGGCTGTGTCTTCTTGCGAGCCCAGACACTGAATGGACTGCTGCGTTTGTCAGTCTTCTTTGTCTCTGAAACAGCAGAATGGACGGGCTCTGTTTTATCGTCGCTGTGCACACGAAGAGTACGAGCGCGTAGCGAACGTTTAGGTGTTGTCTCGAGCTCTGCTTCAGAATGAACAATGTCTGCGCTTTCAACGGAGTCACCAGGTTCTTCGATATCGGTAGTAGCCTCTTCGTTCTCATTGACAGAGTCAGACTGCTTGGCTTCTAGTAATGGTGCAAAGAGACGGCGACCTTTGATACCTGAGCGAGTCAAACGCGGGGCATCGAGATTTACACTACTGTCAAGCAAGTCTGGGCGAACGGCGAAGAAGCCCAATTCGTCTTCTTCGTTCTGTTCATCTTCAGAATCACTGCGTTGATAGTCGAACTTGCGAAAGACCTTTTTTCCACGGCTAAAAAATTGTTAGCATGAAGATCCTTAATTTTCAAGAAGATGTAGCAACTTACAAGGTGTAGAGCATCCCATCAGTCCGTTTGACGGCTTCTTTGGGATCAATTTCTGCTGCCACATGACGAGAACTGACACGCTGACGCTTAGCCTTGGGAGTTTCGCTATCAGAAGACATCTTGAGCTCTGATTTGCTCAAGAATGGGTTGTCGAGGCTCTTGTTTGCCACAGGGATACGATCACGACTGTCTGTAAAGATTTCGATTGAGTAGCTGTTGCCAGTGGAATCTTCGTGGAAACTGTCCAGGGAAAATCCACTGGGTTTCTTTGTGCTTTTTGCGGGGCTTGAAGACGAGGCGTTGACAGGAAAGAGAGAACGTGCCGTAGCACCGAAAGTACCAATCGACTTCTGATGGCGAGGAGTCTTTGCAGGGGTGGGTAAAAGAAACGAACGTCCTGGAAGAATCACCGACCGCGAGAATTTATGTGCTGAGGCGCCTCCTGCACCGTCTGAAAGGTCTGAAGATTCCAGTTCCTGGATCTCGTTGAGTAGTGACGCTTTTCCACGAACTGTCTTCTTGCGGGGAGAAAGAGTACTGGGAGGAGACAAAGTGTCGACTTCGTTGCGACGCGTGGATTTTTTGGGAGATGGTGGTGGAGGAGTTGCGTGCGCCTCGCTAGAACGTTGCCCTGCTAGTCGAGCAGATTGTCGTGTGGGATATGGATCGAAACTGTCGTAGCCAGCGCCATGTCTGGGTGCCCGTGGCTCGCGTAGCTCACGAAAGTCCGAAGGCGGAGGAGTCGTCGCCATTGCGATCACTCAATTCGAGAGCTCGAGGATATTCTGGTAGTCTGATGAGAAGTCGCTAAGGTGGACAGGTGAATGTAAACAAGGGATTGTTGATTATTGATTATCCCTCAAGCGCGCGCCGACGGTCGCCAAAATGGAAGAGTTGACACGAGCAATTGAGATCGAGAGTAACCAAGTCAGATAAGATGCGCCAAAGACAAAATGTAGAGTAGGTGAGACGTCTTCCAATTGTTGCAGTGTAAAAGGACCAAAAGAATGATGGGATGGAGAGGAGGAAATGTTGTTGATATGGAGAAAGACTGGGATGAAGTGCGGAATGCGTGGTTGTTGGCAGAAGGACCTCCAGCCACTCGCTTTAATTCGGGAGGCTGACACGCCCGCCTCTAGCCTGTTTGGGCTCCGCACCACGCCCGCCCAGCTCGATGGATATTCAGCGAGAACAAAGAAAGGAAATTAATATTGATGGCTTAGTATAACTAATGTAACGGTGTTGGTATTTTCTCTTCGCGTAAATTGGAGTTGTACGTACTCTGTAGGCACATACAATCTATGCTCAACGCTGATTGGCTAGTCGTCGTCCGCAGCCGATCCCCATGCCCCGCCAAGTCGATTTTTCGATGTTTACTTGGACAACACATCAATTACGCGTTGTGTCATATTAAGTTCTAACATTGCCCAAAACAATTACTACGCATCTTACAATATAAATTCATCTGTCAGCAATGGCTATTCCGAGCGCGACGCAGGAGATGGACAGATTGCAGCTATCGGACGAAGACACAGAAGAGCTATGGAATTCACCCTCACAACGACGCACAAGACCTGTTCCTCAAAGAACACCGGCATCAGCAGACAGACTGGCAAACCAAGACACCAAACCCTCGCTCGACCAAGAAGAAGCTCGGGAACTCGCACTACGGAATGAACTACAGACTGTGAGAAACGTGAATCAAGCTATTGAAGGTGTTTTGGAAAGTCTGGAACGAGCCAGAGGGAACATGGAGGTTTGTAATTTCTCCCGAAATATTGAATCTGGTAGTAGCTGACCGATAGTAGACGGTATCACGTACAGTCGAGTCGGCATCAACGCTCCTCAACACATGGACCCGAATCCTAGCACAGACAGAACACAACCAAAGACTCCTCCTCAATCCCCAGTGGCAAGGCGCCTCTCACGACATTGCCGAAATGGAAAGCGAAGCAGCAGCAAAACAACAGGCTGCCGAGCGACGAGAGCGAGAACTCCAAGAACGTCGCGAAGCGGCAGCCCGAAGAGCAGAACAAGAAGAGAAAGCGCGAGCAGCTGCCACAACGGCGACGGGGCGAGGTCGAGGTACAACCAGAGGGAGAGTGGTACGGGGAGGAGGACTGGGGAGGACGCCGAGTGTCTCTGCTCCTAAAAGTACTTCTACTACTAGTGCAACGAGAACGGCTCGACCAGCTTCGGCCGCATCGACGCGACGGCCGGTCAGTGGGATTGCCCGTGGTTCGAGTGCTGCAACCCGCGGGCGTGGTAAACCTTAGATTCCCTACTTATATCCCTACTTATAGACAACAATTGATACCCGGCTGCAGCGACAAGCTACAGCTATTCGCATATAAATGGCAAATAATCTGTTACACCGTTTCGCAGAGTTCCTGTTCGTGAGAGTAAATAGAGCGCGGAGCAAATTAACCAATAATATATCCCGGACGCGTGAAAGTGGGGCATGTATATTAAGCTCCCCTATCCGTCTTAATTAATCTTATCAGCCAGGCAGCTCAGAATGCGACATCTCTCTTCTTCTTGTAGTTGAGTACGGAGTATAGGAGAACGACAGTGTACTCACACATAGACTTGCTATAACCCTCTCCCAAAGGCAGCGACAACGGCAACCCCATCAACATGAACTTCGCGCCATATCAAGACGAGTCCCCCGAAGTCGAAAGAGCTCTCTCACCTCCACCTCCATTCTCAACAGACCCAACAAATCGCACCAAATCACCCTCACAGAACCAATATAACAATAACAATAGACAACAGCAGCAAAGATCAACACCACCGCCATATCAAGCATCTCCCACCTCACATTTCTACAACCCCTCAAACGGCGGATACGGATATCAAGAAGCAGCATCGGCGTCATGGACAGATCCCGAAAGTCAACAGCAACAGCACAATAATAGGGGCGGGTATGGAGGCGCACGCGCAGACCTCGACGCGTTCGAGACGAGTTTGCCGTTAAGAGTTGATTATGAGGCTATGTTGGCGTATTTGTTGCTGCCGCCGGCTGGAGGGGTGTTTTTGTTGTTGTTTGAGCATAAGAGTGATTATGTCCGGTATGTTAACGAACACTGAGAAGGAAGTGTGGGAATAGCCGGTTGATTCTTGAGGAATAGATTCCATGCATGGCAGTCAAGTATGCTGTTTAGCGCTATATTCGTTCGTCTCCCGGTCTTATCATACTCGAGCTTTGTGACTGACGTCCAACAGGTCTTACATCTCATATTCTCCTGGTCAAGCATAATCTCCTGGCTGATGTTCATCGGTGATATTGCTCTCATCGCTTTTTTGAGTCTGCACGCGTATCAAGATGGTACGTCCATACATGCACTCGATAAAGTATCAAACTAACTAGTTATAGTTGACTCCCTCGATCATTACGAGGTACCCATCTTCGGCCGACTAGCGAATTCATTTGTGGATGACGAGTGAGATAATCTCGACTGATAATCTGCTTCGCCGACTATCTTTTTCCTATCTCTGGTCTTTGTCATGTACAGTAATCGATGTCGAGGAGCTTTGAGCGTTGATTGCGCACAGTAGTTCGATTTTACTTCATTTATACATATATTTTAATAGCATTTGCATATACTCCATATTGGCTATAATCTTACGATTCCAGTTACATACATGAACTATGTTGTAGAAACAGTCATGGGTCACTAAGTATATAAGGACCAGTTGACTATTATTATAACCTCAGACCTCTACCAGACGACAAGGTTCAGATTTTAGCAATATAAGATCAACAAGATAGGTTAAGCGGACTGGACATGCGAAAGGAAATGCAATCTTCGTTCAAACTAGTCATGATACGTATTTACAAAGAAAAACATAATCAGATTCAACCTCTATTAGAGGAATTTGACAGCACCAAACGGAAAATTGTTTGACATGATTAGAAACGGTGAAAAACAAGGGTAACATGCTTGTTGGAAGGAAACATAAAAAAAAAGCCAAAATTAGAGATCAATAGAAAAAGTAGAAGGGTTTCAGAGAGAATAGGAGAATAGACGAAAATAAACGAAAAAAGAAGTCGCTCACAAATATACATCTGGTCGATACCCATTCATTGATAACATAGGAATTTGCATGGGTCATCGACAGATTGAAAAAGACGTTAGAAGATTAAAGCAGGCGGGGTCGGGTCAAGAATGAAAAAATAATGTGCAAGACACAACCCATTAAAGTTGCTCGTGTTGGTGGTTAGTTTATACATTGTCGTCGAAAGTCGTTAGATGCTTTGCAGATAATTGCTTGGGACCAAGCCAGGGTGGCCTCGGCTTCCAGTCACTTCTGCTTCCCACCATCCATCATCTTGCAAGCGCAAAACCGCGAGGATGTCTCCTTTGGAAAATCCGAGCTCCTCAGGAATAGCGGCATTATAACTATACAGAGCACGAGCTGTACGTGAAACTCTATTAGTAACCAAATATGAAACAAGCATTATAGGATATAGACTTACCAAAATGCAAAATTGGACGACCATCACGGCTGAGGTGTCGAGCAGGGTCGGCAACAGTGATGCTCTTGCTGCGAGATCGTGATACTGAATCTGCACCATTGCCATAGTACATGGATTGCGGCCGGCCAGTATTCTGTCCTCCTCTTCCATTGTAGGAGTCGTAGCCGCCTCTGTATGACTCTACATGGCCTCCGGAGAGTTGAAGCTCCATACCATTAGCACTAGCTGGGCGGGTCTCTTGTGCGAACGCTGGACGTGGTGAAATTGGCCGAGCAGCTTCTACAGGGGATGCGTGTCGAGAATACTGCTGTGGCGAGTACCCACGATCACTGCCAGGGCGAGTGTTGGTAATTGGAGACTGAGTGTTGCGAATGTTATAGTTCCTAGACTGATACGTTGTCGGAGCACGGCTTGCACTTCCTCCTTGAGCTCCAGCCCCAGTACTGTACTGATTGGCGCGTGTATCTACCGGTGCAGGTGCAGGCTGAGGGCTGGCACTTCTTCTGATTGTTGGGGCAGGAGACCGAGCACGAGGTACGTCTTGAGCGGAAGCATAGGCCCTAGTAGTGGTCCGCTGAGGATTTTGGGAGGCGATTGCTGGAGCGGGAGAACGAGCACGGGGTAAATCTTGCACAGGAGCTGCCCTAGTAGTGGTACGCTGGGGCCCACCAAAGCTTGGAGCAGGAGATCGAGCCCGGGGTACTTCTTGAGCAGGAGCCTGAGCCCTTGCAGAGCTCTTTTGAGGACTGCTGGACCCACCAAACATATTTTGAGCTTGGCCAACATATTTCTGAGTCGTCTTCTGCATTTGGGCCGAAGTAAACGCCGGCTGTGGCGCATCCAATCGCTTCGCAGGTTCATTGTAAGAAGGGGGCGGTGCATCTGCATTTCCAGTATTTCCATAAGTAGAACTAGTGGCAGATGGAGCAGGCGTTGCCAAACCATGATAGCGATCGGCTGAGACACGGCCTGCTGAAGGTTTCCCGACTCCTTTGAGGTCGGCAAGCGCTCTAGCAATCGGGTCAAGGTCGTCTTCCAGAGGCTGCGATGCTTGTGTTGGTTTTTTGTCTGGCGAAGCTACATCGAACACATTGTTTCCAATGTTCAACTGAAAGTTCGCTCTAGGATCCACAGGCTCTGGACTAGTAGACCGTGGGGGCTCCGGTGACTGCTGCTTGTAGACAGGCTTGGTTGGGCTACGAGAGTAAGACTGCGACTGGCGGTCTTTGTCGTGGCGACTCTTTCGACGGAATGGGCTATTGCTGAAGAAGGCACTTCGTTTCTTTTGAACTTGCTTTTCAGGAGTCATTCCTGCCATTGCGACGCCGTTGGTTGGCTGCTTGACTGGTGACTGCTTGCCGCTGGGAGGCTCTTGGCTTGAGAATGATGTAGGGTTGGAAATATCACTCGCGTTATCTTCTCGGCTAGAAGGCCTGTACGCACTGGTCGCCGAGCTACGCTCAGATGGAGGTCCGGTGCGGCAGAACATAGTCATTCCGTCTGTTGGGTAGGAATTATGAGGCACATTTCCAATCTCACCATGCTGATTTGGATCATAGTTGGGTGGTAATTGACCACCACGTCGAAGATCTAGAGGCGAAGGCTGCACTGGCTGCGGAGGTTGCGCAGGTTGAACTGGCTGCACTGGCTGTGCAGGCTGACTCTGAGGCATTGGTTGAGGGCTTGACCTCTGGGTTGTCATCGTAGCTTCTCTACTCTCTGTAGCGGTGAGATTAGGTAGGCCCATCTGAGCAGCCAACTCTGAGCTTGGGTCATGATGAGATTCGTAGGTGGAAGGCTGAGGCGAGGAGCTCCGGAAGGCAGGATTGATGGCTCTTTGAAACTGTGCCACAGAATAGTTGTCTTCGTCGGAAGCTTCTGAGCTGGTGTCATTGATATCTCCGCGAGCAAAGTTGATGAATCTAGGTGCATCTGGTATCTCTTGTCCAGTACCGCGGTCTTTAATAAAACTACCAATGTCTTTTTCGACCTCGCAACCCTCCAATGAAACACGAATCTTCTCACAGGACTATACAATTTGTTAGCTTTTCTTCTTGTCCACGAGGAGATAAATAAAACATACAGCATCATCACTGACGCAAACAGTTGAGGCAATATTTGCGTAAGCCCACAGACTGCTCTTTGTGAAATCGAGTCTTTCTTCTTCAAGGTCTTGGAATTTCTGCGCAAAAGTTAGTCATCACTCGAACCCACGCTATTGATCCCTGCTTACATCACAAGCCGCCTTCCATTCTTTATTCCAGCGACCGGTCGTCTCTTGAAGGACTTTCACTGCTGCCTCGTATTCATTGCTGTTTGAAGCAAGCTGGATTTGTGTCTTCTCAAGCTTTGCTTTATTCTTTCGCTCTTCCTGGCCCATGACCATGTGACCTTGTGCTAGGTAGCCTTTGATTCGCAGACAGTCTTGCTCGTATCTATCTCTCGCCTGTTTTCCCCTTGGGTTAACTAAGCATGTCCTATTCACATGATAACCGCCAGTACCAACCTTGTTCACTGTATGTGTCTGTTGATTCTTGATCTTCAATAACTTTTCAATGCTGTTCTGCACTATCTTTCGTCGTTCTTTCATACCACCGGCAAATGCTGCTAGTGGCTCTTCCAGCTCACTTTTCATCTGCTGCGAGATGGCAGCATGTGCCTTTGCAATGGCTTCTGTCTCGCCTCGTACAACATCAAGAGAAACGCGTAAGGTACCGGTCTCGTTCGAACCGAGGGACTTGCGACAGAGTGCGAGCAATTTTCGTGCGTATTCATCCTCAATTGCGGCGCGAGCTATGAACGTTAGGATTCAGGTCAGCTTCTCAGAGAGTATGTAGATAACTCACTATTATAGAAGGATTTTATTTCATCACACGTTACTTTTGCATTATGCATTCGTTCCAATAAAGGGATTACACCGGCATCGTCTTTACCCCAGAAGTTGTTGGCAACTAGACATGACCATTATTAGTATCGAATATATCCAGGATATGGGCTCATTCGACTTACAAGACATCGACACGGTCGGCCCGTCCACCATAGTTCCAGGCATTGTGATTTGAATTCGTATCAATCAAGAGGATGTTTCAGTGTTTCTGAGCTTCGACCAGCGTGTGCTCGGGGTAACCCGCTAGGGAGACGTAGAATAAAAATAAGAGAGAAACAAAAAGAAGGGACGATAGCTAGTAAATAGCCAATACTCAATAATAGACGGTCGTTACAGTCGTTGCACACAGTGGTATCCAAGATCCAGAGTGTTGAAGAAGGGTAGGAAATGATCGAAAGGAGTAATGGAATGGAGCACAAATTCGTGGGGAGCTCCAAAGTGTCAGTTGTGCTGGATGTTTACGGTGGGCGTCTCTCGGGGCAACCACGATCCGAGTGCGCAGGGGTGGGTAACCGTGGCTTCCCGAGTCCCACGCACTAGCCCCAATACGTACATAGGCCAATGATGTCGCGGGTTCTTTGTTGTATCACGTGATGAGACTCGACATCTTGCAGCCTTGAAATTGTGGCAACCACCCTGATCAATCGTCCATCGGGAAGCAGCTACAGGCTACCTAAGCACATTTCTTCGGCGATCAACATCAGTTTAAATACATTGAGCACATAAAAGTCCTACGTGTTTGTGGCAGCCTGAGCAGGGTAGCGCTCGCAGCGTGAACTTGGCCATAGTGGCATCAATCTCTGCCATTTCTTCATATCGATGACCAGACTATTCACTGCTGCCCTCTCCGCCGTCGTCGCACCAGGGATTGAGATGGTGGTCGGCATTCCCGGACGTCTCTGCAGTGCTTTAACCCAGTTGATCGCAAGCTGAGCCGGTGTGCAGCCCTTCTTTTGAGCCACCTGCTCGACCTGCGCGACAAGCTCCAGATTGATTTTGAAATTACCCGGTTGAAACCGAGGAAAGCGTCGCAACAGAACATCAAGTCCGGAGAGCTCCTTATTTTCCTCTTTAGGAACGACGATAAGATATTAGTTCCATAGAATCGGTTAAACAGGTAGCTTCTATTTCCTTTAGATTCGCCGTTTATGAGACTGTGGGCTCATCTACGATATCTCGCAGTAGTACCTTACCTGCTTTTGCTGTCAATTTCATGATAGGGAAAAACAGTGAAACGACATTGCTACAGTAGAAGATGTAGCCTGGAAAGTCACGGATGGTCTTACTATCGAAAGGCGAACTCTGAGTATGTGAGGCCGGAAGTGCCACAATCATAAATCTAGCAGACATTGAGTCATGGTCTGGGGTGATCATCGCCTTTCTTCAAGTGCTCAAACCCAAACTCATGAGTGTTGTCAGTAATCTGGGTCATCTCGTGCAAGTCGCTCGCAAGTGAAATCTGGACCTTTGGAGCAGCCTTCCACTCAGCGTCTTGGACACATATATACTGTTCCTGATTGACCGGGTGGAAAAGGAAGTCCAGTCACGACCATTGAAGTACGGCAGTAGTATCATCAATGAGGTAGGTCACAGCCGGGTCTATCAGAACTATGCAATTATCTGGTCGACGTTTTGATTGATAGAAATCGATACCTTGTACTAGGCCGAATAACAAAGTCCCGGGATCTCAGGCGTGGTTGGGCAATTTACGACACCTTTATCTTTTATGGTCATGACAGGTTGTCAAAGATTGAGGGAGTTTCAAAGAGAGGGAAAAAAAAGGGATAGCACTTTATTATATCTTAAGGTGCCTGTAGAAGGGGTGATGTCGACCTCGAGAAAAGCAAGCGTGGACGGCACGTGACTCTGGGGAGCCGGCCCGATTGGGTTAGGCTGATTAGGCTCGCCCTCCACCTAACACCAAGTTCTCGGACTCTACCCTCTCGCTGCACAACCCAGGGACACTTCATCCAAATCTCACATCCCACTCACCCTTCCTGAGTCCTTCCAACACTCCAACCATAGTCGTGATTGGAGCTCTATATCCATCCTCAATACGTTTCAATTCCTACTGTCCAGCTCTGCTGGATCTGGCAATCTCCCACAAACGAAACCGATCAAATTCTGTCCAACGGCCGTAGATCAAATGATCGCGTCTCCTAGATGACATTCCGTCCCCCTTCCCCTTCCGCCCAGTCATCGATTGCTTCTGGCACCGAGAAGTCTTCCTCTGTGAGGTCGTCCTCGAGATCCCAACACTCAGTCTGGGGTGCTCCGAACTCACATTCGGGTCAGCGTCGCGGCTTGACTCCGCTTTCGACTACCAACATATCGTCTTCGACCGCCCCTCCTTTATCATCTCCCTTTTCAGGTATCCTTAATTCGAGCATTCGCTCCACACGAAAACCCCCGTCTCCAGCTACAACTCCGTCAGCTTTCAACTTCCAACATCCTGGCTCGCAGCCACTGTCGCATACTGCACATTCCTTGTCTTCTCCCCCAAAGTCCAGAGCTATCACTCCCTCTGCGGGCGCTCATCTGGCTAACACTGCCAATAACGCCTTAGGAGGAGGAGGAAGTGGGGGAGGCGGTGGATTGGGATCTTCAAGAGGCGTCAACTTCTCTCCGCTGCTCTCAGGTGTCAACTCTCCTACTGGGTTTGCATCGGACAAACCAGGCTCTGCCGTGAGCTCGAGTCAATCATCTCTTACAAAAATATCTATCGCTCAAGTCTTTCTGCTTCTGGACTCGATTACAGAGAAAGAAGGAAAGGAAAAGTGGGAAGTCAAAGCGGCGCAAATCTATAAAGTGAGTCATAACATTCATTTTTGCTCTCCTTAGAAGGTGACTAACACCTCATTGCTTGTACTTCTAGCTTGTCGAATCCAACGGTATGGAGGTGTTTTCAAAATACTTCCGCCGCCTTCTCACAGGCAACGCGCCTCAAATCTTCCCTGGAATCAATAAGGTTGTTGAAAATGCGGGGAATTATCCACTTCTCGTTCAAGAGATGCAGAAGGTATCTCAAGACTTAGATCAAGCGCAGAAGATTGCAGAGACCATCGATACCTCAGAAGGTGATATCTTCCGTGACTTCGATCTTTCAACCTTCCTTGATCATTTTAAGCTTGATGCAATCGTCAAAGTGTCCCTTGCTTTAGCTTTCAAGTTTGCAAGCAGATCGGATTTGCGGGCAAAAGGTAAATAATTAGAATCATCCAAACACACATTCTTTGGCTAACAACTTCTTAGCGGATGCGATTCTGACCAACACCGTACCTCATTTTCTACACAGCTTGTTGAACCCAACTGAAACAACAAAGGATTTCAGCGCCGCATATATCGGCCTTACCATCGAACGGTTCATCTTGTTTCCTCCACGAAATTTCGATGACGAAGTGAAAAGCAGACTCGTTCAGGCAGCAACCATGCGCTATCGGAACCAAGGCCTTGAGCTTCCCTTGGACGTGTTCAACGCATTACAAATGTTTGATCTTGGCAGTTCCCGAATGGCTGTTATTCGGCAGCTACATTCTAGAGGGCCCAAAGCAACAGCATCTTTGGACGCCGTCAACGAAGTCATGGCGTCTTGTGGATCTGAGAGCTGGGGTGAAGAACATGTTGGAAATGCTTTGGTCTTTATGCTTCTATCGCAATATGGTCAATCCTATTCCTTGGAGAGTTTTTTGCAAGCTGTCAAATCGCATTACTCCGATAAACCCATCAACTGGTCACTTGTCTTCCGAGTCTTTGACCGCGAGTCCTTGAGAATCACGCCAGGACAGTTTAATCAGCTTTATTCCGCATTGCTACGCATCGCAAATGATGATGCTAGTCTCGACGTCCAGAGGTTATGGGGTGGCGACTGGAAGAACAGGCAAACCCAGATCTCGTTTCTTACGGCTTACCTCAATTCGCGTGTTGATCCGTCTCAAATTCCCAACTTTCGTGCATCGTTTCCACAAGACTTGTTTGAGGATGCTCCCGATGCTGTGCGTATGCAGGCAGAGCTCGCCGAAAAATCACCGATCCGATCTGTCGATGCTATCAAGGCTATCTTTGACCTAGCCTTGTTTTCTCAGGCATCTTGGAATTCCCCAGAGAGCGCACCATTGATAAAAATCGTTCTATCCCAGGACTTGCCGGTATTCTTACTCTCTGCCCTGGCAGTTCCTCAACCGTGGACGGCTATCCAGCAAAGCCTTGTGTTGCGTACATTAGCCTTTTTCATCCTCAGACAGGAGGAAGGCTACCAGCTTGCTCTGTACGGTGTATGGAAGCAAGATCGGCAATGGCTTGCAGAGCAACTTTTCACCATGTTCACACAAGATCCAACATCAACCGCAGCTATCTACGAAAACGCCGTCGAATACGGATGGTTGGAATATCTTTTGAGTTTTGCAAACGGCCTTGCCCTCGATCTTGCCTCCCTAGCCCATCGTAAGGGTGATTTCGATCTCGAAGCATGGGTGAAAAACGCAGCTCAAAAGGGACAAATGGATATGGGCAGTCTACTATCCAAATTCCTTCGCATCAAGGCCGAGGACGAGCTTCAATCGCATCGGCCCGAGCAAGCTGCTCCACAGATGGTCAGCCTTGCTGTGAAGACCGTCTATACGTTACTTACAATATTGGAGGAGTATGTTGGAGACCGCGAGAACTTGACGCCTGTTCAACGTATTTGTGTTCAAACGTATCCCCGGCTTATCAATTACGGAGAAGGTTTCGATGATATCATTGATGCCAATGGCGAGAAAAGCAACGCCATTCCCAAAGCCATCGACGAAAAAATGCAGGAATTGTTTGGCCGGATGTACCACGAGGAGCTTTCGCTTCGCGAGATGCTTGAACTCATGCGACGATACAAGACATCAAGAGATCCAGCAGAGCAAGATCTTTTCACTTGCATGGTCCATGGCCTGATCGACGAGTACCATTGTTACCATGAATATCCATTGGAGGCTTTGACGAAGACTGCAGTCATGTTTGGAGGAATCATTAATTTCCGGCTGATTGATGGCATTCCTCTTAAGGTTGGCCTGGGTATGATTCTGGAGGCTGTTCGTGATCATCAGCCACATGATCCGATGTATAAGTTTGGTGTGGAGGCGATCGAACAACTGGTGAGTCGATTGCCGGAATGGGTCGGATTCTGTCACCTCCTTCTACAAATCCCAAGTCTTCATGGCACCCCTATCTCCCAAAAAGCCGAGGAAGTCTTGATGGAGCAAGGCCATCAACCAGCAAATGAGACTGGCCCGGCTCGAGTGAACGGCGAAGGCGCCACAAATGGTACTTTGGAAGATACCGATTCCTCTCGCGTATTCCGCTCGTTACATGTCGGCCCACCATTGCATCCTGAAATCTACGAAGATCCTGACGAGGAAGTTCAAGACAAGATCTTATTTGTTCTGAATAACGTCTCAGAACAAAACATTGAAGACAAATTGCGAGACTTGAGAGATGTGCTAAGAGATGAACATTACCAATGGTTCGCTGCCTATCTTGTTGAACAGCGTGCAAAGTTACAACCGAACTTTCAGCAGTTGTACCTTGACCTACTGGAACTCATTGGCAACCGAACACTCTGGGCAGAAGTCCTCCGTGAAACCTATGTCAGCTCTATACGTTTGTTGAATGCAGAAACCACTGTCAACTCGTCAACTGAGCGTAGCCATTTGAAGAATCTTGGTGCTTGGTTAGGTTTATTGACTATCGCCAAAGACAAACCTATCAAACACAAGAACATCTACTTCAAAAAGCTGCTTATGGAAGGCTACGACAACCAGCGTCTGATGGTGGTTATCCCCTTTACTTGCAAGGTGCTTCTTCAAGCCGTCAAGTCAACAGTCTTCAAGCCACCAAATCCATGGCTGATGGACATTATCGGTCTCTTGATAGAGCTATATCATTATGCTGAGCTGAAGCTTAATCTCAAGTTTGAGATTGAAGTACTTTGCAAAGACCTCGACCTAGACCACAAGTCTATTGAACCTGCCTCCGACATCCGGGATCGCTCACAGCAAGGCGAAGAAGTTATCTCGGCAGCTAACATACCAGAAGGTTTGGAAGTGTTCGAAGATATGACCTTAGGTGGCATCAACCCAGCTATTAGAACCGAACGGTTGTCTCCTGCTGCTATCTTGTCAAGCCTCCCTAGCTTGGACAAAATCCTGGTATTCCCATCTTCTGCCAGTAGTATGGTCGACCCAAGCATTCTGCGCCAGATTGTTCATACTGCCGTCGAGCGTGCTATCGCTGAAATTATTACACCGGTTGTTGAACGATCAATTGCTATCGCCTCTATTTCAACGGTTCAGCTCATTTCAAAGGATTATGCAATGGAACCCGATGAAGAGAAGGTACGACATGCCGCGAGAACAATGGTACGACAGCTCGCTGGTAGCTTGGCTTTGGTAACATGCAAAGAGCCTCTCAAGATGAGCATGACGAACTACATCCGGATGATTCAGCAGGAATATTCTGAACAACCCATGCCCGAAGGTCTCATTTTGATGTGCGTTAATGATAACCTTGATGCTGCTTGTGGCATTGTCGAGAAGGCAGCTGAAGAAAAGTCTGTACCTGAAATTGAAAAGATCATCGAACCACAACTAGAGGCACGCCGTCGTCACAGAGCCGCCAGACCCAATGACCCTTTCATTGATCCTTCTTCAATGAATCGGTGGGGAATGCTTATCCCTGAGCCTTACCGACAGATCCCTGGTGGATTAAACAAAGAGCAATTGGCCATCTACGAAGACTTCGCTCGACAGACTAGAGGACCAGCTTCGAGCCATCTGCAAAACGCATCCACCGATTCTGGACGACAGTTACCTGATGTTCTTCAGGAATCTTACCCAGCAATTCCCAACCTCTCTACTCCCGCAGAGCCACCGGCAGTACCTCATCAGGCGACACAGCCTCAACAAGATGGTCGCCTACCACAACCCTCTACTGTTGCCGCGCAATCTCAATTGAATGGTTTCCTCGACACTCAAAATCCTCGTGAAAAAGTGGAATTTCTCATTACGGGTCTTCAACAGGATGCTCGAAGCGCTCCAGAAGAACACATCAAGGATTTGGGCCGAGACAGTGCTGTTATTCAAGACTATAACCAGATCTTGCGCACGATTATAAGTTCCCCCAATGGCGAAGATTTTGCCAGATTGACCTGTCTGAAGATTTGCACCAGTCTATACTCTCAGACAGAGAGTCCCCTTGAGATCGAGGTTCTCGTTAGCTTGCTTGCCAAGATATGTGACATGTCCTCGATTGTGGCAAGATACACCTGGGCCATTCTCTCGGATGTCGACGACGAGCACATGTTCAACGTCCCAATTACTGTTGCTCTTATCGATGCCGGATTACTTGATCTCCGACGCGTGGATATGTTGCTTAACAAGCTGATTCTTCAGAAGAACAACAGTGCCTTGGATCTTTTGGCAAGCTTGATGGACCGTGTTCTATTCAACGACGAACCATCGGCTCTGAGATCAGACTTCTCCGGCAGTCTTGAAGCAATGAACCAGTGGCTTGTCGAAGAACCAAACCTTGCGGTTGCTGTTGACATTATTCGCAAGCTACGTGAGTCTGGGGTGTCAGAGGTTGTGAACCCTTACTTGAGCGACAAGGCGAGAGCCAAGCGTGACCAGATGGAGTATATCTTCAGCGAGTGGATTGGCGTCTATAAATTTGCTGGCGCTACAGAGCGCACCTTCCAGTCATTCCTTAAGGATTTGCACAACAGACAAGTGATGAACAGCCAAGAAGATTCGGCATTGTTTTTCAGATTAAGCGTGGACATCTCGGTGGCGATGTTTGAACACGAGTCTCAAAACCCCAATGGCAGTCTTGATGAGGCATTCCTATATATCGACGCTCTTGCCAAGCTGGTTATACTCCTTGTTAAATTCCAGGGCGAAACCACTGGTGCAGTCAAGGGTTCCAAGCCAGCTTATCTTGATTCAGTTCTGTCTTTGTTGGTGCTAGTTCTCAATCACCATCAAGTTATGCGGGGCGATGCTTTCAACCAGCGAGTGTTCTTCAGGCTCTTTTCGAGCATTCTTTGCGAGTATTCCCTCTCGGGTCTTCATATGAGTGATCAGCATCAGGAGATGATGTTCGCGTTTGCCAGCCGATTCCTGTCTCTCCAGCCCAAGTATGTTCCAACCTTTGTGTATGGTTGGTTGTCTCTAGTGTCCCACCGTGTGTTCATGTCAGGCATGTTGAACATGCGTGATGAAGCAGTTAGTATTCCTTGCTCCCTTGAACAACGAAAATCACAACGACTAACAATATTCCAGGGCTGGGCACCATACTGCGAAATTATGCAGGTCCTCCTATCCTACATGGGCGAACAGCTGAAGCCAGGAAACGTCTCTTACGTTGCCAAGGATCTCTACAAGGGCGTGCTGAGAATTCTCCTCATCCTACACCACGACTTCCCAGAATTCGTAGCAGAAAATCACTTCCAATTCTGCAACGTGATTCCCGCCCACTGCGCACAGTTGCGCAATCTTATTCTCAGCGCTTACCCATCGTCTTTCCATAAGCTTCCGGATCCATTCCGCGAAGGATTAAAGTTGGACCGACTTCAGGAAATGCGGGAAGCTCCAAAGATCACAGGCGACATTGTCACACCCCTGCAAAAGGCAAATCTCAAGAGCGTCCTTGACACATCGTTCCAGAGCAATGCAGTCAGCGATAGTACTATTCAAGCGATTTGCGATGCTCTGTACAAACCAGCCGATAAGGAGACAGGTCTTTTCATGACCCCTATCCATGTTGATATTGTTCTGATCAATGCATTGGTTCTGTACATTGGTGAACAGGCTGTGGCATCTGGTGGATTGAAAGGTAACACGCGTGCTGCCTTTGAGGAATCCCCTCACTCAATGCTACTCGACAAGCTAGCCAAGGTCCTTGGCCCAGAGGCTCGGTACTACTTACTTAGCGCGATGGCAAATCAACTACGATACCCCAATAGCCACACTTATTACTTCAGCTTTGCCATTCTCCAGCTATTCGGAATAGACTACGCTGAACAACAGGAGTCTGATATCCGTCAGCAGATCATCCGTGTCTTGCTGGAACGGCTTATTGTCCACCGGCCACACCCTTGGGGCCTGATCATTACTCTTCAGGAGCTGCTCCAGAACCGCAGCTACACATTCTTCAGACTGCCCTTCATCCAAGCAGCACCAGAGGTAAGTCAATCCAAATTCATAGTCAAGTGTGGATCATGTTCTAATAGTCTCCAGATTGGTCGTCTCTTTGACGCTCTTCTTCAACATATTCAGCAGCAGAGCCCTCGCGTTCTGTCTTAATTCGTTTAATACCGTACATGGCCTCATCTTTTGGGAAGTTGATGACTGGTTCACGAATCTCATATCATTTCTTTCTACGGCGTTTGGTGGGAAAAGGCCTTCATTATTCTTGCGTCTGATTTACTCATGTTTCTTTCCTCCCCTTCTCATCTGTTCATTTTCGTGGCGAATCGGGTCTTCATTTAACGTGGAAACGTCCTCTGGCAAAAGAAACAGAACACCAATATAGCATGATGCAGCTTTCAATGAATGGATCGGGTGTTTGACTTGCCTTTTTTCTTTCATGTGACTTAGGGTTGTCTTTTGATCACTGGGGTCTCTATAGATGGGGCCGGTCCTGGGAGATTGTGTTGTGTAAAATTGCATGGGCGTCGTCTCTTATTTTACATGTATTATAGTTAATAGGATTTCTTGACTTGATAATCATATACTTAATGTCATACTCCTCGAGATATCCTGTATACTCTTCTAGTCGGGAGTGGGCATTCATTCAGTCTGTAAATTGCATGTGATCGCTCTTCCTGGTTTAGTCTCGTTTTTCTGGTGACATCACATTCTTTAGGTACGCGCAGCGCTCCCAGCCTTAACCACGACGAAGAACAGATCTCGACTTGCCTCCGGATCAAATGACAGACAACGATGAGTGATAAGGGGAACTATTCCGACGAAGAAGACGAATATGAAGAGGAGGAATCAATAGTATGGAGAACAGCGGTGCGTGGTATTCCTTGGCGAGGCTAAAGATGATTCCAAGGACAAGACAAGACTGACCATTGAGAACAGAGAGTCGGATTTACACCCTTTCGCGCTTTATTCTCCAAAGAAGCTCGAAAAACATATCTAGGAGCTATTCTCTTTCTTAGCACATCTGTTGCGCTGTTCTGCGTGGCTGCGGTGGCTTATTGGGTGTTTTATCTCAATTATGTCCCTCAGATTGGGCTGACGCGTGTTGTGCATCTTCAGTTTGGGTAAGCTGACTGTCCAATCGTTGATGTTCGGCATACTAACCGAAATACCAAAAGCGATGAGCATCCCTGGGGAGTCACGAGTCTCAGATCAGATCTCGCATCTCTCCAACAATACGATGTGAGCGTGTCATTGAAGCTGCCACGCACTCCGGCAAACCTTGCTACAGGCAATTTCATGCTTGACCTAACACTACATTCACCCCCTCAAACCTCCATCGTGGGCATAAATACTTCTACCACACTGATCGCACATTCAAGACGGCCAGCGATTCTTACATATACCTCTCCGCTCGTGGATACAGCGCATACACTTTCCCGTATGCCGCTCTACTTAATTGGCTGGCGTGAGGCAGAGACCTTGGAGGTGCCTATGTTTGAGAATCTTGAATTTGCGCGTGGCTGGCGCAATGTGCCGGCCAGCCTGAGATTGGAGATTCAGAGCCGTGAGCAGATGCAACTATACGGCGCGGAGGTCAATTTTAGGGCTAAGTTTAGAGGGTTAAGGTTGGTTATTACATTTCTGCAAGATTTGATCGCGTGTATGTTCAAGGGCTGACTGCGAGTAGATGGTTAATGTACAGGTGGAGACTCTTGTCCTTCTTCGCATTTACGTCTATGTTCTGGTCCGTCTCCATGATATCGAGCAGTGTCGTATGGCTGCTAGTCTCGCAATATTTGGGCTCGACGGCACATGACGACCAGCGCATCAAGAAGGAAGAAGAAACAGAGGATAATGACAGGGCTATCAAGAAGGAGTCTTGCAGAAGGGACGACGACATAGTGAAGCAAGAGGAAATCGAAGAAACAACAAATATCCCTCCACTTGGTACCCAATCTGGCAACGAAGCGGAGGATGTGGAATCAATCAGGCGAATCCACGACAGCAGTGATTCAGGGCGGGGAACAGCATTCGATGGTCATGATACCCTTAGCGCTCAGCGTCGTCGACGCCATTTGTCTGAGTAGCATCGTGATCATTTTTACATTGCATGTTAGATGCCAATTCCAATTTTTCACATTCCATAATGGTACTTGTAAAAGCTGCCCAATGACTCGGTTTCCGGAAAGGGACATATTTAAAGCATAAACTCCCTTGAATGAATCAGTCGAAAAAGAAAAGTGAGGCGATGCGGGGAGCGTATGTAATCTGACGTTATTTGAGAGGGGAAAATCTTCATCCCGTGGTTTCTTTTCTTTCCTCCGCATCTCTCGACAAGAACAGCCCAGAACTCACAATGCATGTCTTAGTAAGTCAATCATGACAATGTCATTGAGAATTTCCAAAATTCCATCATTTACAGTCATATTGTTCGATCAATGGTCTTTGTTCCTTCGAGAATGTCTGCTAACCAAACCGATTACCCCGCGGTGCAGGTAACAAATGACGACGGTCCGCCGTCCAACCAGTCCTCTCCATACGTTCACTCCCTCGTCCATTCCCTCCAAAGCGCCGGTCATACAGTATCAGTGATACTCCCCAACCAACAACGGTCATGGATTGGCAAAGCACACATTGTCGGCGCATCCGTGAAGCCGACGTATTTCCGCCCCGGAACTCTTCACCACGACGATGGTACCATCCACCCTCTCCCCCGAGGCAGTGAAGAAGGCGATGACGAAGAAGGTGATGAATGGGTATTGATTGACTCTACACCCGCGAGCTGCGTTCAAATCGGATTATATCACTTCTTCCAAGACCGAGGGCCAATCGATATCGTGGTTTCGGGCCCGAATTACGGCAGAAATACTACGGCTGTTTTTGCGTTATCGAGCGGCACTATAGGAGGCGCAATGGAGGCTGCAGTTAGTGGCAAGAGGTCTATTGCTCTATCATATGCCTTCACCTCCAGACACCATGATCCGGTGGTTATTGATGAGGCGTCGAAACATTCGGTTCGATTGATAGAATATTTGCACGCCAATTGGGACGATGCGGTTGATGTATACACGGTTAATGTACCCCTCGAGCCTGGTATTAGCAAGGCCAAGGTCGTATATACGCATATGCTTCACAACCAATGGTCGAGCGGCAGCTGCTTTGAGGCAATTGATGCGTCTGCCTCGGGTGATGAACCGGGTCTCCAGGAGCACAGTTTACGAGAAGGAAACGAAGGCCAATTACAAGATGGGGGTCCCCCTATCTCGAATAAAAAACCGGGATTGCAGCATAAGCATTTTAAGTGGGCTCCTAAGTTGGCTGATGTATATCGAAGTGTGGAAGAGAGCAAGGACGGAAATGATGGCTGGACAGTTAAAGAGGGAATGACCAGGTATGCTGCTCAGAATCTCTTGAATAGTTCATCTCGCTAATGAACATGTCTGCAGTGTCACTCCGCTTAGGGCAAATTTTATGCATGCAGCTGGCATTCAGGGAGAGATCAAGCTAGGGTAAGTGGACATTGATACAAACATAACAGCAACAAGGCGAATTGGGGAGGTCCTAGACATAGAGTTATAGACTTGTCTCACTTGCATCTTGTCTTGTCCGGAGTGGTTGTATTTTTCTGATTTTATTTTTATAGAACCAGAAAGAATGATAACTTCGACTTTTACTGCATTCTTAATTACGAAGATAAATACGTTCAGCCTTTGCTTGAAGAGATTTTCGACAAACTCGCGAGCAATAACTGCTGCAAGATCATCAAGTCTATCGCAGACCTGCCCGACCCTTCACAACCGTTATTGCAGTATCGAGCCTATGAAGAGATTGATTTCGACCATATGATGTCGCATCCATCGACATCCTTGACGAATTCTTTCATTATCCGCAAAGCCCTTATCAGAAAGCATTACCTCTCTACTACGATCGCCAACTGGGTTTCGAAGTATCCCGACAGTAATTTGAAGAACCATTTCAAGCCGGCATTCGATTTCGAGCTGGACTTTGCCGAGTTTCTTGACGAAGCGTTGCTGGAGGCATATGAGTTACGCGAGAGCTTAGATCAAAATGAGTCAAGACCAGATGACGAGAAGGAATGGTGGATCTTGAAACCGGGAATGAGTGATCGTGGACAGGGTATCCGTCTCTTCAACAGTGAAGCTCAGCTTCAGGCAATATTCGAAGAGTGGGATGTCGAGGAATCAGACGAAGAAAATGAGGAAGGGAATGGTGAAGACGCTACACAGGATGAATCAGGCTCGAGACTCAACCCGAATAATGAACAAGGAGTTGTTACATCGCAGCTCCGACACTTCATCGCTCAACCATACATACATCCGCCCCTCCTTTTGCCCTCGGCTTCCGGGAGAAAGTTCCATATCCGCACTTATGTCCTCGCAGTTGGATCTCTCAAAGTATATGTTTTCAAGGAAATGCTTGCCCTGTTTGCCGAGAAGCCTTACAAGGCTCCATGGGAGGAAGACGATGAGATTCGTGATCTGAGTAGACATTTGACAAATACTTGCCTGCAAGAGAACGGTAACTCTACCGAAGGCACAGTCCGACGATATTGGTCACTGGATGATGAAATTCCTGGGTTGGAGTCCGGTTGGAAAGGTAGGGTATTTGATCAAATATGCGCAGTCACTGGGGAGACATTTGAGGCTGCTTCTCGGGGGATGCTCGTACACTTCCAGACTCTACCTAATGCTTTCGAGCTTTTTGGCCTAGATTACCTGGTAGATGCAGCGGGAAATGCCTGGCTTCTCGAGGTGAATGCCTTCCCAGATTTTGGACAAACTGGGGACGGTCTCAAATACGCTGTGGTCGGTCGCCTGTTTGAGGCTACAATCAACGTTGCCATCAAACCATTCTTCGATAAATCACCTGCAACAGACCCGGATTTGAGACTTGTCACCGACCTAGATTTTGGTCGAAAGGCATGAGCACCAATGGCTCACCCAACAATACCAGGGGGCGGTCAGGGAAGAAGCAAAAGGGTGAGTTACACACGCACAGCCCTGTGAGTCAGACCTGAACATCGATCCAATCAATTCAATCGAACATATTAGCTGTACGTTATCTGTGCGCTATACAAACCCTAATCAGCATGCCCCAACAAGGGTTACCGCTTGAGATGCACATCCAGTCACATTGAGGGTTTAACAGCCCATTCTTCACACTTGCAATCTAGCCTGAGCAGTGCTTCCTGTATAAAAACACCAGTGCCAGTACCATTTAGAATGAAATAAAAAGAAAATGAAAGACGGGAAAGACCGACAATTTGCCGCTTTTCTGAGACGTCGCTGGGTGCTGCCAGCTCTCTTTCCTTTTTGGTCGAGGGCAACTTCCTTTCTTCCTTCGCCTCTGCCGTCTCTCTTCCTTTTCTTTTGCTTCATTCTTCACTTTCGCAATTCCTTACCTTTGCATTTTCTCATCGCTACAGCAAAGTCTACAGTGTTTATGCGTCAAATGGAATGGTCGACTTCTGTCCAACATCGTGAGATTTATCTGCAGCATGTCTTCCACCTCCACGACGGCAGATTGGCGAGTCCGCGCAATCGAGGGCGTGCAATTATTTCTCCCCCCTTTGACCGGTTTATCCTATATTGTAGCAGCTATTGTGCAATGCCTCATATCCCAATATCGAAACTCACGACCAGTACGCTTACGACGAGCGGTCAACAATACTATCCTAGCTTTGATGGTAGTTATTCTCACCTCTTACTGCCTCAGCGCTGCACTGTTATCCTATGAAGCTTTCGACGTCAGATGGCAGACTCCCGAAGATTCCATCCTGTTCTCACTTTGGTCGATATTGTTATGGGCTTTCTTGGCTGCTCGGTTTGCCACCGGTAGTCCTAGACTCGGGTATTCCTTATGGAACTGTTGGATTGTTTACTTGGCCGGAGAGTCGGCTCTCCTCGGTCTTCAGCTATCAGCTCATTTGCCAATTCATGGGAGTATATTTGCTCTGCAAGTCGTCCGTCCGGTGGCCTTGTCAATGCTCTGTGGCCTGGTCTTAGTGAGACCCTTCAACAAACGCAAGACAGGGAGCTATGGGCAAGATGATTCTAGCAGCGAAGAGAATCGTCCTCTGTTGCACGGCTTCCAGAGCGATACATCTTATTCAACAGTCAGAAATTCCGATTCAAGCACCAGCGAGTCCAGTCAAGATACGATGGCCAAGGAAGATATATCGACTTTATCGCAGAGCTTGGAAGTGTTCAAGTTCGCCGTCCCTCTGTTATGGCCGAAGCGCCGACTTGGACTACAATTACTGGCCATAGGTGTTGGTCTTTGCCTGCTTGTTGAACGTCTACTTGTGGTCTACGTTCCTATTCAACTGGGTGTGATCACCAACACTCTGAGTCGGGAAAAAACCCTACCGTGGCAACAGATTACAATCTTTGTTCTCCTGAGACTACTCGAATCAAGCGGTGGTGTTTCAGCTCTCAGAACATATATGTGGCTACCACTGGAACAGTATACCTACCAGCGGATAACAGTAACTGGCTTCAATCAAGTCATGGATCTTTCGTGCGACTTTCACGACGAGAAAAGCTCGGGTTCAGTGTGGCATGCGATCAACCGTGGAACAATCGTTCAGAACGTGGTTCGCAAGGTGCTCTTTCAATTTGTACCGATGATTTCTGACCTCTTAATTGCGATAACTGTGCTACACGTCACATTCGGTCCATATATGGGCCTAATCACTGCGGCGATGATAGGGCTTTTCGTATGGTCTTCTAGCGCTATATCAGAACTGCAAAAGACGAACCGCAAGAGATACATTACGTTTATCAGGAAGGAAGTCAATACCCGCTGTGAGGCAACGAACAACTGGCTCACTGCCACGTATTTCAACAGGATCGACTATGAAAAGCATCGTCATTCGTCTGCAGTCAATGATCGTCTCGGCTCTGAATTATCCGTTCGTCGATGGTTGCGTACGGAGAACTTTGTGCAATCATTGATCCTATCACTGGGGTTGATATGTGCTTGTTTCATAGCTATCTATCAAGTCTCAAACGGCACGAAACCGGTTGGAAGCTTTGTCATGCTGCTTGGTTATTGGGCTCAGCTCTCCAGCCCACTCGAGTTATTCTCCGACGGACTTACTTCTATCACACTCGACTTGGTAGATGCTGAGGAATTCATGGCGCTCTTGAGGAAGGCACCGTCCATCACAGGTAAACCAGACGCGACTGAACTACGGACTCAGACAGGTGTTGTCAGTTTCAACGATGTGTCGTTTTCTTATGATAAGAAACGTCAGGCCCTCAATGGGATCACATTCGAGGCTCAGCCAGGGCAGACTGTGGGATTGGTTGGAGAAACAGGGAGCGGCAAGTCAACTACCTTGAAGCTATTGCTTCGCCTCTATGATCCGGATTGTGGGTCTATTGAAATCAATGGTCAGAATATTTCTGATGTTTCACTTCAAAGTCTACGAGATGCTATCGGGGTTGTCCCGCAAGACCCTGCGCTTTTTAACGATACTCTGTTCAGCAACTTGAAATATGCAAACCAATCCGCTACTGTTGAGGACATTCATCGTGCGTGCGCAGCGGTCAGGCTTCATGAACGTTTTCTTAGCTTTCCAGATGGCTATGAAACCATCGTCGGTGAAAGAGGCATCAAGCTGTCTGGAGGGGAACTTCAGCGTGTAGCAATAGCCCGAGTGCTACTCAAGAATCCCAGTTTTGTGTTATTGGACGAAGCAACAAGCGCTGTAGACAGCGAGACCGAAGCGCACATCCAACACAGCCTAGCTCAACTTACAACAGGAAGGACGACATTGGTGATAGCACATCGTCTATCGACAATTATCAAGGCAGATCTGATACTTGTGCTCAAAGACGGATGTATTGTCGAACGAGGAACCCATCAAAGCTTGATCAAGCAGAATGGCTACTATTGCCGACTGTGGAAGCAGCAAGCCGGCCTTGATTCAAAGACAAACGGATCAGCTTTAAAGCCCGACGCCCCTGAATTTGTCCCTATGGGGATGATGAAATGAGGTGATGTGACGAGAAGGGAGTCTTCATGAAAGGTACCAGCTTTATTTGGAAGGTATATTGATAGGGCGCTGAATGTCGATAACTTTGTATGTGTTAGATAGGGTACGTTTACTTGGTTGGATGGTATACAATCGACAGTTATGTTTTTGGTCACCGTGAGGCTTCAACAAAGCTCACTGCTTGACTAGCAAATCACTACACACCCTTCTAGGATGTGTACACATTCGATCATGTCTATATAGCTGTATAGATCCAATACTTTATTAGGCAAAATGATAAATCGCACGCACAGAATACCAAGCCATTCGGAAGACACCTGTCACCCAAGCAAGCTTGCATGTTCGTCAAAAGACCCTTTCTAACGACTAACCAAATCGCTGCTTAGCCAAAGCCTTCAACCACCCCATCGTCTCCTCCTCCTTCTTCTTATACTCCGCCAACCGTTCCTCCCTCTCCGCCTTTCTCGCCATTAGAATCTCTTCACGACGAATTTCGCGCTCATTCTTCTTCCTTGCTTCTTGCTCCTTTGCCCTTTTCAGCGCAGAAAGATCATCGTCACCGCCACCGCCCATCAATTCTGAGTCCGTTGCAGCATCCATTGTCGGAGAGCCCCCGCGACGGCCGGACGCAAACTCACGGTTTGCGGCTGCCTTTTCCCGTTTCTTCTCCATTTTGCGTTCGTGGGTTCCGGGTTCTGCGCGAGGGGCGACTTCGTCTTCGAAGGCGCGAATATGGGTTTTGTGGGATGAAGTTTCGCGCTTATATTGAATGCGAGCTTCTGAGCGAGCTGCTTCGGCATCTGCGCGAACTTGTTCTATTTCAACTGTTAGTGAAAAGAAGTAGCATAGAATAGATCGGAAAGATACGTACCACGCCGGAGTTCTAAATCTTGTATATTCGGTATAGTAGGTCCAGATAAAGGGCCCCTAGAGGTAACAGCCCCGCTAGGAAGCTTAGGCCCATAGTCATCTTCATCATCGCCATTGTCGTCGTCATTTTCTGCCATGGGTATATAATCGTTTTTGTTCGGCATGGTATCGTTATCGCCGAGTTGTCCGAATCGGTCCGAGCCTTTGACCATTTCCTTGTTGTGAGCGACTCGTATATCGCTCAAGCTACCCTTGGCTTTCTCAAAAGTGGCGGGGTCATACCACCCTTCGGCGAGTTCTCCACGGTTCCTGATATGTTAGCCGATGCCGTACATCGAAGTTGGTTTCTTGACGATATGGAACTAGAATGCTCATACTTACCATTTCTTGATAAAGCTCTTCCACCTTCCCATAACTTCCTGTTCATCCATATCTTCCATCACCAACCCCTTTTGTATATCTAGATACATGGCAAACATGGGTTCTAATTGAGATAGATCGCGCTTCGACAGTTGTCGCGCATTATATGGTAAAACAGGCGGAGCAGCGGATACGGGGGAGAGCTCTTTGCGCTCGCGGTGGTGATGTCGTTTCCGCTCCCGATATTCGTCACCATGTTTTGAGTCGTGCGCAGGTGATCGCGAGCTTCGGTGATGATGTCTGCGACTGGAACTGCGGTCCCTATAGTGATCACGTTTACTAGAACCGAGCCTCGCGGGCGACACAGACCGAGTGTGAGACCTATGGCCGTGTTGACGCTCCGCGATGCGCTCTCCGTGGGACTCGCAGTCCATAGTGTCGTCTTCTAACAAGCTCTCTGAGAGGAGAGTCAAGGCTTGTCTCTTCCGAGCTCGATCTAATAGAATTCAGGATAACTTTGCTGTTGCGTCGCTGGAGTCGCGCCCGTCGCTCGCGTTCCCGCCGTCTTCGACGCCGCAATAGAAACTATTAGGTTGTGAATGTGACTGCTGTTGCTGCTGCTATAGCGGTGCCAGTTACAGCGTATGTCAGTATCAATGCAACACCAGCTGCGAATCTGCCACGTTTTGACATGTTGACAGCTGCATCTTAAATGAACGAAAATTCATTCTCCAAGCTTGAGGCTCATGCATGCCAAGCAACCCCGGAACTAACCCGGATATGTACTAGTGGAGGCTAGACCCGCCAATAACTTCGTATACTTCAATGTATCCTTCTGAGGTCTCCATGTTGATACGTACGTAACTGTGTTCAGAAGCCTTGTAGTAATACTTAGGTACAGACATCGGGAGTAAAGGGGGAAAGTAATCTCCAAGAAGAATCCAGACATGTATATGGAAAGAAAAACACTGTCCTATACGTATATAAAATACAAAGAAGAAATTATACCTATGGCGCGAACTCCGCCTAGCTGCTTTGTGATTCCTCGACAGTTGCAGATGGGGCTGGCTGAGAGGGTGTCTTCGACCTGTTTGCAGCGGCCATTTGCCAGGCAGGAATTGAGGCAGACTTGCCCAGCTGGGACAAGGGATTGATTGAAGCTGGGGAACTAGAAGCTTGGCTGTTAGAAGCAGACGAAATAGGAACGGTGTTTGTAGATGGAGTTGTTGCAGGGATGGCGGTTGCTGGAGATGATGCGGGCTCGGGAGTAGCAGTAGATCCCAGTGGCCGTCCTGTAACCGGTGTGGTAGCGGGGCTGCCAGCACTGAGGCGATTATTCAGCAGAGTCTTTAAGCTTCGGAGTTCTGTGCCGAGTTCCTTGAGTCTGCCTTCATTTCCTTCCCTTGCACCTTCCAATGCTTTGGGGATGCTATCCTTCAAGTTCTTGACTTCGTCGCTTATTCGGCGAGTTTCGTCATCGCGCCGGCGGGTGGAAGATTTCAGTTCCGACAGTACACTCTCGACCTCACGAAGAGCGGCGTCCAAGCGTTCCGTTCTGGCTTCCTCTGCCGATTTCAAAGCTGCTGTGTCCGTAGACAGCTGATCAATCAAGGAAAAGGCGCGAGCGAATTCCTCGTCAATGCTTTGTTTGTCTTGTTCTAATTGCGGAGGAGTAGGAGGCGCTATTATAGGCACTACATATCTCTGTAATCGGAGTTAACGAGAGAAGAGAATAACCGCACTGTGTGGTGAACTTACCTTGGCCAAGACATATAGTCCATAACCGACTCCTCCCGTTATTGTCGCCATAATAAACCAGTCCCGCCAGTCCCTCCTAGGGACTCTATACATTCGTTAATAATCATACCATAAAAGTGCAGAGTGACAGTGTTTCTTACTCAGGCGGAGGCTGCCATTGACCGTACGGACCAGGGCCGTATCCGGGCTGGGGAGCTGTTTGCCGATAAATAGGTTGTTGCTGCTGAGCATATCCTACAGGTGTCGCGGCAGTCGCAGTGGTTGTATGTACCGACTCTTCGCCTGCCCGTGCGATAGCAATGTCTATTTCTTCTTGTGTGAGATTTTTTGATTGTAGGAAAGCGACTCGTTTCTCCAGCGGCGAGGATGCGACAGATGGATCCTGAAGGACTGAGTAGGGTTAGCTCGTGTTACTGTTGAGATTTATCGGGATCGCTTTTAATTCGGACATACAGGTAATCTGCATCATCAAGTTAGTTATGCGCCCAAAGAAGCGAAGCAATGATAATAACTTACAGCCGAGGAGATGAGCTCCTCGCGAGGAGCCATTTCGGCGAATGCTCAGCGGTCAACCAGTGTATGAGGCGTGCTGTGGACAATATCCAACAATTGATGGTGTGATACGACAGCGACTTCTTAACAGTTATCCTGAGCTCAAGAAAAGGAGCGTAGGTTTTCGGCTGAGTTGTAAATGTCGAGTATGATGAGAGAAAGTAGTCCAGGCTGTTGCCGAGCGGCGAAGGTAGAGGGTCCATGCTGGACCTCGGAAGTTGCGCAAGAGATCGCGCTAATCCATTTCCAGCGAGTCGCCCTTGGTGGCACGTGATGCTTCATGACTCTTGGCGACACGCTTTGTTTTGGCCACCCACCGCCTGCCGTTCCTGTCGACTTTGCCAAGGAAACGTCCCTCCTGCCTTTTGTTTACTTTCCGTGAGAGTTGGCGCATTTTTGTGTTGGGCTGCGATTACCTCGCGGTACATCTTCGACAACGCGCGCATACAACCGTTCTCGTTTTTGGCTTACCAATTCTTGCTCGGAACGTATAACCTGATCTGCACAGATTTTTGAATTCTTTGGCAACAAACCAGTGGCCTTTCTGGTCGGGAAAGGAATAGCATCATGTCGCAAGATACTGGTTTGTTCAGCATCAAGCGGCCTCGCGAGGTAAGGAGAGCCATTCCAATCGCCTGTATGCCCTAGATTATACAGGCGTATCTGTTCCATGGGATACAGCTAACATTGCCAAAGACTCTAGCAAGTGTACAGAACTTTTCCGCCCTGCCTCAGCCATCATCTGCGCTGAAACGCACAAGCATGATTGGCAGTCATCAAAATCCTCCATATACATCTCAGCATTCGCGCTCGACGTCGCTTTTTAATTCACACGGCAGACCTCAACAGCCAAATTTCCAGCGTTCGTCCTCGGGTGCCAGCTTTGGGCCTGAGGCTGGGCTCTCAACCGTCAGACGATCTGTTTCCAACAACCTCTTTCAAAACACTGCCGTTGGACGACTCAGCTATGCGCCCAATTCGTTCCCTACAAGCAGCGCTTCTCAGCAGAATCTGCAACGAAGGAGCAGCGTCTTTTCTCGGCCATCTATGGCCGGCGGGCCCATGGCACATCAATCATTCTTCACCCAGGGACCTGTTCCCGCCGGAGCTCCAAAAGACCCGCGACCGCTTAGGGACCGATCGTTTCAAGCACGAATTGGTCAAGAACTTCTAGAATATCTAACACACAACAATTTTGAGTTGGAAATGAAACACTCCTTGGGTCAGAACTCCCTAAAATCCCCAACACAAAAAGATTTTACCAACATCTTCCAATGGCTGTACCGCCGAATTGATCCGAGCTACAAGTTCCAAAAGAGCATCGAGGCCGAAGTGCCTCCAATTTTGAAACAGCTACGCTATCCGTATGAAAAAAACATAACCAAATCTCAAATCGCTGCAGTTGGTGGTCAGAATTGGTCGACCTTCTTAGGAATGCTTCATTGGATGATGCAGCTTGCGCAAATGTTAGATCACTATTCCGTTGGCGAGTATGACGAGGCATGTGCTGCAGCTGGTGTCGATATTTCAGGAGATCGAATCATCTTCCGGTTTCTGACTGGTGCCTACCATGATTGGTTGCAGGGAGGTGAAGATGAAGATGACGACGTGGCTGAGAAACGGCTAGTTCCTCATGTCGAAGCGATGGCAGCCGAATTTGAGCAGTCGAATGAGAAATATGTCCGAGAATTGGAGGTGTTGGAGGCCGAAAATCGTGCGCTTCGAGACCAGTTGGAAGATTTGGAGAAAAACGCCCCGGATATGGCAAAATTGGATAAAGATTTCCGAATACTTGAAGACGACAAACGCAAATTTGAAGATTATAACTCGAATGTTCAAGGCAAGATCGACAAGTACAAAAGTCGCATACAGTTTCTTGAAGAAGAGGTCAAGAAAACCGAAGACGAGCTTCAAATAGCAGAAGAAGAGCGCGCGAATCTGCAGGCAAGTGTTGATAGCCAGGGCATTACGATTCAGGACATCGATCGCATGAACACCGAGCGTGAGCGCTTACAGCGAAGCCTTGAAGACACCGCGGGCCGACTCGAGGAAGCACACGGACGTGTGATGGAGAAAGAAACCGAAGCAAATCAAAAACTCGAAGACCTAGAGCAAGTTGTTAAAGCTTACAACACGCTAGGGTACCAGAATAGTCTGATCCCGGAATCTGCCGTTAATGCCAACGGCCAAGACTACGAAATTAGGCTGAATGTGAACGAAGCAAGCTTCTCTTCCTCACAAATGGGCGGCTCACAGAATCAAGGCTCTCCCGAAGGCTACCGTCTCCTCGCGGATGCAAGCAACGGTTATCAGCCAGTCCATTTGGTGAAGCTTGACCTTCGTGGAGTTGTCCGGGCCAATCTGATTTCTCTTCGAAAGGAGATCAACGAGCGGAGGAAGAAGGCTGCGGAGAAGGATATGGCGGACCGTGACCTGCTCAACGACATAAAGGAGGCCATGGACGAGAAACGCAGCGAAATCGAAGCACTTGAACACCGAAGACGCGCTGCTGAAGAAGAATTCGAGCGTACTAAGGAGATAACAACCACACAAAAGGTTCAGTCAGATGCTCAAATCGAGAAAATGGAAAAGGAGCTGGCGAAGATGCGTGCGTCACTTATTGAAAGCGTTCAACTCATGGAGCAGAGGGAGATGAACACTGATGTAGAATACGAACAACTCACACTCCGCGCAAACCAACTTCGGGAAGAGCTTCATACCGGTGTTGAGAGCATGTTGAACGATATAATTCGATTCAAAGTTCATGTACAGAAAGGGCTGGAGGATTATGAGAGCTTTGTGGTTGAAGAGGTCGAACAAGAGCTCGGCGGAGAGCTACAGTCCATGGAAGATACAGAAATGCCTGAAGCTCACGAGGCGTGAGTGTCCAATATCGTATGTCGACCACTTTTTCTTCGAATGATTGTCATTAGCATTGGCGCATATCGGTTATACTTATAGGAGTTATCGTTGGCTTGTGTTTCCATATACCCTCTACAAACGCTGTGAATGAGCAATGAAATGTGAAAATGCATCATGTATACATCTTTTTGTTTATTATCTCGCTGTTGATCAGGTTGATCATTATACTACGGAGTACTTACTGCAAAGTGTTACATCGGCATACTTGTTGATAGTCAAAGTACCATCCAACTGGACAAATTTTCTAGTAAGGATGCAATACTTGTTTATATACCTAGGTACACAGGCACTCTTAGAAAAACTCTCGCATATTGTCAGTGAACTTAACATGAAAGACCTCGAAAGCAGAACGTAGGGAGATATAGTAGTTCTCTACTTGCTGATTGGTTGATGGCTGAGGCTGACTAAGCAAATATTTTTCGAGATGCTCTTTCCTTTTTGGCATTCATCTCACTGATCTCAGCATCATCTACCATTCCTTTACAATCCTCACAACAGGCTCTTTGCCTTTTATGAAACCCTTATAGGGCTTGTATTGATCGAAACGTTCGGCTTAGGCTATCAGATATGACTGCAGCGTTTACGAAACCCGCCTCTCGTATCTCGAAATTCCTTCTGCACCACTATTTAACGCTCTCGGATTCCGGGTCATGAAACTTTGCCTGCGCGCTTACCGTCCTTTCCAGCTGTGCTGCAGGTGTCATATCAATCGCTGTGATGGAATAAATTTGGTCGTCGCCTCTGGGCGCCGCACTGGGCGTCCATTTGGTATGCGAAAAATACCTTGGAGTCGGACTTTTGCAACAATTGATGAAAATCAAAAAACGTACTCGAAGTCGGCTCGTTCTTTCAAACATGGTTCTGTCAAAAGTGCACAGGAGCGACTAGAATCCAGTATACGAGACGATCAGAGTCCGACAGCATGGATACAACAGCTCGAGCCGTACCTACCCCCCGACTTGCGCGACGGAACAACGAGCGAAGATTTGACAAAAAGTTCGGCGGAGAATAATGATCCATCAGGTTCTGGGGGGGAGGAGATCTCGGCTATTTTAAGCCGTGCGCGTCGACTACATCACCTAGATCTGCTTGCATATCTGGGATTCACGTTACAGAGATGGCCGGCCGTCTACGCACTAATTACGAAGATGCTAGATGCGGCGGACAGGCTTCAGACGAATGAACATGCCTTCGAAGGGACACCATCCAACCTGGAATGGGAATTCTCAGACGAAGATCTCATCGTCACCGGTATCAATAATTCTGCAGCATCTATTTCTATGGAAGCTCTCACAGATGAGCCGCGCCACAGAATGACAAGATTGGGCATCATGGGAGAAGTATGGCAGAGCTTAGCGTTCATTGTGCTATCCGCTGCGAACAAATCAGCACAAGAGTCTGAGCTGGCTATGTCCTATGTATATCGAACGCTTGCTCATCTCCACCAGTCTGGAAACATCTCGGATGCGATATATAAGTTTACAAACCGTACCGACAATGGAGATACTTTTCGGCCACCGGGGATGCATTTATTATCTACACATATCATGAACGTTCTGTCAGACGCTGCATGGCTGGACCATGAGGCGGAAGTGATGAGAAAAGCAAAAGCGGCCGGTGAGGATTCTCCGTTTCGGCCTTTCAAGATGGGTATCCGGCATTTGGGACCTCAGATCTGGCTGGAATTCATTCTTTGGGCATGTATTGAACAAGGTCACATGAAGGAAGGCCTATGGATTCTTAAGCACCTGCGAGGGAGCAATTATGGCGCAGCATGGAAGGTTGTCTCATGGAGCCCTCTTCTTGACAATCCCGAGCTGATCAAGAACACTAAAATTGACATTCACGACTTTTGGCCACATCCCGATATTCCGAGAACACCTGACGAACTTCAAAACAAATCTGGATTTTTCCATGGCTTAGGAAGGCTTACTATCAGCGCCGAAGTTTTCAATGCTCTGACGACACAAGCTGCAAGTTACGTGCATATCAATCACGAAACTAATAACAATGACGAGGATTTGATTGAGCAGCTTGCATCTGTGATGGAAATAAAACAGTTAAACAGTGTTAAGAAGGCCGTATGCCAAAGCACCGGTTGTCATCATATCATCCCAGTGTTGGAATCGCAGATTTTAAACCCAAGCATGCAACCAGAGCGGCTGGATCAAATCTTGCATGCTTTGCCGCCTCCTATACCCCCTTGGAATGACACTGTTCCAACCGACCCTCAAGAGCTTTCTGCATTGGCTGAACAGGATCTTTACAACACCTCATCTCTCTACACCGGACTGCTACAACAGAACTTGCGATTATACGCACATCACCAACAGATTGAAAATGCAATGAGGATCTTTGACACTTTGCTTGAAATCATCGACTCTAGCAAGTTGGATCGCATACAGGAATTTTGGAACAAAGAACAGGATAACGAAGGCGTTTCGGAACTGTCACATGAAGATGATTCGCTACCTCAAGCCCCCATTTCAATCGATCAATCCCCAATTCCAACATTACCGAATGGCGCCCTAGGCGATCTTCTAGACTTGGTCAGGATTAGCAAAGCCTATGCTTTTGGCAAATGGCTTCTTTTCTCAAAGGACGCGGATGGGCCTATTATCTCCTTTTCATCATATAGTGATCAGAGCTTGACTCCGTCCATTTTGCGATTTGCTGCAGCAATAGGCAACCAAGAGCTTGGCAATCTTGTCATTCAGCAATTACGAGAACCCATTTCACGCAACACGTACAATGCGGTCGCAAACTTCTACATTTCCTTTGGGCAATGGGAAGAAGCTGAGGGTATTTTCAATCTCTTGATCGAATACAGGAAGAAAGCATGGGGTGAGACCACCCTCGCCACATTGACTGCTACCATCCTGCGTCTCGAACAGCGAGTTTGGGAGGAGCCTTGGGATGAAGAACTGGAGACATCTCTTTTGCGAGCCCAAACAATGTTGCGCAAATTTCTTTGGGGTCGTTACAATCCCGAGAAGGTGTACAATGAGGGCGTCAATCTGTACTATAAACAGACCATTTATCGGTGGCATAGTCTGCTGTCATCGATTCCTGGAGCCGTGGCCCGAGTCGCCAACGATGTGAAACTTGCATATACTAATCCCCTGAAACGGGATAAATTTTCATTCGTTCCGAGTAGGGCATTCAATATCCTACTCAGTGCTGTCGTGGAAACACGCGGCAGCCAACTTGGGATGCAGTTGTGGGAAAAGTGGTGCATAGACATTGAGCGATCGCATGCAGCCCGACTCGTCGTAGATGAGAAATATCGCTTACAGATGAGCGCCGATCCTACGAATACGGAAAATCTCGACATCGAATACGACTGGGCATGGCACTATGAGCGCCAACGCAAAGCTGTTAACCCGAACCTGAATACACTACGAATAATCAGCCGTGCAGCCGTGAAGGAGCTGAAGGAATCTCAAAAAGCGGCACCAGACAGAAGAAACATGTCACCTTCGCAGCAAAAGTTCAGAGAGCAGGTGTATGGAGTCCTTGATTTCTGTGTCGATCGTTACCAACGGTTCAACCGGGACAAGGACGAGATTGGCCGAGAGACGGGTGGCCATTTGAGACGAATCAGAATGTGGCAGTCGAGGAAGAGGAAGAATATCGTTCGATGGGTTTATGGAGACCTTGGCGAGGAGGATAATACTGGCATGGAAGATTTGTTGGCAGAAACAGAAGATGAAGAGAAAGACGAGGTCTATTGAAGATGGGTCGCCGTTTTTGACATTGTATATTATCCCCTTGTATCATAGTATCATAGATATTAGCATTTTTGTATATCGGGTTGGAGTTGATATGTATTCTATTTGCAATTATTCATATACCATTATACAAACTGGCGTTTCCTCCAGGTCATACTAACATGTAGTAGAAAGGTGCCAAAACTCGATATGGTATCATCTAGCGCCGAAAACGATAAACATTATTTAACAGAAGGAGGCTCTTTATGTGCCCATCTTTAGCTCTGACCCCTTTGGTCCATGCAACTCATGATTGCCCCTCAAAAAAATCAATTGTCCCATTCATTCTGATCAGCGCCAGGAGGGAAAAACGATCCCATGAATTCACCGCTAATCGGATCATACGGGAAGTGCGAATCAGAAATTGAAGAACCGCTCATACCGAGGTTCATCATGAAAGGTGAGAAACTCATCGGGTACGTTACGGATTCAGCCGCAGTGAGAGCGGCGTTCTGCTCTAATTCGAGATCGCTGAGAAGTTCGCGACGTCTGGCGGCTTCTGTTGATGGTGTAGCTAGGGGCTCCATTCCTGTGCTCCAATCGAATGCCTCTGAATACTGGGGAGGGTTGTTTGTTGGTGCAGCTGTTACAGGTGGTTGAGTCTGGAGCTGGTCCCGAGCTTGGTATTGTTTCTGTTGCTCGAGGATGGCGTCGCTGGGCAATGGAGGCAGGTCGCTCACATCGAAGTTCATGCCAACAGCTATCCGTCGCATGCAGCTGTCGCAGAGCTGCCAGGCTCGAAGCGAGGCAGTGCTATGTTCCGACATTGCGTATAGCCAACGGATAGCTTTCTTTGCTGAGAGGAATGTGTTCTTTTCTTCATCAGGCGCATGCACATTGGCGAACGATAACTCCAACAAGAGAACGGTAGTTGCTTGCATTAAGAAGTGGAGTATAGACCACCATGGAGCTAGTTGGTAAAGTTGAAACGGATCCGGAGCATCGGGTATCAAGTCCAGCATTCGTGCAGCAGCCTCGAGCGAGACTAGTGCCATCTTGTGACTGAAAGAAGAACTCTTGTTAGAGGTGGCGTCTCGACGGCAGAGACACGGCCGACCAAGTGTGATGCGAGCGCTGTAGTACTGAAATGCAAGTCCAAGCTTTGCGCGGACCTGTTCAGGGGAGCTACTCTCTTTTTGAGTGAACTTGAAGGATTCTGGCAACTGATTGAACCACAGATCAATCCGTGACTTCAAATCGCCTATACGGTTCTCGATGTGAGACCAAGGAACTTTCACTGCATCGGACGTATACACCTTGTTCACAATTTCTTGAGTGATGACTGTAAGATCCATGTAAAGTAGAAAAAGTAGACCGGAATTGAACGGGATACTTCGAATCCAGGCAAATCGATCGTTCTTCTCACGTCTATCGACGTTTTGGCTACCAACAGGATTTTGTGGCATCAGCCTAATCAAAGAGCTTGCAACCGCGTTCTGGATCTTTTCCTCGCGTAGAGTATTATTTCCCATAATCTCTTGAACCTCGGGTTCGTTGAATTTTTCTTCTTCAAATGGTAGGGGCATTGGCGTGGTACAGACTCCGTCAAGAATACAAGTTGCCCGGCCTGTCATTACACCAAGTAGGTGCTCAAAGGAGTAGAGAGACCACCATACACGGTAGCGAGACTCCTTTGATGTGTTGGCCGTCGTCTCGCTAGAACTCTTCATGTTGATGCCTAGAGCTATAGCAGAACGAATAGCAAGACTAGATATTCGCCAAGCTCTACAAACAAAAAATTGGTTAACTTAATCCCTCAGAACTGAAAGGGAGGATCGACTCACCTGTTGATTTGATCTGTCGATAGTAAATAGAAGGCCATCAGACCCTCTACTTGAACTTGTTGTAGATCAGGATGGGCGAAAAGGTCGTCATCTGTCATGCTGAGATATCTGGCACGTGTGAAATATATCAAATGGTCTTGCGTATCGTTACTCTTCCAAGATGCTTGCACCAAATGAGAGTGTTTAGCCGCAATGGCAAAAATCATGTTCAAGATGGCCAACCATCTGTCACCTGGGCGGGCCGAGTTTTCAAAGAAGTATTTGAATTGTGAGCTGAAGAGAGGCCGATTGATAATGGGATAGAATGGATGTACGGTAGTCAAATAGTCTTCGAATAGACGGTCGACCTGTTCACGAGAAGGCATCTTGTACTTATCGATAGGACCCGAGACATTGATATCCAAATCATCCAGATGATAGCTGACCGAGTTGATGGCAAAGTCTTCGTACTGGCGTTCTTGCGGCTCGCCTTCATACATACCAGGCTCGCCTCGAGCTCGTTGCACGGATTCTCTTTGGACGCGCTGCATCCAGCTTATTTCCGAGTTCTTGCCAATGAACCCTGTTGCGCGAGGATTCTCACCTCTGTTGAGATCCTCCTCCACACGATCAATTGCTTCTAAGGATCCGATAGAGGACGGTGAGGACGGTTCGAGATCGGCATCATCGAGAGGTGTGCGCGAGGATGAAGAAGGGTGGTCAGTTGTAGTCTGCTCTCCATCAACTGCGTATTTATTTAGTGTCGCTGCGATACGATCTCCAACAGCCTCGTTCACTGTCAAGCGCAGCTCTTTCAGAAGCGATTCGTAATCGTTGACTTTATGCGATAGTTCTTCCATATGTCTGCATCAATCAGTATTAAGTTAGAAATCTAACGGTAATATAAGAAAGAAGAGAGCTCACCTCTTTGTCTTTTCCCTCATCCCATCGGGATATTGGCATCTCACCCTCAGCTCCCGGCACTGTCGACAAATCGGCGTATCGCCCGAACATTTCGTCTTCCTTTGACGACAGCTTTCGCATGCCTTTGCGACACGACGACTGTACCGAGGACTAGCGCCAGCGCGACTTCTGGGAATGGCAACTTTGGCATTCGCCGGGTATCCTTGATTTGTTTGCTGCACAGGAATAGCGACAGCGTCTGTTTTCTCTGGCGTCGATTGCGTCTCTTGGCTTCGGGACGTCGTTCGGGAGGACATCGCGAGGTTGTGATTGTCACTGTTGTTCTGCAGATCCATGACAAATGGCGATTTTTATGCTTTTTGATTCGTAACCTGGTAATACTTTCCTCGTAGGTTATTTGTTTGAATGGGCGGCAAAAAGCCGCTCAAAGGTCGATTCTGCTCGATATGCGACTCTCCATGAAGAGTCGCGCTCGCCACTTCAGAGTCGGTCCCAAACCGGCATCAAATATATCAGCTTAGTGAATTTCTTCCGAATAGAAACCTGTGATGCGCACTCGGTAGCATGGGCGATGCCTAGTGAGGGGCAGTCTCTGGTGAAGAAAGAGAAGCTACCAAACCGCAGAAAGCGGGGCGGCATCCAAACAATAATCAAGGCATGTCCAATTCCGGACGAAAACTGTGGGAAGGACGCGTTGACTGGCAAGGACATAATCATTCTCCGAGCTGAATCGCGATCACCTCTGCCTGTCTCCATACAAACAAGATAACCCAACCCAGGCGGTGGTCATCGATGGATCACATTTTCGCCTCTTTCTCAGCTAGGTACATGATTGAGCTCCAATTCAGGTTAGACTACACGTGACGAGCTAAGATAGCGGTCGCATTGCGACGTTCTTGAGAGATAAGGACAACGAGAATGTATATATTCATGGTAACTGAAATATATGGCAGATTCAAAACGATAGTGACGTACGAACAGAGCGAAAACAAGCACATGCGATTCCAAAATCTATGCATCCTTCACAACCCAGGGCAAGACTGGGCCAAAATCGCTTAACGAGTCAATCACGCGGCGAGGCTGAATCCACTGTTCAAAAGACTGCTTGATGCGACGAAGCTAAAGCCGTGGAAAGGATCGGCCTCACCCATGCTGCTCGAGGGTTCAGCAGAAAGCCCGACATTCTTCAGCATATCACCAATATGCACATCGTCCCCTAAGGCAGGACTCAAAGCCAGACCGGTGAAATCAGTAGAAAAATTCTCCGCCAGAGCAGGATCAGTGATGAGGGGCTGGATTGGGGCCTCCAACTCGCGTCGGGCAAGCGCTCTCCAGTCAATTTTGCGGAAGAAACGATGTTTCTTGATGGTATCCAAGTCCTTTGGCATATGATAACCCAATCGCTTGTGCGGCTCTTTGCGAAGTAACCGGATGAGCAGGTCTTTCGCATCGGGTCCGAGATAGTAGGGCAGTGCCAGCTTCTGTTTTACAATCTTTTCCTGGATTTTTGCATGATTGTTGGCTTTGAAAGGTGGCGAACCAGTCAACAGGTCATAGCCCAAAGCTCCCAGAGACCACCAGTCACAGGCCTTGCCGTAGGGTTTGCCCTGAACAACCTCGGGAGCCATATACTCGATCGTGCCTAGGGACGAGTTGCAACGGTCATCATCACTGACTGCAACTTTGCTCAATCCGAAATCTGTAAGTAGCAGATGACCCTCCGAGTCCAAAAGACAATTTTCTGGTTTCAAGTCCCGATACACAACACCAACGGTTTGGTGCAGATGTTCAAGAGCAAGGACCATTTCAGCCATGTAGAAAGCCGCAGTATCTTCGCTGAACATGCGTTCTGCTGCGAGATGAGTAAACAACTCGCCGCCTTGAGCATACTCAAGGATGAGGTACAACTTCTCATGATCCTGGAAGGCATAAAAGAGTTTAACCACGAAAGGGTGGCGGTTGACACTTTCGAGGATCATACGTTCTGTCTTGGTTTGCTCCACTAACTTTCTGTGCACGGTGATGGAAGCCTTGCGGAATTGTTTCTGCGCATACAGACGCCCAGTTGGCTTGTGGCGTACCAATAAAACCGTCCCGAAAGTGCCTTTTCCAAGACACATCAGTTGTTCAAAGTCGCGACTAGTCATTTTCCTGCACAAGTCATTCTGTGGAGTGCTGGACAGCTTTTCTTCCGCAGCAGCTTCCTCGCTAATGAAATCGTGCTCAAGCGGTACTTCATAACTGGTCATGACTTCGGTCCGGTCGCTATCAGAGGACACACTAGCGTTGCTCGAAATAACAGAGTCTCCCGAGCGAGGAACTCTCTCGGACAGACTTAGGGCGTCAAGCTGCAATTTCAATGCGCTGATTCCACTTGGCATGTTCGTAGGAGGGACAGCGTTGAGTTGCGGCGACATAACCCGGGATCCGGCGGTAGACATGTCGGAATCTTCATCACCGGAAGCGATGGGAGTGAAACCTCTGACAGTGGACAAAGCCGGATTACCATGTCCAACTTCAACATCAGCACGCTTTCCTTTCTTCTTCCTTCTGCGGCTCGCTGCCTTCTCATGAAGCTGTAATACTTGAGCTCCAGTGGTAGGGAGGTTCGTACGGCTGGGTGCGGGAGGTTCGTCAGCTTGCGCATGTCCAAGTCTGCGTGGTGCAATATTTTTTACTCCTTCGTTTTCCAGATCGATGTCCATCTGAGGACTAAACACGTCGCCCACTGACAAGTCGTCCATTGTACAGTTGGGCACAGGGCCTTCATTCAACTGCTCCATTTGATCTGCCAAGCGCTGGGCGGAAGACGGCCGGTAGGTTGTGTCGAACATCTCGTCAGACTGAATAGACTCGCTCGAGTGGACCGAATATAACAAGCAATCAAAGGTGGACGTGATGTGCTGATGTCTGCTGAAGTGGTCACGAAACAAACGTGGTGTTCAAAAATCAGGTGTCGATGATGTTATGCAGCTGGCATATTGTTCCTAGATCTCAGGCAACCATATGTGTCGTAAGGATAATGTTTGAGGATAACCCTATTAACGTCCGTCCTAGTTCAGGACGGACCCTGCACCCCTACCCAAAGCACGTCGCTGGCAGAGGCGCCGGACCGCAGCAATGAGGCGGATCGAGTATTCTCAACGGGATCGATGCGGATTGATGCTGGCGAGTAGCGAGCTGAAGTAAACAGGGAGTCCCAGGGAGTCAAGGTGAAAACATTGGACGCGGAAGGAAATGCGGAAAGTGACGATTTGGTTGCAGAGAAGCAGCCCATAGAGAATTCGAGTAGTATCGAGGCGTTTGATGATAATTCGATCGTCTAATAGACGGTAAACCGGAAGTTGAGTTGTTGTGTTGTGTGTGAAAGAACAGAGAGAAAGAAGTGTGAGGCTTTTTCAGAGGGCTGACACTCGCAGGGAAAGTGAAACCGGGCAAAAAATGACGCCGGGCTTGGCAGCCACGCTAAGGCCCGATGCGGCAACCGACAGCTTCACGTGTAAATGTCATAGGTCGCAACACAACTGAGTTACATTTCTTTTTGACTATTTGCTTGCTAGGTTTTTGGTTTGTATAAGGCTATGCAAAGACTACAACCCTCCTCGCGCTTTTGAAAAGTCCTGCTCTGCAAAGAAAGCCTTCGACCGGGTGACTTGTACCCCCGCCCTCTCCACGAATGCCAAAGCACTCGGCTTCTCCACCAAGACCGTGACAGAATCATTGCCAAAGTCCATCGTAGCTGTGCGGGCGATGGAAGTGGCGAGGGCCTCAACGGTCTGATAAGACGTAATTTCCACTCTCTGTTTTGCAGTCAGCTACAACTTGGTTCATATTGTATTCAGATCATGGCTTGCACAACTCACCTCGGCTATGGTTCTGACCATCTCCTGATATGTATTCAAAAATGTAGAAGCCCAGGCAGCTTCTCCGGAGCCTCGGAAATCGAGCGTAATGATCACAGCCTGTTTCTCAATCCTCTCATGGGAGTTGACACCAAGGATGCAGTGACAGCGGATCCCCTCAACACGGAATTCTTGTTCCATGATCGCAACCTGCCGACTGCTTTCCACGGCATTTTCCAATGAAGCACTATCGTCAGCATAAACCCAAGTCTGGACAGTTCGGAAAGACAATCCTCCCTCTGCGCGCAAATGAGCATTCGGCAAGTGTAGCGAAACCTCGCACTCGCCAAACATGCCATTCAGAACCTCCGGGGACGTAGCGCTCTGGAGTTCTTTGGGCACCGAAACGGAGACACCACTTAATCTCCGACTGGCCTGACTTGCGCGTCTTCGGCTTGGAGATTCGGGATGAGCTTGAAGATGATCCATTCTTCGCACTCCGGCGATGGTCTCATCTAGCAAACCCAGACCACAATTTGCGATCCGTCCAGCGATAACACGCACATCATTACTTATGGTGGCTTCTGCCGCTGCAGACAGGCGACCACCATCGTGCGATTTTGTAGAATCACGAACCGCAGTCTCAATGCGGCGGTAGAGCTTGCCGTAGTCTAGCGAGAGTGAGACATCGTCCGCATCGGCTGCGGCAACAGCAGATGAATATGAAAGCTTCACGGCTGCTGTACATGGTTGAGATTTGCCAGAGCGGTGCCATGGATCAGGGGCTGCTGGAAAGTGAAGATTGATATTGCGTAGAGAGACATTGTCCACGATACTCGGGCGAGTAGCTGGTCTTAAGTTCGCGATGCCAGCCATTTCGGCCCGAGATGTACCGCCGAAGCTGCAGCTGCACAGTAATCGAATTTCCTACCAAAATCCAAACCCAGAGGGTTGACGAGTATTTTAATTGTTGTCGAGAAAGCAAGTATCAATATGTAAGATCGTAAATCGTCGATGCTGTTGAAGCGCAAGCAGGGTGGTTAAACTTTTCGGGTCACTGTCCCGCATTCTCATCAGCCCACCGTTTACATCATCATCATCATGATACAAACACGGTACTGGCAGTCAAATGGCAATCTCACGGCCGATGAGCTGGAATTTGAGCCTCTCGGATAATTTGAAGATGATGCAGTTTTCTCTTTTCTCAATAAAAATTCAACCACTCTGGGTTTATTTTAGTAATGGCATACTATGTAATAAATGTCGTCGATCTCCCAATTTATTTTGTTTTTTGATAAGGAAGCTTATTGCGCTTTACTTTATTGGGACTAGCGCCGGTTATCTGACGAAAATGAAAAGCTTCAGAAATCCAAAAGATCCAACATCAAGACTACCTTTCGCTCAACACACGTCTAAGATGTTGCTCTTTTCTCGGCTATCCCGGCATACCGCATTTGTGTTGAGCCTCAGGTATTACTGTCAAAAACAGACGAGAAAAGGAAACATTGAGATACTCGAGAGGGAAGGATCATCTATTCATCATGATTCTGAGATCTGACAGCCCGAAGTCTTTGAGATAGTCAGACGCGTGCTATGGCTTAGGCTCTGGAATAAGTCTCAATATGAAATGGCACGCATTTCCTTATCGAAAGTCACATACAACATTTAATGGTCCCTAGGAGACCCACATGGGCCAACTCTCATGCATGCATTGTTCTGACAGAGATATAAGTTAGCCCCTATGTACTCCGGTTCAGTCCCTAGACCTAGGTATACTCTCTCAATCGAACTTCCTCCAGATTTCCGTGTTTTTGAAATATCACATCCCTGAAGATTCAAGACAAATATACCATTCTAGGCATCATGGCGAACAAAGTTGTAACCACTGAATCCATTCCAAATGAGTCTACACTGCTCGTACCCAAGCCCGCGGATCTCGAAAGAGGCAACGATGATGGCGGAGATACGAAATACTCCAACAAACGCCTCATTCTTGCTGAATTTGCTTTGCTGCTCAAAGGAAGCACACCAGTCATTCTAGCATACACGTTACAGAACAGCTTGCAGACCATCTCCGTTCTGATAGTTGGACGATCGTCGCCAAAAAACCTGGCAACAGCCGCTTTCTCATACATGTTTGCCATGTGTACAGCGTGGCTGATTGCTTTAGGAGGGACTACTGCCCTTGATACCCTGGCATCTTCGTCTTTTACTGGAAGTACTAACAAGCATGATCTTGGAATCCTACTCCAGCGTGGATTCTTTGTCCTCGGACTGTTCTATGTTCCAGTTGCTATTCTCTGGGCATTATCCGAACCGGTGTTTCTTTTTCTCGGCCAGGATCCTAATCTTTCTCGGGATAGTGCTAGGTTTCTAACTTGCCTTATCCCGGGAGGATTGGGATATATCTACTTTGAATCTATGAAGAAGTTCCTGCAGGCGCAAGGTAAAAATGCCGTCTCTTCCCAAGATTATGCTCTCACGATTTACAGTTTTTAGGTATCATGCGTCCAGGAACGTACGTCCTTCTAATCACTTCACCGCTCAATGCAGCTCTCAACTACCTCTTTTGCTACACTTTAGACATCGGCCTCCTCGGTGCTCCAATCGCTACAAGTATCTCATACTGGTTGTCCTTTGGCCTACTCGTATTGTACACCCGCTCCATAGCCGGATCAGAGTGCTGGGGAGGCTGGTCACACACAGCCTTTCAAAATATCGGAACATTTGCCCGTTTGGCTTTCTTGGGCGTTATTCACGTTGGCACTGAATGGTGGGCTTTCGAGATTGTTGCACTGGCTGCGGGTCGCCTGGGTACAATCTCACTTGCTGCACAGAGTGTTATCATGACCGCGGACCAAGTCATGAATACGATCCCGTTCGGAGTGGGCGTCGCTGCATCGACAAGGGTTGGCAATCTCCTCGGCGCTCGAGATGCCCACGGCGCAGCTCGCGCCGCCCATACAGCTGCAGTACTTAGCATCCTACTCGGCGGAATAGTGCTGGCCGTACTGATGGTTACACGAAACTCCTTTGGACGAATCTTTAACGACGACGATCACGTAGTGCGTCTGACCGCCGAGGTTCTTCCCTACGTGGCACTGTTCCAGATTGCAGATGGTCTAAACGGCAGCTGTGGGGGTAGTTTACGAGGTATGGGCCGTCAGCATATCGGTGCAATTGTCAACCTGGTTAGCTACTATGGTGGCGCATTGCCACTGGGTATCTGGCTAGCCTTTCATGGCTGGGGTTTGGGGGGATTGTGGGTTGGTCAGTGTATTGCGTTATACTTGGTGGGAGCTCTGGAATGGGCCATTGTTTATCTGAGTAATTGGGACAAAGAGGTGGATAATGCGTTCAAAAGGATGGACGTGCAGACTCGGCTTGAAGATGGTGATGTTGATACGTTGGTGTAGATGATCAGTATGGTTTCTAATTAGCTTAGAATTTAGATGACAATTCATGATTATCAATTGATTTGGAGATAAGCAGATTGGCTTAATCAGCACTCTTTGTTTTCCATGTTGTGACTTCCATTTTCTATCTAGCAGTGCTTATAATCATCACGATATAGCGTCCGAGAAGGGAAATTCGACGCAGTCCAGACGCCGACAGATCTCCACCAAGGCCAGGTTCATGGTAACTGGCTTTAATATCTGTAGATCCCCCCTCTTTACTATCTCTCGTAGATATCAGACGACACGATGACGCTGACGAAGTGATCCCTTCTCCGCCGACCTTCCTTATCCATCGATTCTCTTCAATCCACCTAGATAAGACGATGCGTCGGGACCGCACGGCTCGTTGATTGACTTCATGGACAACTCACCACGCTACTACTCAAGAAGGAGCATGCATACAGTACGTACAATGAGAAATTGTCGTATTACTGGCATTGACCAACCAAAGGTTTTGCAATGGGCGAGACCGGTACTCTTTTTGGGTTCGTTAGTGGGTTCTATAGTTAACATTAAAGTTGCCAATGGCTATCTCACGAGTGAAATCAGAGTACCCCGCAGATAGGGAAAGCAATTGACATGACGACGTTGGTGGACGTATAGAAACCCCGTCTATCAAGACTTCTGATTCTAGCCGTTAGCCCTAATTCGGTAGGTCGATAGAGATGCATTCAGAACTGATTGACTTGCATCAATCCTGCTGTCATGTCCTTTAGATACCAGTAGGAGATTAGCATAATCTGTCGGAGGACTCTGTCTTTGATTGAGTCCCCGTAATCTGACCAACACATAGAAATCAAAGAGTGACAAAGATAACAATCAGCCTCTATCATAAGATACCTTCTTCCTCTTTTTCTATCTACATCTTGCATGTTACTTGAGAGATAACCACAATGTACACCTCGCTGTTGACTCTCGTCGCCTTTTCTGCCATTGCCTCAGCGCATGGAAATCATGATCAGAGCCCAGTAACTGGTCCGCACAAGCAGTTATGGTACAACACTTTGCCCGGGGATGGAGGTACTCAGGTATGTATTCTATGGTACTCGTCGTATTTGATAACGTGGTGGTCATTAGCATTTGAGACTTTATACTAAGTGCTCGGTACTTAGGCCGACTCCGTCTTCTCTGGAATCTCAACATTTGGACGCCTTCCCTTCTTCCCATGTCTGGCAAGTGAAGATGAGAAATATGACATTGCTTTCCTAGGTTTGCTTCCTCCTTCGCCGATTGCTCGTTATTAGCTACTGATGTTTGCTACCGCTAGGCGCTCCATTTGATACCGGGACTTCCTACAGACCAGGTGCGAGGTTTGGTCCCAGTGGTATCAGACAAGGTTCTCGCCGTCTCAATCTCTAGTATTACTCTCACATACGTCCCCGTCTCTTCTATGCTGACATTGCTCTGTTATATAGTGGAGGATACAATGTCCCGTTGGAAGCCAATCCATTCTCAAGCAATATCAAAGTCCTCGACTGCGGAGATATTCCCGTTACCTCGTACGTTTAAACATCTACTCCCCTTGACACAGAATTTGAAGCTCATTCAAATGTCCTAAATAGATACGACAATACCTGGGCGCTCCGTCAAATCGAAGAAGGACACAACAGCGTCATGATGCGCAAACCCTTTACTGACGCTGATAAAAAGGGGCTATCCAAAGCCGGAAAGACGCTTCCGCGTGTGATCACGCTAGGTGGCGATCATACTATTACTCTACCATTGCTGCGTAGTATTAATAGGGCTTATGGACCGGTTACCGTCATTCATTTTGATAGCCATCTGTAAGGAGCATTGTGATCCCCTTGTTTTGCAATAGGGTTAGCTGATGCTGTCAGGGATACGTGGAAACCAAAGGTCTTTGGCGGCGCTCCTTCGGAAATTGCTAGCATCAATCATGGGACGTACTTTTATCATGCCGCCATGGAAGGTCTGTTAAGAAACGACACGAATATCCATGCTGGTATCCGCACGACGCTTTCTGGACCTTCTGATTACGACAACGATGGATACGTTGGCTTTGAGATTGTTGAGGCCAGAGAAATCGACACTATCGGTACGTCTAGCATTGCACTCTGTTTAGGCAATGACTAGATTGACATATTTTCAAAGGTACCGATGGAATCATAAAACGTATCCGTGACCGCGTTGGCACCGTCAACCCTGTATATCTATCCATTGACATTGATACTCTCGATCCTGCTTGTAAGTCAACCCCTCAACTCTATCAATGCATAAAACTCGACTAACTATAGATAAACAGTCGCCCCTGCTACCGGCACTCCCGAAACCGGAGGCTGGACAACCCGTGAACTCCGCACGATTGTCCGCGGTCTTGACGGACTCAACTTTGTCGGTGCTGATATCGTCGAGGTTGCTCCAGCATATGACACTAATGCCGAGTTGACGACTATGTATGTACACCATTTTACATCTGTATTCCTACTGGTTTACTGACTGCATGATAGGGCTGCAGCGGACGTTCTCTACGAAGTGTTGACGATTATGGTTAAGAAGGGGCCGTTGAGTTTGTCGGAGCGTGAAGAGCTATAATTTAATCTTTGATTAATTTATTATAGGACAGATTGAGATCTAGACTAGGAAGTTGGTTCGTCGTCATGCAGGTGTTTGATGCAGGTACTCAGTTACTATCTTGAGAGTTAGGGCTAGGGCTTGAGGAGCTTAACTTACCTACCTAATTAGGAAATAATCAAGACATTTCTTATCTATGATTTCATCCAGACAGATCCTAATAAACGTAATATTTCAAGAATCTGAAATAATAAAATAAACACTTAACTATGTCAATGCTCATAGACTAACCGTGCAGGGTTCTGCTGGCTGCATAAGTTGCAGTCAAGGCTGCGATAAGGATCCCAGCAGCCACTGAGGTCGTGCAACGCTGCTGCTTATCAGCATTTACTATGTTATAGGCTTGAACACATAGTTAAAAGCAAATAATAAGTTCAGAAAGGACGAATCAGAAATTGGAGATTAGGGATGATATACACCCCCTGGTCGTATAAATGATATCTACGTCCAATGATGTTTTTCTTCCACCCCCGAGATCGAGCTTCACCAGGGAAAGAGCAACCTTTTTCATGACAATTAAGACACTTTTCTGAAGAAATAAGCGATAAGAATTTTTCTAGTGTACCATATATAGTCCTGACAAACCCTTGTCGACCTTAATCACCTGATAAGATAGACCTGTGTAATTTAGACTACAGGTTACTACATACAGCACATGCCAGATATATCGATTTTGACTGTCAATAAATAGACCACATACGTCTTTGATATGGCAGATACTACAGATTCGGTTCAAGAAAAGCGCGAATCTGGAGGCTTACATCCTGAAACAGAACCCTCGTATCTTGACAATGAGGTCGTGGTAGTAGATGACGATGGCACTACTGTGAATGCATCCGGCTGGAAGGACCAGTTAGATCGACAGTACGGACTACTCAGTCTATGCGGCATTGCTCTGACGGTGGATAATGCCTGGGTTGCCTTGGGTAGTTCCATCTCGGTATCTATCGGTAAGACTACATCGATGTCGCCTTGTCTCCATCGAAGAAGTTTTGATACATGTTCCGGACAGCAAACGGAGGACCTCCTGGTCTTATTTTCAGCCTTGTAGTCGCCGGGGCATATTACTCTTTCATTGGTCTGAACCTGGCGGAGGTATTGACATCTGGAGAACCCCAAGACCTAAGTTGATGGATACATGCTAACTCAATTCGACAGTTCGCATCAGCCATCCCCTCAGCAGGTGGCGTCTACCACTGGGCCACAGTCACCGGTGGACCACGCTGGGGCAGAATCTTAGGGTTCTACGCAGGCTGGATCAATTTCTTCGGCTGGATGTTCGATCTTGCCTCCCTGGTACAAATCACCGCCAACATCACCATTCAGATGTACGCCACGTATCACCCGGATTACATCCAGCAGGCGTGGCATACATACATCACCTATCTATTAGTCCTCTGGATAAGTGCATTCATCGTCATCTTTGCAAATAGACTATTACCCTACTCGCAATATGCGGGTATGTTCTTCGTTATTGTCGGGGGCGTGGTGACTATCATTGTACTAGCTGCTATGCCCAAGACGCATGCCTCGTCGCATTTTGTCTGGGGCTCATTTGACGAGAACAACCTGACCGGGTGGGCAGGTGGTGTTGCGTTTCTCTGCGGAGTGCTTAACGGAGCGTTTACTATTGGCACACCTGATGCTATCACGCATATGGCTGAGGAACTCCCGCATCCGAAGAAGGATTTACCGAAGGCTATTGGGCTGCAGATTGGATTGGGGTTTCTCTGTATGCTTTTCTTCCTACTTGCTGAAAGAAGAAGACTGACTGGAATAGACGCATTCTGTTTCGCGATTGCGCTCTGTTATTCGATCACGGATCTGGATGCCCTTCTGTCCGGAATCAACAGCTACCCTCTAGCTACCATCTACGCGCAGGCCACTGGGAATAACGCCGGGGCTACCTTTGGCTTGCTGTTTATCATCTTCTTTTCGTCATTATTGTGTACCATCGGCACTGTACTTACCGTAAGCTCTCTCTGGCACTGTCTCCATTGATGTCTTCCTCTCTGATAGGTATATCCAGAACTCTCGTATATACTGGTCCCTTGCACGCGACAACGCCGTCCCAGTATCCTCCTTATTCGGCAAGGTCAACGAAAGCCTCAGCTGCCCTGTCTACGCGACCCTGCTATGCGGTATATCCCCTCCCTTCCTCCTCTTATACCTTATATCAAAACTTACATATTGGGTATAGTAATCTTCGCAACTGGCCTCGGTGCAATCCCACTTGGCAGTAGCACGGCATTCATCGATCTAACAGGTTCCTTCATCATCCTGACCACGGTATCCTACGCCATCCCCATCGTGGCAAACATGTTGACGGGCCAGAAATACCTTCCCAAGGGGCCGTTTCAATTAGGCAGGGGGGCTACTAGTCAATTTGTTGGTTGGGGAGCCGTAGTATTGATTATGTTTTTCAATGTTTTCTACTGTTTCCGTAAGTACTTTCCCCAACCTTACGTCTTTTTGATATCAGGCTGATTGGGTTGATATCAAGCATATTCGATCCCAACTACCAGCGCAGCCATGAATTACAATAGTGTTATTCTTGTCGGCGTTGTTGCGCTCACGAGTATCTGGTGGATGGTCCACGGGATCAGGAATTATCCTGGGCCTCGATTGACGCATTTGTATATTCATGAGGGAGTTGAGCAGGTCGATCATGTAGCTGGTATACCTGTGCAGTCGCAGTCGCAGTCGGAGGAGAAGACGGCTTCTAGTGAGTGATGACTTGGTTGTTCAAACTTCATGGTGTTTGATGGATCAGGGTGAGTTAGGGCTGGAGCTACATGAACCTAATCCACATACGTGTATTAAGCGCAAACTACTTTGTATAGTTATATCAGAAGAAGAAATAGAGAAGTGAATTCGAAAAAGAAATATCCACGAAAGGAAAGAAACCAAGTAAAATAATCATTACACAGAAAGTAACCCCCAAATTAGTAAAATCCATTCGAGTACCGTTTGATCATCTCATTAGATTTTTGAAGTCGGCCGTTTACATTTTCATTTTCGCACACACAAAGACACACACTTTACCCATCTTGCCACCTCTTTTGTACAGTCCATTGCCGTTTCGTAGTCATACATGATTCGATTTGTGCAGCATTCAAAGATTACCATGTCAGAAAACGGGGTCGAAGGTATGAGCGAATTTGATGTTGCGTCAGTATCAAAGAGGGTCAGCTTTCCATGCTTCTTGTCCAGGCAGTCAACTAAGCATGGTATTTGAAACGCCATCCGCCACTTGTTGCCGATGATATTGATCTCCGTTCGTTCGTTGGAGAAAAGTACCAGGCCATTTCACCCAGCTCAAGTTTATTTTTGCTAGAAGAAACGCTTCAAATGAATCATAACGCCAATGTGTCGGTCCCTTCGCTGTATGGCAAGCTCGCAGATGAAGAATGATCAATCACATGTTACCAGTATGGGCGTCGTTCGTACCCTCCATAATCGCCTCGTGGCGGGCTTCGCGGGCGTCCGTATGGCCTGCCTGCAAAGTAAGGATCGTCATAATGCCGAGGGGGAGGTGGCGGTGGCGGTGCGTAAGGGTCATCGTATGGGCGTCGCGGCGGAGGGTAATCCTCCATGCGTGGTCGTGGAGGACTACGCCGTCCGTAACCATCCCGGTCGTAGTAATCCCGTCGCATAGCTTGTGGGGAGCGTTCGCGATAGTGAGGTCGGGGACTGTAACCACGGGGAGGTCCTCGTCTATCATAATCATCTACAGGGGGGTATCCGCGACGAGGAGGAGAGCGGGATCGGTAAGGGTCACGATATGGAGCTCGCTCTTCTGCGGGTTGCACCTAGAAGGAATGAGATGGAGAACGAAATGGTGTCAAGGAAACAACAACGTACATCAGCGACACATGTCACCTGAGAACCTTTCAACTCTCGGCCGTCGAGCTTCTCAACAGCTGTTTTGAGATCAGCATGGGATTCGAATTCGACAAAACTGAGATTTGAAATTAGCTTTTGATTCGGGCTTTCGTCAGACATAATTTCCAGCTTACCCTCTACCGTCGCGCTCGCGAGTAGTTTCAGAATACACCACATCCAGTCCGGATTGACGAGCAAAATCTTTGAGATCCTATATTGGGTATTCGTCAGGTTTTGTCCACCAACGAAAGCTCAAAGGTATCCGAGTTTGAACTATCAACTGATAGCAATCAAACCGCGCAGTCGAGAGCAGATGAAACTCAGGTCTGTCGTGCAAGAATGGTAGCTTACCTGCCAACTCGTCTCGGTAGGAAGCCCTGATACTTGCATGCGGAAGACTGTACGGCGAGGCCTGGGTGCACTGGGACGGTCCGAAGGGCCATTGAATGTCTCCTTATGGCGGGGGCCACGCGCAAACTGAACAGTCAGACGTTCTCCTTTGAAGTCGCTACCATCTGTATGTGTGTCCATCAGTCAATAAAAGGTCTCGTTGGTCATCTAAGGCGGGAAGAGGATAGGAACATACGAAAAGCTAATGAAAAGTGTGGTTAGTTTGTGAACCACTTCAAAGGCTGGAAAACATACCTGGGACAACGTCCCGCGCATCCATCGCATCTTCATATTCAATGAAACCAAATCCGTTCATCAACTTGATCTCTGTAATCTTGCCGGTGCCATGGGAGCCGAAATAGTCTTCGATATCCTTTTTAGTCACTGAAGGGAGTCCAGCGCCAGGAAGGCGCCATAAAACGTCAGCACGTGGTGGCCTAACGTAACGATCCAGGGAAAACAAGCGAAACCGCCTAAAAGCTCCATGGAAGGCACGTCTCCGACCATGGTCCTTCAAGCAGGCCGATACAGCTCCGATAACCTTCTCTTTTGCTATCCGTAGGGCAAACCAACTAGAGAACAACGGTGCGGGGATGGAAGCGTCCAAGAAAGTTCTTGCAAGAGAACGGAGTGTTGAACACGGGGGAAGAATCCGTCACGAAAATGGCGGAATCTCAGGGTGAATTGGTAAAGACCTGCGTACCATTGCGGGGAAGATTCCCAAGATAGAGCCGTGTGGACGAAACCTCACTCATGGCTGACTGGAATGTAGAGTATTGATCGAGACCTTGGAGAATGGCCGGATGTTGGAAAACGGCGGCGGCAAGGGACCGTTTTGACGAACTCTTCTAGCAGAGTTCTCGGCACCGTTTGAAACCAGAATTGCGAAAGGGGTAAGCAGGTACGACAGCGAAACAGAAAGACGTAGAGGCGGTGAATTGGCGACGACGTGGATGTCGCAGTCGGTGGGCCACAGCCTCAGCACCAGAAGTAGCGGAGAGCGTCCTAGAGCTTAGTACCTTGCACTCACCTCCGGCGTTAAGAAATCCAAGTGCTAGAAGTGGACAGAAACAGGGCCGATCAGCTTTCTGATGATTTCAATTGTGTGGTAGTGTATGGTGAGATGAGAATGAGGAAAGTAGAGAGAAACAGAAGGAAGAGTGAGGTGAGAAGGTGGGCGAGTGAGTGAGCTTACCTCTCTCCTCTCTGGCGATCCACGTGGCCCCGCTCAGACTGGACGCTTGGCCTTGTCTTGCATTTCGTATCACACTGCAGCTCAGCCTACAGCTAAGCGCCCAGCATGTTGTTGTCTGAAGAACAATGAATGAAGAGCGCCTTGCAGCTTTGTTACGATGGATTCATCAAGAAGTTTACAACGGCAGATGGAGTACGTCAACAATCCATGGTACGGCTTCCTGACCCCGTGGGGTGCGAAGACATTCCCACGTGATCATTGGCTGTCGGGCTACCTGCTTCCTGTATGTCTATATTCCTAGCTTGGATGATATCTCGTATCTCTCAAAGAATAAGAGGAATAAATGATGGCTTTATTCATATATAGGTAGATGGTAGGAACTCTATACCGCAGCTTCTATAGACGCTCGTATGGAGACAAGTATGTGCATAGAACATCACTTATTTTACAAGATCGCACCATCAAAAATACTTTTGACACAACCAATTATGGCAGCTGTCATGTCATGAAATACTTGGGACCCTCGCCTCCTTGCGGAGTCTGCCAGTTGATGTCTTGAGTCGGAACTTTGATATCGCAAGTCTTGCAATGGATACAGCTATACAATGGTTAGCAATTGGATGTCACAACCAGAAAAGGTGGGTACTCACTTTTGTGCATTGATCTGGAAGCGAACACCCTGCTCTTTGGAAGGGTCTTCAAGATATTCATAAACACCAGCAGGGCAGAATCGGTTTTCAATTCCGCGGTACTTGGGCCATGCTTTGGCAGTATGCGCATCCCAGTCCTTGACTTGAAGATGGACAGGCTGATCCTCCTCGTGATTGGTACCAGTACGGCTGACACTGGTCAAAATATCGAAACTGATCACACCGTCGGGCTTGGGATATTCGATTTTGTTGCATTGCGAAGCCAGCTTCGTTGCTCCTGAATCTGTGCCGTGATGTTTCAATGTCCAGGGAGCTTTGCCGCGGAGAATAAAAGCTTCAAGGCCGGAATACAAGATTCCACCAAACAAGCCAGCAGTGCCGAATGCCGGTCGCATGTTGCGAACTTCCTTGAGCTCTTTCCAGACCCAGGATTCACGCAAAGTCTTTTCGTAGTCGTACAAGAAAACACTACCTTCATCGCTTCCTTGTAAAGCAGAGTAGGCGGCCTCGGCTGCGAGCATACCCGATTTGATGGCGGTGTGGGTTCCCTTGATTTTGGGAACATTCAAGAAACCGGCAGTATCTCCAATCAAGGCACCTCCGGGGAATGCGACTTTCGGGATGGATTGGAAACCGCCCTCATTCAAGGCTCGCGCACCGTACGAGATGCACTTGCCACCTTCCAGAACATCCTTGAACAGAGGGTGGTGCTTCAATTTCTGGAATTCTTGGTATGGTGAAAGCCAAGGGTTAGGGTAATCAAGTCCGACAACCAGTCCAATACTGACGAGATTTTCGCCAAAGTGGTACATCCATGCGCCTCCATAGGTGTCTGACGGTAAAGGGTAGCCCATAGAGTGAACGATCTCGCCAGCTTTGAACTTTTCCGGCTGAATCTCCCACACTTCTTTGATGCCGAGACCATAGGTTTGTGGTTGACTATCCCTGCGAAGGTCGTATTTCTTGATAACCTGCTTTGTCAAGCTGCCGTGACAACCTTCACCCAACAATGTCACTCGCGCATGAAACTCCATCCCTCTCTCGAAGTTCTCTCTGGGCTTTCCGTCTCGGCCAATACCTAGATCGTTGGTGGCGACACCGCGCACAGAACCGTCGGGCTTATACAACACTTCACTTGCAGCGAAGCCAGGATAGACTTCAACTCCCAGTTCCTCTGCTCGTTCTCCCAGCCATTTGGTCAACTCGCTCAAGCTAACGATGTAGTTTCCATGGTTGTTCATCTGAGGTGGTGCGGGGATCGGGATGGACATTGTCTTGGTCAAAAAGCGCATCTTATCGCTCTTGGCGGGTGTAACATTTTCAAATCGTGAGGGATTGTTCTCATCAAGCCAGTCTGGAAGTAATTCGTTCAGAGCGGTCGGTTGTAAGACGTTTCCTGAAACTATATGAGCTCCTATTTCTGCTGCCTTTTCCAAAAGAACGACCCGAAATTCTTCGTTGCCCGCTTCATTGGCGAGTTGCTTTAGACGAATAGCTGACGCGAGACCTGCGGGACCTAATTTTCAATTCAGATTAGCAATTAAGTCCAGAACTGTCTATGCGACAAGAGTAAAAGTCTTCAAACTTACCTCCTCCGACGATACAAACGTCGATCTCATCTGACTCTCTCTCCACTTGGTTGGGGTCGATAGCTTCATCCGCATTACGCCTCCTAGCTGTCCGTGAAAAAGCTCGACTCTGTCCCGGTTGTATGCGGGCATTGAATGGGTTGGTGACATTGCAGTGTTGGCGTCTGTTGTTTGGTGTAAGCGGGGACAGACGGCGTCCAGAATTGACAGCAGAACTTGTAGTCCGTGAAGGCCATGTACGGGACGATGATTGAATCTCGCGCTTCAGCAGAAAGCGCGCAGCCCCTTTGGAAGCCATGATCGATTGAGGTATATCCAAACAGATAATATTAAGGTGAAATATAAGGTAGAGAAGGTATATACGGAGAATTATCCGCCGAAAAAGACTACTATGTAGTATGAAGAGCGAACCGTAGACCCGGTTTCGGCGACGGTCCCCATCACCGAAGCTTAACCGAGGCCAATCAGATAGCCGCTTACTAACAGCAGCCCGCCAATCATATTCGAGCCGAATACAATCAGGTTCCTCCGCTTCTACCCGTCATATCATCATGATCCGGCGTCTTGAGTGGTGTCCATGAGTCAACTTGATGAGTGTCTCAAGATATTATTGTGTATGGATGAACAGTGATACAGTAGAGGAACTATCACATTGTGCTCAGAGCCTCTTGATGCTCAGAGAGAAGCAGGCAGCCATTACGTAGAGATTACTCTGGAGTCATGCAAGACTAGGCTGATCGACATGTGATTCTTGCTCGATCACAATACTCAAGAAGCATAATGTTTGGCTTCAAGAGGGGTAGGACTGGTCTATATTTACTTATTGACGAATACCGAACCATGTGTCTACAGAATGTGGCTGAGTCTGGGAATGCTGCAGCCTGTAGTGGTGGTGTCACCGATGTGTCAACCGTCAGTGTGGTGAGACCTTTCGAGTCTCGTAGCCTTGTCGCCTTGCTGGTCAAATAGCGCCCAGAATAGCGAGAGACTGAGGGTATGCCGATTGATGATGTGACATTCCGACAGACAAACGCAAAGAGTTTGTCAATAACAAAAACATGACAATGAATATTTAATGAGAATGCAACAAACGAAATGATAGCGTTGTTTATCAAATCTCATTCATATCGACGAACAATAAAATCGCATAAATGGATAATGGATAGGTCGATTGATCACCTGGGTACGCGCCGACTTTGGGCCAGATTGCGACGCGTCTGGTCTTGGCGTGTCCGGCGTCCACCTCCTTTTTTTGGGCACAAACCGTGTTCGCTCGGCTGAGATAAGAGCCTCTCCTTGGAATACTCGTCCTTTTTTCAGTCAACACAAAATACGGTCAAGTAGAAAATGAAGGTCAAAATCAAAGATCTCTATTCCGAGTAAATATAATGCGAACATCGGTTCATCAAGGGCGAATATTATATATAGTATTGTATAGACACGGCGAGAGGGGACAGAAGAGTCAAGAGAGGAAGAAAAGCAAGGAAGGATGGCGGCTGGAAAGACTTTTTTGTTCGCTCTACACCGACTAAAGCGGCGACGTGTTAGGGTGTAAGTTCTGGGGACAATGAGGAGGCACTGCCTGCAAGCGGTGATTGGGTTGGTTGATAAGGGCCAGCGGTGGATCCGTCGAAGATGGCGATAGGCGGCCAATCAGACCAGATGCTGGGATTCGCGCAAAATGAGTGTCTGACAACTACTATGTAGGCTACTGCCACCAATCAGTAGTAGGCAAGGACTGCCGTAGTGGGGCAATGAGCAACACTATCACATTGTGATTGGCTTATCTGGGGCTGCACGAAGTCTTGAGATTTTTGGCTGCAGTGGGGCAAATGCAACCAATCGCGACAGCCGTTTGACTCAAACGCCGCCAAGAGAAGCATCACCCATGGATGCGGATAGCCTGGCTCGAGCGAAAGAGGACAGACCCAGCGCTGCTTTTAGCGCCACCGCGGGCCAGCCTCCCCTGACGACAGCCCGCACTCGCGCGTATATAAAGAGCCTGCCTCCCACTCCCGCCCGTCTCGATGAAATCTTACTCTAGGTCTTGGCACCGCGCGGAAAACGCCAGCACGTCACCTTCTTCCCTACCAAACACCACCAGCACTCCCATCACCAACTACTCGACCATCACTCTCTTGTGCTCGTAAATCTTTCCACATTCCGACTTTTTGAACCTCACAGAAGTGCGCTTTTATTGCCACTCTGTGTCGTGTGTGTTGTTGGTCGCTTAATCGGGAAGACCTCATCTTTTTGAGACCTCACCATCCATCGACTGCTGTGATCGCATCGTCGACCCATCGCATCGCTTTTATCTCTCCCTTATTACCAGATAGACTTTGAAAAAGGAGAATAAGAAAAGGAAAAAAAAAGGAAAATCAAAAATACATCCTTCGCGCATCTAATCTCCTCGTCGGCTTACTTTGTTGCCTTTGATCCACCGAACGTCGTTGTCAAGTCCAATCCATTATCTCTAGTCACCTGACTTCTGACGGATTGCTCCTACCTCGCGGTCTTCTCCTCTCATCGTCCCTCATCTCACCTTCACAGCCATTGCTGCATCACTCGAGCACCTGTAGGGGAGGCATTTAGTTGTTCATCTCCCACAAAAGCAAGGTATGTTACTGTTTTTCGTCGCATCAACTTACTATATTTTGTCAAGCGAGTGTGTGGACTGACTCTTCAAATCGCCTTACCTCAGGCTACTCTCATCGCAACACCAATACTACTTACTAGCACTTGCGACAGTGATCATTGATATCGTCATCATGGATTCACTTACAACTCATCCTTCAAATGCTCAGCAGGCAAAAGCCTTCACCTCACCAGCATCGCTTTCCTTTCCCGGAGGTGCCGGAGATTTGACTCCACCTTCTTCAGAGAAGGAAGGCAACTTGGCAGGGTTGAATGGTCAGCAGCAGGGAGCAAATGCCAACGGCAATGGGGTGACACCCGCGACTCCAGCTGCGACACCTGGTGCGAATAATGTGGGGAGTGGCATTGTGCCTACTTTGCAGTGAGTATACACTTTGCTGTCTTTTCTGGCCCACCAGAAAGCTGAACAAGACTTTTTCTTGCTTTAAGAAACATAGTGGCGACTGTCAACCTTGACTGCCGTTTGGACCTGAAGACAATTGCACTTCATGCTCGAAATGCGGAGTATAATCCAAAGGTACTACAAACTTTGTGCAGTGTCTTTGGTTACAACTTTTACTAAACTGGCATTTCTTGTCTAGCGTTTCGCTGCCGTGATCATGCGTATTCGTGAACCCAAAACCACCGCTCTTATCTTTGCCTCAGGCAAAATGGTCGTTACTGGTGCCAAGTCGGAAGATGACTCGAAGCTTGCATCTCGCAAATACGCTCGTATCATCCAGAAGCTCGGTTTCAACGCCAAGTTCACGGACTTCAAGATCCAGAACATCGTCGGCTCGTGTGATATTAAATTCCCCATTCGCTTGGAAGGACTTGCATCGCGCCATCACAACTTCAGCTCTTACGAGCCTGAGCTTTTCCCTGGTCTGATCTATCGTATGATGAAGCCCAAGATCGTACTTTTGATCTTCGTCAGTGGCAAAATCGTCCTTACCGGTGCTAAAGTCCGCGAAGAGATCTACCAAGCTTTTGAGCTGATCTACCCTGTGCTTTCTGGTATGTTACTACTACAAGCTTCCGTCATTGTACTCATGACTAACGAGTAATCAGACTTCCGCAAGACATAAGGGTTGGTCACTCGGTGAGATTGCTACTTCTGTGGTAGTCTTCTCACAGTTTCAACTCATGTATTAACATTTTTGTTCTTCTAATTAGAGTCCACTGGGTTGTGTTACTCGTCGTGCGTCAACTGACAGTTCGACCGAAATACTCTCCACACCCGCGCTCTGACTTGCCCTATCACGATTGGTTGATGTTTAGCATTTTAACGGCGTTCTAGCGATTCGATTCACTCTTCGGGTTTTTTTCTCTTCTCTTCAAAAGAATCCGTTTTCAAACTGTTATATTAGAAGGTTGCATAACCGCAGACTGTTTCTCCATCATCTTGATATGGGCGGTACCTCCTGCGCTGGTCGAATCAGTGCCTGCCTGTTCATGTTTCCCCCTTTTTTTTCCCCACTAATCATCACTTCGGGTGCAGTCTCATCACTTTACTTTTGTATCGTTGATGGGAGGGCGTGGCAGATTGTTATCATGATGGTGCCTCTTCAGGGGTAGTACCTTTAGTAAGGCATTGTCAGTTCAATATTCAAAGACTACGTATTTAATACTAGTTGGAGAAACGCAAGAAATTTGCAAAATTGCATCCATAAATTAAAACAGTAAACAGTAAACAGTAGACACTCCAAAGCAATGCTTTATATATACCACTATCCTTTGCTCGTATGTCATTCATCCTTGGATACTCGGGTGTTATAGACGACTCGACTTCGCAAGCTCATCCTTCAATATCATCCCAATCTTCCCGGACCGACTCCCATCCTTGGTCACCACAAACTCTCCCCCCTTTGCCTCGGTAATATGTCGCTGCTCCGGCCATTTCCACAACTGCTGCAATTCAGCATCTAGTCTGCCCTCGAGGGCATCGACGATTTGATCCCCGAGCACCGGGAAGAACTTATAGCCGTGGCCGCTGCCGCCGGTGGCTAGGAAGAGGTTTGGATGGGAGGGGTGGTAGGTTATGAGGAAGTCCCCGGTGGGGCTATATTCCATGTTAGTTTTTATCATATCTCGTGAAGGTAGAGAGGTATAAAGGGGGTTGTGTGACGTACGTATCTGAATACCAGCATATCCTGGTCCGCGCAAACGGCCTTTCGGCGAAGGAAGGCAACATTTCACGTAGCGCCTGGCGACATGCTCTTTCACCCTCGGCTGGGATTGGCAGGTCATGTACGGGCAGACTGATTCTCATGGTCTGTGACGACGTGGTACCACCAGGTATCGGAACATCCGACGGGTTCAAGTAACCATAGGCATGACGAGCGATTTTGAGTAGGTTGTTTCGGGGAGGGATGATGAAAATGCCTGTTGAGAAGCTAAGGATGGTGGGCATGTGAGCTAGTTGCGCCTGCTCTTCGTCGGTGATTTTGATATATGCCAATACTTGGCCCGTGGCGTCGACGATGCCGCGGAGGTCGACTAATCTGCCTGTCGAGGCACCGGTGGCTAGGATGACTAGGTCTGCTATGATTGTCGATGTTGTACCATTCACGGTGTCCTTGAAAATAACGCCGGTGACTTTGCTTGTTGTTTGCTCGAACAATAATCGTTCTACCTCGCCATGCTTAACATCGACTCTGCCCATCTCATCGAGTTTCTTCTTTGCGAATCGCACCCCGGCTTCGGCATCACCCCATCCCGATCCTCGATTGAGATATCCTTCCGATATATTCATACCCGCCGCATATCGCGGCACAACTTTCTCCAACGCTGCCTTGTTGGGTAAATAAACCACTTTCTCCGCTATACTTTCCAGGCTTTCGCCTTCATCCTCAAGCAACTTCTTCACATTCTCATAGCTCTTTTTCGTATAATTCTCGGAATCAGAGTTACCCTCCGTATATAGCAGAACCAGGCCATTCTCTGTATAGCGACCTTCCTGGCCCCATTCGGTGTTGCGCCATTTCTTGATACCGTCTGCCGCGAGTTTGGCGTATGCGGGATTTGAGTAATCGGCGCGGACGATGCGTGAGGTGTCGACCGACGAGCCGTGTGGGTTGGGGATTGTGGGTGAGGCTTCGATTAGAGTTATTTTCTTGTTGGGATGGCGTTCTGAAAGCGATAGGGCGGTTGATACTGTAATTCATTAGTCTGTCTCTATGCACTTTCTAGAAATTCAACTGTAGGCGTGGCGTGATTCGTCGTGGTTGCTGATTCCAAGGTGCGAATGCATACAACCGAGATATATTCAGTTGAACAACCCAGCAACAGCTTTCGAACTGTTTGGCAAGGTAGGATAGAGCAAAAACTCTGACTGATTCTGCTTGAAGCCAACTAATAGTACAGCTGAAATGATGCAGAGCATCTCGTGTCTCGATGCTGATACTTACATCCAAATACCCCGCCTCCGACAATCAAGATACTGTTCGGCAGCTCCATTGAGACCTCCTGAAAATGATACAATATGTACAATCGATTTATGTGAGATTCGATAGTGACGGTATATGGGCGGAAATAAGGAAGCGAGAAGATTCCACCTGATAGACAGCTATCAGGTCAGTGGAGGCGTTAGTGGATTTTATCAGTTAGTCTGCGATCTCGGAGATGGGTCATGGTGGACGCCAGCTCCGACACGCAGGACGTCCATTTGAAGATTCAGCGAACATGACCAGGTGAACTGATCGATGAACAGTTTGTAGTGCTTGAGAAGATGTGTATATCAAGCACTGGTAAGAAAACGAAGAGTTTGAGGAAGTTCACAAATGATGATGCATTTATATATTCCATGCCTAATTAGGACTAGCCTCTCGATGCTTAAGTCTCGGACCGGAAGATCAAACTATCTTTTGATACATCGACAAGCATATATTTACAACATGTTGTCGAGATAGATGAGATTAACCACTGAGCGAGGACTGAAATGATTACAATCGAAATACACAGCTCGCCAACTGGCGATAGAACTACCAGAGAGTTGTCACGATTCTACAGTACCCGGATTAAAAGGGTCCAGAGAGACCCGGTATCTGGCAAGAAACCATCACAATTGAAAAGGCCTACGTATATTCACCCATCATACTGATTGCTGAGATGGAAGCTCACTATTCTACAGAAGAACCGATGCATTCCGCGATGTCCCGGCAGCGACGACGGCTGGCCGTCGAATGTCTCCGCGGATGATGACCATCTTCGCCGTTGGCGTGCTAGGTATCAGCACTTACTGCGGCTATTTATATTCATCTTATAGCCAGGCATTTACTCAATCCAAAACTCTAGAAGTGCCTGAAGATGTCTCTGATCGCTACAACTCCACAGCGACAGGCTACGACGCCGAAGTCGAACTCGGCGAGAAGTTTATGCGGCTAGGGAAAAGGAGGAAAGAACTTGTTCAAATGGCTCGTGGAGATGTTCTTGAGGTTAGTTGTGGTACGGGCCGGAATATGGAGTATTACCAAATAGGCGAGAAGAGAGGATTCGATGAGCGAGGTCGTGCTGTACTACAAGGGTGTCGGTCGGTGACTTTTGTCGATTTGAGCCCGCAGATGGTTGAGATTGCGCGACAGAAGTTTAGGAGACTCTATCCGGATTTTGCGAAGGCTGCATTTCGGACTGAAGACGCCAAGAAGGTCGTTCCAGTGACAAAAACGCCTGATAGAACAGCAGAATGGATATATTCAAGACCCCATTTTGATACCGTGATACAAACTATGGGTCTCTGTTCTACACCAGATCCCGTCGGACTCTTACGCCATCTCGGATCGATCACGGAGCCGCAACGAGGGCAGATCTTGCTGCTTGAGCACGGCCGATCGCATTACGACTGGCTGAACAAGATTCTGGATAACCTTGCCCCTGCACACGCGCATCGGCACGGATGCTGGTGGAATCGAGATATCGGACAAATCATTGAGCAGAGCGGGTTGGAGGTTGTGGAGATTCAGCGCTATCATTTGGGGACTACATGGAGGGCTGTTTTGCGGCCGAGAACTCAGATTTGAGAGGGGATGGAGTATGTATGTATCATAATGTATGATATTCGATCGCAATGCATGCCTTGGTGTACCTACATTCTATAATGCATACTACGTAGTATGTAGATGGATGTACAGTATGGCTGCCGTATCGGGACTAGCGCGAAGACTTGCATATGATATGAGTGAGCCGGGCTGGCAAGCCACCGATGCACTGGCCAATCAGCGTGCATACGTCCAAGACAACCAAGGCAGATCAGACAGCGCTGTTCCAAAACTTGATTTATCAAACTGTATGGATAGCGACGGAGACCCCGAGTACACCACCATTATTAGGCACGTATGATAATATTCATGTGTATTTAGTATGGCTGCAATCTAGGTCTCCTCCGTAAAGCCTCCAATATCGAGTCGGTGAGCAGACATTCGAAATAATGCTACTTCGTACGGAGGAATGAGTTCTGCATAAATGGCAGTTGTCATGGCAAAGCGCTGCCAAATCAGATGAAAGGACCACCATTCCACGCGACAGTGGGGCCGGCCATTACTGTTTACGTCTTACTACGAAGTACTGCTTTTGCTCCATACAGAAACTTGATACGGTGGATGTAGAGCCGTGTTGTCCTCACTTCTATTGGACGCTGCCAAGTCGAGAATGGTATGTAATATGTATAGAGTATGCATCCATGACCAAATGTCGGTAAGAAGCGATATGATATCAGCAACAGTGTGAGCGCTGTGTAGACAAAAAATTTGGAAAAACCCACGGAGTACGTACTAACACAAGAAAATACGACAAATCACGACAGGTTGATTGGATGGGGAGGGTATCCCTGTGTTTCGACTGCCTGGTGCGACAATGCGATTGGCCGGTTTTCATGGAAAAATTCTCTCTTCCTTCCTTTTTCCCGTCCTTTGACCGGCTATACCGGATGTGGCTAGGGCAATGCCTGCTGCACTCCAGTCTCCACCGACTGTCCAGAATGTTGCTCTAGTCTGTAAATAGTCTAGCGTGGAAATCCGGCAGACTAAGCCACAATGGGCCTATACTAGGTCCTGATTGGCCTAGTCTCTGCTGGACTGTTTCGATTTTTTGCCTCTCCCTGCCTCCGTCTGTATGAATCTTCAGAAGGAGCGACTGACTCGATCTGGCATCTCCCATCCCTTTCATCATCATCATCATCATCATCATCATCATCTTCTTCTTCTTCTTCTTCTTTTGTACCGTCACTTTAACTGCACACAGACGGTCGACTTACCATCCACATCGTTCTCGATATTCTCAATATTGACTCTGTATCAAGTAGATGAAACTATTCATCTGCCCCAAATCGGCCTCTGATTCGTCGCTCGCTGTCGTGGTGACGTCCTATTGCTCGTCATAGACCCGCCCCTTCTGCTCAACTTCATTTTGAAAACGAACCGAGGATCTTCCGACAACCATTCAATATTCATTTGCCCCTGCATTATCGTTTTATCCCATCAAAGATCTCGCCAGGCGGTGTGCATCAGCAGACGTTATCGCTCGTGAGTCGTGGCTATTCTAGTGTGCCAGTCTAGCCCAGCCTGTCTCTTCCCGCTGATTGTTCGGTCGGCCGTTGCTTCTTGGATTGATCGCTGCCTCACCCTGAGTGGGCTCTCTTTTAATTTTTCATATACATCGCCTCATTGCCATCCCGACTTTTTCTGTTGCACATCCTCCTAAATATCCTTTCCTCCCTTCAAGATACCCGCATTCTTGAAGTCGATTTTTCTGGGTCTGCATAAAAGCTTTCCAAACAAGAAGTCTCCACGGCTCCATTTTATTGTTCCTAACCCAATCACTGTTGCAACAAAACCAGAGAGGGTCCTGTCTCTATTTTTTTCTTCCTCCCTTTACGTATTTTTTTTGGCAGCTCCTGTCTCTGATCTCCACACTCCAGCAGACACACCAAACACCTGCCGATTTGTTCCGCCCCTTCGATCTCTTCCTTCTTCAGACCAAGACCATCTTCCCTCCTCGACTATCCTATCCTCCTTCAGCTTGCGTGCCCTTTGTATTGTATCATCAACCCATCACTCCCCATCATCACCCCCTCCGATCATTATTGTCATTATTACTCTTGTTTTATTATTGCTACTATCTTATTATTACCATCCATTCGATCCTTTTATCCTCAGTATTGTTTTTGTAATTAATTAATCCTCTCCTTCCTTCGTTATACACCCGTCACTTTTATTTTTCGCGCAACTTCCGCCCTTTCCCCCCTTACCCCCTACACCATCTTTCAGAATGCCTTACAACACACGTCGAAAGTCGTTGTCCCTCCCTTCGCTAGGCATTCACTTGCCTAACGCTTCGCGGTCGCACAGATCTCCTTCGGCCTCAAAGAGTTCTACGATAGACGAACAGGTCCCTCCTTCCAAGAAAGTCAAGAGGTCACATGATGCCGTCGACGCCGACAAGTCGCAGAAGGTCGCCACTGGTCGCATAAGGAACAGCCGAGGCGCCTATGAACATACTCCGCCACCGTCGCCCGGCGATGCCGTCGGTGTCGCCATGAAAATCGATACCGAAGGCATCAACGATGATGTTGTCGTCGCCGCGATCGAGCAGTTGGAGAAGACGGGTAACAAGCCTCACTTAGTGCGCGAGCTGGCCGCCGTGCTGGTGAAAGTCAACGACACTGTCGCCAAGTAAGTTTTTGCTGTTCCTGTTGTCGCGCAATATTTTACTAACATTTAATTAGTTCTGCAAACCCTGCTGCGTTACTTTCCTCGCGCCTCAGCACCTATATGAAACGTTCATGGACTGCGCTGTCGCCGTGCCCTATCGGCAAAGAACTCATCAATGTGCATCCTCGAAAAGTGTTTTATTATCTTACCAACACTCCGCACCAGCCTCTACCCGAAAACTTGGAAGATATGGTCGCGATGGATGAGAAACGGTTAACCCCAAGCCTCTCTAGTGGAAGCGTTGATCAAGACGAGGACGATGCGATGGCGCGCGAGCGGTCGCGGCTCAGCCCTAGTCCCGAGATCGACCTGTCTTCTCCGGAATTCGAGGAAGAGCACGACACTTTCAACTCGCGCCATACTTCTGGTGCTCATACGAACCAGAACAACAGCCACCGCCTGTCGCATAATCATCGAGCTGCCTCGCCGCCACTGGAAGGTGACGAGCGGGAGTTCACTCAGACTGCTAGCTCTTTGCGCGAACGAGCATCAGAAGAGAGGGCTAGCCGACAGAGTAGCCTAGCTGCCTTGAGCATGCCTGCCGATGATTCGCAACAGGCTCAGGTTGTTGGATTTCCCGGTTCGCCCATGGATGAGGATCCTCTCACCACGTCAATCAGCGAAAAGAATCAGTACGAAGATTGTTTCTCGCAGGGTGGCTCTCGCGATCAGGAACAAGATCTCGACGACGCTGCCGTCGCCACTTTGTTCGGTACCTCGCCATCTCCATCGCTCACTTCGGTCGCTTCTTCACTGTCGTCTGGCACGACTGCGCCATCCGAAGCCGAGCTTGCCGATTTCCCTCCTGCACTATACAGCGTCAGCGGCGCTTCTACGTCCGACTCCGCCAGTCCGAACAGCACCATTACCACCACCACAGAACCATCCCTAAAGCGCTCCTTTGACATGGTCGAGACCGGCTTCCCGACCAAATCGGTCGCAGATCTCAAGCACTCTCAAACATTCGACTTTGAGATGGTTATAGATTCTTGGGCCGACCTCCGCAGCCCGGAGACCGTAGAGGTCGACGAGCTGGATGCGATGTTTGGCGACTTTTAATGATATCTTCTCACCTCATCATTGATACCATCCCCTCTCCTCTGTTTTTGTGACAAAGAGTTCTGATTGATACCTTGTTGTTTATTTTTGGTTTTGGTTTTCCAACAATTTGCATGATAATCAAGAACGGTTTTGTTCTGCTTTTAGTCTTTGTTGTTTTGGTTTCCTGGGCTTGGTTTGACCTGCCATCGGTGTTTAGGGATTTTTTTCTTCCTTTCTCTTCTCTTACTATCTGTACATGTTTTATAATTATGGTATATCCTCATGGTCTGTTTTTGTACAGACCAGATTTTTTTTCCTCGAGACTTCCTCTTACCTCGGCGTTTAAAACATGTACGATTCAGATAAAACAAAAGTGGAATTAGAGAAGAAAAGAGAAAGAGAAAGAGCACGAGAATGAATGAAAAGCGAAGCGAAGCAACCCCATAACATTCTTCTTCTTTTACCAGTAAAGCAGTAGTACATGGTAACGACTCTCGAAATGGGTATGATTATTCTCTAGATGGATTAAAAACTAAGAATATGTAATTTATGGATGTATCCAAGATTGTTGTTGGTAGAAGTAGTGATAGTTTGTTCGAATTAGAGCTCCCCTTCCTCGCTGCCACCGCCGTCATCATCGCCATTACCCATATTCTCGTCGGGTTTGTGGCCCCGCTCGTTGTGAGTATAGTTGTTGTTGTATGTGACGACCTCGCCTTCTTCAGATATCTCGCCTTCCTCGTTAGGTTGCTCTCTCCTTCTTTCCTCTGATGGTCGTTGTGATGATGCTGATGCTGGGGGCGGCGGGCGTGGTGGTAATGATTCATTAGTTGTTGACGAGCGTCTTCTTTCGCGTTGTGGTAGTCTGTCTTTGTTGTTGGGGTTGTGATTTCGGTTTCTGTCGTCGCGGTAGTCTCGACTGCGGCTGTTGCGCTCTCTGTAGTCCGCCTCGTAGCTGTTTGATCTGCGCCAGTCGCGGTCACGATCACGGCCGCGGTCTCGGTCTCTGTCACGATCTCGGTCGCGGTCCATGTATCTGTCGTGATCTCTATATCTGTCCCTATCCCTATCCCTGTCTCGGTCCCTATCTCTATCTCGATCTCGATCTCTATCCCACTCGCGATGACGACCGTAATAAGTATCATTGCGACCTGTAATAGGCCCGCCCTTCTCGCCTCGTGACATTCCCTGCTGCACAATCTCATCTATCCGTTGTTGAACTGCATCATCTGGTGGTGGAGGCGGCGGTGGTAGAGGATGTCGTCGATGTGTATCGTCAGTGGCTGCAGAAGGGATGCGCGAATTAGATCTAGATGGCTGATGATGACCATTCGCAAGGCTGCCGGGACTCTCTGACTTGATTGACGTCCTAGTCGGGTCGGGGGTTAAGCGTTGGCGCTTCGGAGACGGCTCTCGAGTATGGTTATTGCTTTCAGCGGGATGTAGATTTCTCGCTGGAGACGGGCGACCTTCTTCAGGTTCTCTAGATCGTTTGCGGCCATTCGATTCACCAGCTGACAATGACTCGGTCAAGCTGTGGGGGTTCGGGTTGATGATCCTCGTCGTCTCCTGGCCATTATCACTATCCGTCGGAATAGTCGGATACTCATGAGCCTGTCGGTGAACGGTTATGTTCCTTTCGTAAAGCTGAACCATGCGACTAACGGCGCGTCGGACTTCGGAGAGATTGACGTCTATCTGCACCCACCACGGACGGCCTTCTTCGTCATCTTCGAATGCGACATCGCATAACCTGGCGCCAGCCCAGAGGGCAGCTGCAGCAATGGTTCGGGGATAAAACTGCAGACAGAGAACAGTATAGTTGGAGTCATTCAGAAACGCCCAGGCCGCATTGCGCAAACCTTTGTGATCGTTTTTACCAAAATAGCACAGAAATTCATAACAGATCTTGTGCGGTTGCTCCAACTGCAGGTCAAAACATAATGCTTCCAGGCACATATCCTCATAAGCGAGCAATGTGTCCTTCCATCTCCAAAATTCCTTGTTCTGTTCATCGATTTCGAGGTTGTTGTTCTTTTGCGCGACGCGACAGCAGGCGATCACCAACTCCTTGATCTTGCGACAGTTCTCATCCACCTTGCTAGCCAGAAATAAACATCCCGCCGCGACTGAATAAGGATGCAAGCCAGGCCTTCGAGGTAAATCGACCATACTGTGTCGGACAAAGAAGCGATGTAGGAAAACAGCGGCCGTCGTCAGTGTGAGCTGTGGAAGCTTCAGCATAATGCCCACTTGGACAATAAAGTTGACGCCTTTGCTGCGCTGCATATGCTCCGTCTCCAGACTCATACCATCGAGCAGTGACGGTGTTCTTGTAAGCTCTTCATCTGTAAAGTACCATTGTTTCTGCGATTCGGTGATGACGTTATTCGAGGGCGCCGGCACCGGTCGTCGCGGAGGATGTTGCGATGTCGACTCCATGGCGTGTGTTTTATCGACCGTGTCGTAGATTCTTCGATAGCAATGAGGTATGAGGGTAATGATGGGCTTCCTCTAGCTGCTGCCAAAAGTGAGGTCAACTTGTCAAAGACAGTCCCTCCAGAGTACCTTTCAGCTTCTTGGTGCTATCTAGACATATCAGACGCGATTCTTAGCATGGCGAGACGCGCCCAGCTTCGTGCCGCTAAGCAGTGAGGAGTTTGATGCACTAAAAGGAGACAAGACAAGATGTGATAGGTGACATGGGAAAAGTACTGGTTGGAAGTTGAAGGGCGTGGAATCCAATCAATTGTCCGCGGCGGTTTTCTGCCAGTTGTTACCGCCTGATCAATGACTCCATTGTCTCGAAGAGCTTACTATGTATTCTCTGACTTTATTGAAACTATTATTTCTTTCAAGTTGATGCCAAAGTATGATTGATTTCCTAGATATGCCCAAGTCATATATGTGGTATCTGAAAACAAAAAAGAACAAAATTTGCGAAAGCAATCCAAAACTCCAAATGGTCATTCGTAGATGACCTCAAATAGTTTGGTAAGTTTCTGCCAAAGCTACGAACATCCTTTTTCAAAAAGCAATGGGTTCTTGCACAAGTAGAAGAAGTAATACCAGATCACTCCTCTTCACTAACTTCGCTTTCGTCATCGCTCGGCACATATCGTTGAGTCTGTTGTAGGCTCTGTGTCCTTGATGCTTCCTCCTCAAACGCCGCTTCCATTTCTGCTGCTAGTGCATCCTCATCCTCATCTTCATCCTCGTCGGCAGCTTCTGGTTCCTGTGTAGCGGCGGAAGTTGCAACCCTCGCATCCTGTCTAGCAGGAGATGGTAGGCGGAAATCTTCAATCTCTTCATCGTCTTCCTCGTTCCCCTCTTCATCCGTCCCATGTGCAGATTGGTCACTGGATGAGAAGTGGGTGGGATCGACCTTGAAGGCGGGCCGTGTGGGTGGAGACCCCATGTCGATGATGAGATCTCCGTCGACGATGATATTCGAACTTGGCGAAGGTGCGGCCTGACTAGATTTTGGATGTTGATATTCATCCTCTTCCTTCTCCGACTGCTCTGCATCAGAGATGATAATGTCATCCTCGGGGTCAACACGCGGCGCCGACTTGGGCTGTGCTTTCGCCTTCGCCGTTGAAGATGCACCGGCTGGCTTAGCTTTGGGTGCTCGCTTCGGTTGCCGCAAAGGATTCGCCTGCTGCTTGGGCCTGGGTGCCATCTTTTTGGCCGCTACCTTTGTAGGTTGCATTGTGGGCGTATTGGCTGTGCTGATAGACCCGTGAGGATCTGGTGTCGTGGTCGTCGACAGTGTTGACTTGACTTTTTCTGATTCAGGCTTCTTGAGGAAATGCCTGAAATCATAAGGGTTATCCTGGTCAGCATCTTCTGGCTTCTCATCATCGCTCTCATCCCGCGACGCATGATCTCCATCGTCGCCCAGAGTATGCAACTGCTCGTATTGCTCAATCACATCTTTATTTTTCCCCGGAGCAGCGCGCAGGTTGAAGTTCAAGCTAGTGCTCACAGGCTCTAGAATAAACGCTTTCCGAGTCGGATCAAATACCAGAACAAGATTCCTTGCTTCAGAGCCCTGAACCGCTATAGACGGATCTATACTGCCTTTGTACTTGTACTCGAGAGACGTCTGCTCAGCATTCCCAGCCTTGTCTGTAATCGTGAGGTTGTATATATCTTGTGAAGTTGGTGATCGTGTGATTTTCGTCCGTTGATTCGCCGTTGCCGACTTGCTCTTGTGGTTATATGTGATGTTTATAAATGTGGAGGTATTTCTTCCGTTTTTTCCAGCCAGTTGGTCACCGAGAAGAATCGGATAATCGCCTTGCTTCGTGGGATCGATCATCATGCCGGCTGGCGGCGCCGACGCAGAGAGGGCCATGGAATCGGGCTTTCAACCAAGTCGGAGTTATGGTCTGAGATATACTGTGAAGCGATGAAGTCCTCTCCCCCTCTGACGATGGTTAGAATCAACTCCTATATCAACGACTGATCGAGTGCTGCAGTCAAAATACTGTAAATCCGGGTCTGTACAAGAAGTGGGCGTGGATATCTTCAGGGCTGATCGAGTGTCCGAGGAGGTAAACGGCGCATCGTATAGGTAGAATGGGGGTATTGAGTCAGCCGTATTGACCGTAGCAACAATAGGACTGACTATAAAGATATAATATAATATGAAACTGTTCAATAGGTATATAGATGTCTCATGAAACAAAGACGGCTTGCCCAGCGTCCTGTTCAGGGCGGAGTTGAAGAAGAGCGAGAGAGTCAGCAAGTGACACCAGCCAGCGACTCCGGGGCGAGACCGACGGGAAGCGGGCCTGCCCCCACTTCTATCTCGGGTATCTCTGGGATGCAAACCCACCTATTTATGCGCAGTGAATCTACTCGTGGTATTTCCGGTCTTACAAACCCACGGATAATAGCATCAAGTTTGCTTGATATGCAGTATGAACTTCCGATTAGGAGGCGGTGAATGGTGTACAATGATCAATCATGCGTCAGGATTATATCTACTGCTGATTATCGTCGTCTCATTATGTATGTCAGACTCAATGTACTGGGGAGGTCACTCGGGAGATGCTCTTGGTAACAGCTTGACCACTAGTAAGTTGCTCGAGTCTCCCTGCCAACGCACGATGTTTGCGCATCACTTCCTCCCATTCATGGACAACTGTCTCATCCTCGACTTCTTCATCCTCCAGCTCCGTAAGAATCATGCTAAAGTCGCCGCCCAATCGGCCAAGACTAGCTGCACAGTACAAGACTTGGGTCAAAAGACTCTCTCGTGAGCTCTTGTCCTTCACATTAGGGAGATATGTGCGAAGGGCGTCTGTAAGTAGCCGCACTAGATATAACGGAAATGTCGCAACTGCAGCTGGGAGTGCTTGTAGAGGGTCGAGCATTTTAGTTGGCTTTGCGGGTGGTTGTGTTTTCAAGTTGAGTGATTTGAGATCCAGCCCAGGAACTGTAATCGGCTTCGAACCATTTTCGACTGGTTCCGGTGTGAATATATTCTTATATAGCGAGACGATAGCAAAGCTCTGTTCTCGATAGATTTCAATATATCGCTTCAAGTACCGCTCTGTCTGCTGGCCTCCGGACCATTTCGAGGATGCTGCTGCTCGTTCGCTTGCCGCCGCTTCATTTCTGCGCTGAGTTTCTTGATCTGCCAGCTCCCTGAGAGGATCGAGAGCTTCCAAAGTCGAGACCAGATTCGCCAGCCTACACACAAGAAAAAGAGCTCCCAGTGACCCTTCACCTGATCCTGTTCCGGTGTCATGACTTCTTCGAGGGTCTTCCAGCTCCGGCGCAACACGTCTGAGCCATCCAATCGTTCTCATCGCAGCTGCGAGTCGAAGGTTTTGTGTTCTTAACCCAGCTATAAGATTCGTAGTCATGGTCTTCATCGCATCTTCGGCTTGCAATATAATGTCCTTGATAAGCGGAGAGTCCGGGTAGAGAGTTTGTAGCCTTTTTATATGGGAGTATAGATCAAGAGCGGTCGAGTAGTTTCCTGTTGCTGCACTTCCTGCAGTCGGTCCCGCATTTGCAGATGAGGTAGAAACGGCGGTCGAGAGGAGGGCTGGAAGCTCAAGGACGTCTGATATTCGGTCGACATTTCGGGATAGTTGCATTGCCTTTTTCCTGCGGTCTAAGTTCGGGTTGTCGCTGGATTTACTGTATGTGGTCGAGAAGCGCACAGCTTCTGAGTCAAGTATTGGTATTCTTTCTTGTAGAGCCTTGACATCTTGGCCTAAGCAGGGTATCAGATTTCGTAGCGTTGAAAGGTGATCGGATGATGCTATTAGAGCTTTGTGGGAGCGATTGGACAATGCCTGGAGGGATAGGAGCGTCGAGTGCGCAAATTGAGATATTGATTGAGGTTCGCTATTTCGTATTTGTTCGAGGGATAAGCTTGTCAGGCGGTTGAGATACTTAGTAGTTGTCGCATCTGTTGATGATGTTCGCAGCGGGCGGGATATTGACGGCGACGACGCATTGCTGTTGCTGTTGAGATGCGGATCGAGCAGCTCCAATATAGCGTCCGCCATGATATTCTCGTCAGTCGAATCAGCTCTCAGCACAACAAAGTGCTTGGCTCACTGCAGTTGTCGGGGTTATTGTAGAGAAAGAGAGTTGGCCGTTTCGGCATCCACCTCCTCCTGCCTTCCGCCCGTGGAGCCAATCACTTTACCCGCCTTTGCTTCGTCTGATCTTTGAATCATTGCATGTTTCGCATTGAACCACCTGGAAAATGAGAGAGAATTTGCCTCTTTTGATTTCTGTTTGAACATTTATTCACTCCTAATGCATATTTGTTTCTAGTATCTTTGCCATATAGTCGTATACCCAGTGTACATATACTGCGCACTCCTTCCCCGCTATTGGCATATCGAGAAAGTTGACTCACTCCAACGACAGACGATTACAGTCTTCAACATGGGAAAGCCGCGGGTAAGTACTGGCTACTGCTGTGCGAGGAAATGTTTCTAACATAACTCTTAACGCTCAGATGATTATTCTGATCCGCCATGCGCAATCCGAAGGAAACAAGAATCGCGAAATCCACCAGTCCGTACCAGACCACCGAGTTAAACTCACACCCGAAGGCCACAAGCAAGCGCTCGAGGCAGGACGCAGATTACGCGAACTACTACGACCGGATGATACTCTACATTTCTTTACATCGCCGTACCGCAGAACCCGCGAGACAACTGAAGGAATACTAGAGTCGCTGACATCGGATGATCCTTCCCCCTCGCCCTTCCCACGACATACAATCAAAGTGTACGAAGAGCCACGTCTTCGCGAGCAAGACTTTGGGAACTTTCAGCCATGTTCGGCTGAGATGTCACGTATGTGGCAGGAAAGAGCGGACTATGGTCATTTCTTCTATCGTATTCCCAACGGTGAATCCGCTGCCGACGCCTACGATCGAGTGAGCGGATTCAACGAGTCTCTATGGCGGCTTTTTGGAGAAGACTCTTTCGCAAGTGTGTGCGTTTTGGTAACTCACGGGCTCATGACTCGAGTATTTCTCATGAAATGGTACCATTTCAGCGTGGAGTACTTTGAGGATCTACGAAACATTAATCACTGCGAATTCGTGATTATGGAAAAGAATCCAGATAATGGGAAATTCATCTTGCAAAATAAACTGCGAACATGGTCCGCACTCCGGCAGGAGAAGGAAGAAGAGCGCAAACGTGAGGAATCTACTAGTCAATTACAGTCACCGGAGGCCGAGGTGCCCGTACGTCGGAAATGGGGTGGCTGTCCTGACGGTTGTACGCATGGGGATGCCGTATCATTGACTTGGCGCCCAACACGACGCGATGAGGTCGATGTCTTCCGGGATGATGGAGGCGAGACGACGGATGCAAATGGAAGAAAACGCGGTCCATCAGCAGATCGCAAAAAGACATTTAAACGAATGCCATCTCTGAAGGATAGAAAGACGATAACTCATATCGACAAGTCCAGGCTTCATCTCACAATCGAGCCTCAGAATCCTGATGACATTGTGTCTTCGCCCAACCAGACTCCATCGTACATCGCACTCGGCGGCATCGTCAACCCTCGAGAACCCGGCGAACACGAAATAATCAGAGAACAAGACAACGCCATCCCCAAGGATAAACCAGCACTTGGAGCGTCAGCTCAAAGTCTCCCAAACATCCACCATCTGCATCTCGCAGGCCGCGACGGAGGCGGCTCAACCAGCGGCGTGAACAATGTTGAAATATCAGACTCCGAGTCAGATGGTATGCTCCCCGAGAAAAGCGAATCACTCGCCGCCCTCGTGAGCAGCAACAGCACTACTAATCTGAAATACTCTCCCTCATACCACTCAGTGCAAGACGCCGAAGACGACGGCGACGACGAAGGAGCTGGCACGGCGTCACGACGATCTCGACGATCTACAAAGGCCATTTATCAGAATCATACAAACCATCACCATCATCAGCATCAGCATACTACCAAACCGAGTAGTACTACTACTTATCAACGCAAAGCGAATGCATTGGGCGACATGGCCGATGAGGATAACGATGATAATGACGACAATGGCAATGGCAATGATAACGACAACAACGAAAAGGCAGATACTATAGAAGGTCTACCAGACCCAGAGATCGAACAGCTGAAAAGAGAAGAGGAAAGTGTTTCTGGGAGTGTATACTAAGTACAAAACCACAGCAAGTACATAGATCAGAAAGCAAATTTATGATACCACGACACCGCTATTGAATTACGAAGCAAGAACATTCAAACATTCGAGATTTGGTTGTGTATAGACAATATTATATTCTTTTTTTGTCCAATTTTATTATATGGTCTTTATAGTATCATGCTACATACTGCCTGCCATCAACCAGTATCATGCATGACACGCTTCGTATGTTCGCATTCCAATATCAAACATCCGTAGATGTAGCAAAAGCCATAGAGTTTCAAGAACCCTTTCTCTACCAAGGAAATAAGGAAATGAAGAAAGTCATCAGAGAGAAAAAAAATATCGCTTCATGTTGGTTTGCAACGCTGACAGATAATCAAGCATGCGAGATATGTTTGTTTCAGGAATTGAAAAAGAAGTTTTTGAAATGAAGATAAGGTCCCTTTTGCTTGAGGTCTTCCCATCCGAAGACTTTTTTTGCCATTTTGCTGAAGCCAAAAAGGGATTGCAGGGACAAGAAGAGAATAAAACAATGCCTTTTTTTGCAAGGTATTTCTTCTGATGAGTTGGTCATGAAATAAACATTCAAAAGTCAAAAGGAAGAACATAAGACTCTCACATGTCAAATCAATCAAAGACAAAGACGCTTTGTGTAGGAGATTGGAGTCGCAAATCAAATCGAAGAGATGAAGATTACAAACGCCTCATTCTGAAGGTAAAAATCATTCAGAAGAGAAAACAAATATAACAAGGTCTATGGGTAGTATTCGCCAATCAACATGCAACAGATTCAGGGGTAAAACGCAAACCAATCCATCAAAGGGGTACTAGTAGGTAGAAGAAAAATATCGTAAGCCGTGAAATTCTTTTGGCGAAACTTTTGGCGCTCGGACGACTTCGAATCGAATGAGGGGCGCATGAAAGGCTCAAGAGAGCATATGATTGAAAAAAATCAAAGGTCGAAATGACGTTGCTTGACGCGACGAGTTGGCAATAGTGAGCGAAGGAGAAAAAAAAATCGTAACAGATAAACCCCAAGCACTTTTAGAGACATGGCTCAAGATCAGAAAAAATTGACGTAACCGAGAGAATCGTCGTCAGAAGTTCGAAAATCATCGAACTGAACAATGAAAAACGATAAACCAAATCGATAAATCAGCAACGAAAAAAATGTTCAAGAGAATTTTTTGAACGTCGTAGACGCTTAATATGCAAATCATCCAGCAACTATAGGTTGGAGGGTTCCAAAAGTGTGACCGCTAAAATAATGTTCATGATGTTTCGAGCAGTAACCGCAGCCACAGGAAGAACCATGACCAGTCCAGACAGAATGATTCATAGGCGCAGTGTACACCGGCGTATGATGGTACGATGGTGGCTGTGAACGAGGGGGGTGAGAATAAGAAGGATACTCTGTTTGTGAAGCCCATGTGCGCGTGTATGGAGGGGGAGGATTCAGGTACATCCACGCCTGTCCATTGTAGTAGTCTGGCGTATTGGGGCCACTGTGCGGAGCGGAAGGGGGGGAATATTCACAGGCAGTCGGATTTAACCAAGTGTTCTCGTACGTGGTGCTTCGTTGATACTGCGGTGGGATCGGACCATCGGGAGACATGAGAGGCTTGGGAATGGTAAGTTGCCTCGTGATGTTCGTGTCAATCGGGGATAACTTCTGACGAACTTCATTTCGCGAGGCCATGGTCGCCTTGTAGTTTTCCCAGCGAGACAACCAAACACCGAAACCATCCTTCTTGTTGTGAATACGCTCATGGATCTTCCACTCGAAAGCGAACAGCCAGTCCAGTTCCATGGTGTTGAGCTCAGACACGGAGATGTTGCTGACCTCGGCCCACGAACGGTTCTGGAAAGTGTTGTCGTCCAAGAACTTACTACCCAGCAGGAGAGCTGTGGTCAACATTCTGTATACCTGTCCAGTGCCAGTAGCATAAACGCCCTTTGCAGAGAGCATACGCATCCGGGTGGCCAAGTAGAAGAGACCAAGCAAAATAGTCGAACTGGGGAGACGCGTCGAGGAAAGAATTTGGTGCACGTATTTCCGGAATGGCGGGGGTACAATTGTCTGTCCTGGGTAGACGCTTCCAAGCATGTCAATATCATCTAGATTGATTCCGGAGCTGTACAATGCATACATTCCCTGGGCCGTTTCGGCAACGAAATCGGACATTTGATCCATCTCGTAATCGAGGTGAGCGGCAACTCCACCAGTAGGCTTTTCCTCCTTGACGCGGGTTTCCGCCGGAATATGGACATCGTGACGACGGTACTGGGGCGGAATCGCGGAGTCCGAATTGGCTGGCATGTGCATATTCGATCGAATGGGGGGCAAAGTTGTAACGTTGCTCGACACTGCTCCATACAGAGACTGGGGACCTCCCAATTGCGACTGAGCTAGGCTGTGCTGTTGCTGTTGTTGTTGCTGCTGCTGAAGAGCTGCAGCATAGTCGCGACCGCCTCGAATAGACGGTATCGTGTGTTGGTGAGAATTGACCGGTGCCGACTTGACAAATGAGGTTGCCTGGGAGTACTGTTCGATGAATTCGCAGCCAGTTTGGGGATATCGCGGAGGGAAGGAGGTATGACCAGTAACGAAGAATGGAGGGTCTAGTTCCATTTTGCCGTTCCCATGAAGATGGGGCGGAGTAGGTGGTAGGCCATGAAGGCCGGGGTTGTAGAAAGATGGCATGACTGAAGGAAAAGGAGGATTGGTCACGGCGGAGAGCAGACGAGCTATGGCCCCGAATAAAATATCAGCAAGACGAAAACGAGATTGATTGTCTTTCTCGTATCGAACTTTTGGAGGGATACCAACCGTCTACACTACCGCCACTACCCGAACCCCGGGAGCGCTGCTCAACGAGCGGCCGCTCTTTTTTGAAAGAAAAACAGACGGTGTCCTAGTAGCTTCTCATGAGTAGCAAGTTGTCGACGTGATCAATCTGCTTTTCGACGAGCGGAGTTCTGAAGAGCGAAAACGTAGAAAAAGCGAGTCAGAACGACGACACCGTTTTAGATTTTGTGATTGTCGATTTCTGTTGATGTTTTCCTGTATCCTTCTCTTGTTGACGAAGATGCCGACTGAGTTGGACGCGTAAAGAGGAATAGATTGAACGTTTTGAGCGTGAGGTCGTAGGTAGAGCGCGCTGGTAACGGGGACAGAAAACGAATAAGAGGGTAGATAATCAATCACAAGAGGAGAGGTAGAGAAAAAAGCACGATACAAGTGCTTGGTCCTCTTTTTTGAGGGTGTGATCTTTAGTCAAAAATAACCGCGACGAAAATTTGGTAGAAAGGGTAAAAGGTAACCACCAAGAATAATTTTTTTGGTCGACGACACTTAATGAAAAGCTCGTCGAAAAATAGATAAACTGAGAAGATTCGAAGGGTTTTCAGAGACTTTTGGATCGAGGAGAGAGAAACAAAAAGAGGATGGGTGGTGAGGTAGAATGAGGTGAGGTGAGGTGAGGTAGGAGTAGGAGAGGGAGCGAGCGAGAGAGAGGGAAATTAATTATTGTTTGAGCGGGAGTCGGGAGTCGAGCGAGAGCGTCTGAGCAGCGAAACTTGGAAGGGGAAGGGGCAAGCAGTGTGTGTGTGGTCCGTCATTGAGCGCATTTGGCTGGACTCCCGTCCCTGTAATTACGGGCTTGTTACCTGCGACGACTGCCGGTGGCAGCGGCACCAGGCTGTCTTTGTGGTATCCGAGGTAACGGCGATACGTACACTTGTGCAAAGTTAGAGTACTCTGTAACTTAACGTTACGGTAACAAATTAGTAATTGGGCTAAGGCCAGACGCCAGAAAAGGAACGAGACGTCGGGAACAGGTTGGTACAGTACAATACAACAGTAAGTATGGAGCACGATACACTAGTCTCAAGGGATTCATTCGGATGAAAGCCTGAAACACCGTTTTGTGCCTTCGTTAGCCACCTCCTACGTGTTGTGATTTGTAAGGGTACTTTCTCGGAAGCGCTCCAGTCGTCGTCCCATTTGATTTGTTTTTTTTTTTTTTTAAGACTCATAGTCTCATACTGTGTACGAGCAGTGCGAGGGCTTAGCAGCAGCCTACGGCGGAGTGAGTCAGGCGCCCCATGAATTCCTTCCATACAAAGATGCATCACCTTCTGACGCAGTCACCGTGATGGATCACTGAGACAGATCGAGTATTGATGGTTACCTAGGCACTGGATCACAGCCAGGCGTAGGAGCGTTGCACAGCAATCGAGCTATATCTACTACCTACATAATACGAGTGGGCACAGTGATTGAACACATGATTCTGATTTGATGCCATCGAGTTGCCAGTATCAAGTAAAGTCCCTCTGGCCTAGGTACTAGCGATGCATGGATATGGAGATGGATGGCGGATGCCAAATGGCAGGTGACGCTGTTAGTGGCTTGGATTCGGCTATGACTCTTCTCAACAGCTCAGGACTCAATGACCAGTCCGACCGACTCAGTCGTTCATAGCTTAGATGCCCATCAATAATAATTCAATAATCAAATGACACATGAACTACAAACCTCCAAGTCGGTGCAAAATGACAGGCAATCTTCAATATGTAAAAGGAAAACAAAATTACAATACCAAGACCATACCGGTCTGTCAAGCTATTCATAGATTCTGGCTGGTTGCTAGCGAAACAACATTAGCCCAAAAGGACTCCACCGCTTAGTCTTCCCGGTTTGCCACGAGGAAACTCCGTATTTTATCGTATGTAATTTCGGTAAACCAATTACACAGACAGTCTAGACTTCGCCACGTTCATTGGCTGTGACGGTCCGTTTTGGAGATAACTTGGCCGTAACAGGGTAAGACCAACCTACGGCCCTTTTTCTTCTTTGAAGTTTGATCTTTGAATTTTGGTTGAATTTATTGGGCCGCTCTGCTTTAAGGGTCTACAGCTTCCTTCTTTGATATTCTACTCGAACTACGTATTAATCAGATATCACAACAAATACCATCACAAGAGATGATTTGCTCAAGTCCCGACTCTTGGCCCATATCAACATCCAATGGCAATATGGACATGATCCAGGAACTCCGTACTCCGTCCGTCACATCGCGGAATGACGTTGCTGCTGACCGTCTCGGTGACAGCGTCCGATTCTGATTTGGTGATGATCTCATTTTATGTATTTTTTTCAGAGGCAAGTATGTATCTCTGTATTGTACTACAGGGTAGACTATTCCAATTGGACTACAAGCAGGCATACTTGTTTGCCTTCGATGTACAAAGAGAGTCCCAGACACCCGTATTTCTTCCGTAGTACATACGTACCCACCGTGGTATTGGAGTATGCATGTCGCCTACGTATGAAATTTTTGACTACGTACAGAATTGCCCCCCGCCATATCCTATCTCGGTCATCAGTCAAGTCAGGATACGTCGATGGCTTAATATGCCTAACTTACATAGTTATTGCCCGGCGGGGCTTAGTAAAAGCTGAAGCGGTCCCGTAGTTAGGGCTAACTCCTCTGAGGCAACAGGACATGCGAAAATCTCGACAAGGTTTCCTCATTCGATATATCGACATACCCGATGCTTTGGCTTTCTGATCTTTTGAAGAAAAGAAAAAGAAGCGGAATAATGTCCACGGGTGTCCAAGGATGTCTACGGTAAACGTGCAACACGAGTGACACCAAAATGAAAAAAGCCCATGGTAACTAACTCTGTAACTGCTATGCAATGTAATACCCGACGATGGCCGATGTACCCCTCACTACGCATGTACATACTCCTCACTAACGAATTCGACAGCAACTAGTGCTATCAAAGCTGCTTATTTGTACAGTAATGAGTATGAGTCATCTCCTTTCGTCCATGTACGTACCTGCCTAGATGAGTGATTTTACTTTAGCTGCGGGCAAAGCAATATAGTTGTGAGGACACATACATGTATGGATGCCTAGGGAAGCATATTGGATAGATTAAACATTCCTAATATTATTCATATGATATCAAATAACCAAGTCAACTCAGGTAATCATGTTGCTCGAAAAAACCCCATCCCCTTCCCAAAGCAACAAACAGAAACTCCCAACGCATGTCCATCTTGATATAGGAACCCATAATTGCGCCGGGACATAATTTTGAATAATACATGAGAGAAAGAAAAAAAGAAAATCAAGGATGCCAATTATAGCTCTGCAGGATACGACCCCTAGCCGCGTCCGTCGATTCGGTCTGCCATTTCGATTTCCATTCGTACTCTTTCATTGCTGCTTCCATTAATGCTTCCTTGCACTCTGGTGGGAGCTCAGCAAGTATTTCTGCGCTCAGGAACTCCGGATGTTGGGGGTTGGCCATGCTAATAATCCCGTTTGAGCCAATGTCTTGAACATCACCATCCGGACCTGGGCGACCAAGTGTGCTGGTTTCGGGTGTTTCGTAGAGTATATCTGTAATGGCAAATCGTCGTGTGAATATTGACGGTACTGGAGGCATGATACTGGAGACTTCCGGAGTAGCCTGCGATAATTTGTTTTCGCCTGACTCGTCATGTTCACTGTTGTTGATAGCTTCATCATCCTCATCGGCTTTTGGCGTGTTTCCACTCATGATCTGTAGGGACGACATGTTCTCGACGAGCTGGTTGGAAGATTTCGAATCCTCAGACGGAGGTACTGCTTCCCATCGTGCATGCGTTGGTTGCATGATCTTAGGGTATTGTATGTAGTTAGTGTGAACATCGTATACACCCTCCAGATTCTCCCGCCGCACGCTTGCAAGAACCGAGTTGAATCGACTAAATACGATGTTAGCAGTGCGTTATGACATCCATTTAGTAAGTATCTTACCTAGTTTCTCTGGCATGTTCAATCATCCAGTTATCCCCAGTGACGGTCACCTTGCGTTTCTTTTGATCAACGGCCTTTCCTACCGGCAATGGAACAGACGGTGCGCCGGTGTGATAGACTGCACTTGCGCCATGCCATGCAACATACTGATTTCTGTTGTACTCCTCTCCGGGAGGAGGCAGTCTATCCTCAGGCACAGCTAGTTCACCCTCGGTATCCCCACGTTCAAGCGCAGCCTTCTCATCGTAATCATCAATGACCTTGCGTCCACCAATAACGATTTTCGCGCCGAATTCCCGGAAAACAGACCTTGCCGTCACCACACCGATTGCCCTTCCCTTGTAGGAATGAGGGATGATGTCTCGCTCGATCAAGTCACGTTTGGCGTCGTCATCAATGATAATTTTGTACAGCAATTTGTGCTTTTGGAAGAACAAGTACGAATCCCTGAATCCGATACACCGCGCCGGTTCTGTAGACAACATGTACAACCTTTCCCCTCGGTTAAGAATGGTAAATGTGCGCACTCGATACTCTCTTCCTCCCAACAAGCGACCCATCTTGTCCACCTTCTTTTCGCCTTCTTCAATATCCGGTACAGCGACTTCGTCGTTCACGACATCCATCATTGTGCCTTCCTTGTCGACAGCCACCTGTGTAACATGAGGATTTCCACCTCGACGACCCCATCTTCCTCCGCTAGCAGCAGGTCGACCCCGTCTCCTCTTCACCGGAGTTGAGACAACAATCTTCTGCTCTGTCCCATCGTCGGGAAGATCCCATTCCGGTCGGGGGTTCTTGGGCGGCCGACCAGGTCGACGCTTGCGAGGATATCCAGCTAGTCTACCACCTCCACGAGGCGTACCACTGAACTTTGATGGAGTATCTGCTTCTAGCGCTGCTGGGCTTGATACGCCTTCGGCTTTGGGTTCGGCGTCAGTTTCTGCTTGTGCTTCACCACCAGTTTCATCCGCGCCATCCTGCTCTTGTTGTTGTTCTTGGTCTTGCGCCTGTTCCTGGTCCCCTTCCTGGTCGGGTTCAGGTTCTTGTTCTGGCTCGACATCGGGGTCATCGTCTTGATTGTCGGCTGTTTGGACATCGGCGCTGGGGTCTCTAGATGGCGGCGCATCGACCATTTCATCATCAGAGGCATCAGGTAAGCTTGGTGGTGCGGTTCCTGACATTTTGACCTGTTAGTGTCTGTCTTATAGCTTGATTGCTGGTAAAATGAACTTATTGTCGCAGGGGTTGGATGAAGGCAAAAATAGCAATGTAAAAAGACATACGCATTGATTGAGCAGCTGCCTGTGCAGCTGCCCTCTTACTCCGAGGAGCCATTTGGGAAGGAGCTCTGGGGTATTAGGGTAGCTAGAAATTGTGCCCGTCGATGGTAGCTCCCTTAATCGCGGTTGCCCTTTTTGATTGCTATGTCGCGGAATCTTGGATTCGCGGCGCGCAGCTGCCGGTCTTACGTTGTTCCGAACTAGTCACGTGCCAAGCCCATACCATTCTCGGCTTAGCGCACAACCGATCAAAACGTGACCTGTCTGGCCCTGGGCCCTAAGCCCTAGCCATGCTTTCAACTTGTCCCCTGACAGAAGGCCGAAGGAATGTTCGATCCGATCTCAAATTCCGATCGCTTCCGCACTCCGTTCCACACCGCTTCCTATTTGGACGGTGACGTCACGCTGGCTCCGTATGAGAATCTGCCGAACTATGGGAGACTGATTTTTTATTGGAAGTGGTCCCTGAAAAGTCGAGGCGAGACAGCAATATCATTTGCAGCCAATAAACGTGCTGAAATACATCATGAATTATTGCATTCTTAAGCATACATGACTGCATAGTACGTGTACACCGTCAAACTCCACAATCTCCTCTGGTTGAGTTGTATTACAGGCGTGTACATGGGTCTGTACTGTGGTCTGAAGGTGTTGTTGTTTCTCTATCTCTAGCATGCATTAGATGCGTTTCTTGGAGACTTTCGATTTGTCCTTATCGCCGAACATTCTCCCTTTGATGTACATTGACATGTGAGTTCTACCTCCAATGACGTTAACCAGTAGATCACTCCCCTAACTGCGTGCATCGAAGGGGAAGCTATGGCAAACTCGAGAATGATAGCTTCGTGCCTGTTATCTCGAAACCCAGGTGCGTCAGTGATATCACAGCACATGAGGAGACGACGATCTATGGAACAAGTTCCCGTCGAACAATAATCATGATTTGTGTAGGTTAGCATCCGACAATTCCTTTGTTTGTCTTGCTGAATCGAAGGTCATCTAGGCTCTTTCGGATGGTGTAGTAGGCAGTGGCAGATTGGCCAGTGACTATTTATCTGATTGAATGTGACAATTTGTGCAACACCGAAGAATCGCACATACCTCGATGAGGTAACCAAGTCAAGACTCGTGTTCTGTCAGGATATGAATGAATCACGATCGAAGCTGCGCTGACAGGGAAATTAGATAATCAAGGGTATGTCATCTGCATCTTAAGTTACATGTTGCATTTGTGGCACATACCCTTAACAGATGCAAAAAGCAAGCAGGAAGCGAAGTATAAAGTCGCTGCTGCTAAGCTCAGGGACTCTCGGAAATAATTACCGTCCAGTTTGCTCACACCTTTGCTTGACTTCTATATACGTATTGGACATACATATGTATCGACCAGCCCTGTCTTGGCCAAGAAGAATCAAGCATTTCTAAGTAGGTAGTTGGTGGTTCACGCATGGATAGCTCTGACATCAGACCTGTGACAGCTTTGCCGTGGCATGAACGCCATGTCCTCTTGACGCCTCAGCTGAAACTTGAATTTCGTGTGTACTTATACTGATTTAGACATCACGAATCGGACTTCCCTATCAACATCAACTAGAAAATCACATGTGCTGTCTATATTAGGACTTGTTTACCGCAGTGAACAGACCGCGATGATACAGAACTTGCAAGAATCAGTTTTGTTCGGACATGTCTTGTAGATTCGCTGTTCTGACCAAGTTTTTAGAAGCTGTATAGCTTGATAATTATGTCAATGTCTGACAGATACCTCCGACCGTTCCTTGACATAAGACGTATACTCAGGCTTGTGTATCTCGCTCAACGTATGCCCCGCTACCCACCTATCCAGAGAATCAACATCATCTTCAATACACAGTACCTAGAAGGTACTTGTACTTGTATGATCTCCAGCCAAGCGAACCAAACTAATTGACGTCGGAACTGTTTCTAGAAGTTAGTCTACCTAGATACTCCGATATCCTTTGATGATCGACTAGGACAATATTAGCTGCAGATTTGTACGCAGCTTGACACCTCCGGAGTACTGCAGTCCCCGTCTATCCAAAATAGACAGGACGTAGATAGTATACACTGCGTATCTAAACATACAGACCCCGCGATCCTCTTGAAAACGCCACACATGTCATGATACTATATACAGTCGGTATATTGCATTTCTCGATAGCTTATCTGGTGAGGAGCACGAGGAGGGGTACGATATGTCGTCGTGGTATTTGCAGTGTACAGTATATACTGTTCCTGCAGTGGCTTCCTTAATTGGCAGTGCCGCAAATACGTACCGTCGTTATTCCTTCCCTATTTCGGAGCTCATCTCAATTTCCAGCATTACTGAATACGTATACCCCCCTCGGCATCTGCATTGCATTTCCTCGGATACATGGTATGCATCAAATTCTGTTTCGTTACCATTTTCATAAACAGCCCCTCATCCCAGATAACCATATGGTTTCAGGAGTAAGAACCACCCCGCCCATCCTTGGTAGAGACTAAAAGAGAAGTGGTAGTCATCAGGCCGACAAAAGGGACTCTGCCACTTCTTGGGCCGTGAAGAAAGATGGCAAATGTGGAATGGCGCAGGACTGGGCTTATGCGCCGATAAAGTCCCCATTTCTGGGCTCCACCATAACCGCGTCGTTTTTGCGATAATTTGCCTCATCGAAGCTGAACGGCGGGCGATTTTACAGCCATGTACGGTCAAAGTCAGACAGGCGTATGTATGTTACGGAGGCCGCAGATATATTCGACTTTTCCATCGGTCGCAGTCTCTTTGTTCGCAGATAGTTTGGGATAATGAGGTCTGTGTTCCGGTGTTTACCAGAAGAGATCAAAAAAAGAGTTTGCAAGTCCGGTCGTCTTGACCGGCGGCTTACAAACACTGAGCACTGGGCAGTCATTAATTATTAGCTACTTGGGCCCTGCCCCGGCGCTTCCCGAGGCTGCCACTCTCCGACTCTGTTCCACTGTAAGGGCTGAGCTGGACTCGCATTGTTTGAACAAGCAACAAGAGACTAGAACAAAGACAAAGACAAGGAGTCTAGATCGCAGACGAGGCGTCTAAATTCAGTATAACTGTCATTATTCATAAATCATCGACTCGGTTGAGGAAGTCCTCTCAGTAGGGAGTGTATGGATCGTGTATGCTGTATGTATCAAGCGGTATTGGCCGCGTTATGGTAATTTATTGCGGTGGGTTCCTTCCCAAGATTCGCATCCACCGACCACTACGTAGCCACACAAATGAGGCTACCTCTTGCCTTCATGGGGGGTAAACCAGGTAACCAGCGTTAATTACGGCGTACGATACCGTATCCATATTATGTTAACTATTATATTATTACTCAGGTATCCTCCGTGTTGTTTTTTTTCTCTTCTCACCTTCTCCCTTCGACCCTTCTCCTCACCTCTATATACAACAACCGCGATCTCTCTCTCGTCATTCTCCCAACTCGCCCGTTTCAGAGAGTCCGAGCGGTTGTTCAACTGCGCTCTACCGTATCGCGTTACTCTACTCTGCACTTCGTCCAACGGTACCTAGTACCTACCTGGCCTGCCTGATCTGAGGAGGCTTAGACCCGCAGGCCGCAGACAAGTCCACCGTAACGATCGATCATCCCGCATCTCTAGGTCATTATTACCGGCGTCAAAAACAACTCATCCCACTCGACCGCACGCTCCTTCCACGCCCTATATATTATTTATTGTTTGCCAGGTTTGACTGTTGGATTCACAATAAAATATACCAGCATCTAGTTTATTCGTATACGCGCGGCGGACACGTCAATCTCCGGTTCGAAGAACCAAGTCTACTGCAATTGACAAGGACAGTCCGACTGTGATCGGATGGGAAGGCACTCATGGCTGCACCAGGCGGAATTCACCCGCATTCCGATGCCGACCTCATGAAGCAGGCTGTACTACAGAAGTGAGTTGAGCGCTTTTCTCGACATTCTTCCTATCAGCAAAGGTTTTGTCTTTTTTCCGTGGCGACCGGAAAAATGAGCATGTTCAAAGAGCACTGCATCTTGCGGGTTTCGTTTTTGGCAGTCGTTTCTGTGATGCTAGAGGCGTTGTTGTTTCCGTTTCAACGTCGTCCGTTGTCCGGGCTTGTTTTTGAGGGATGCGGGGAAAGAAATGCTTGTTTTTGAACATAAGATCGTTTTTTACATTGAGACTAACCATGATAATCATAGCAGTGCTGCACACGAGGATGATCATCCAGACAACCTCATCACGTCGAATGGCTCGACACCATCAGGAATTATTACTCCTCAGCCTGATCCAGCGGACAAACGCTTGCCTTCTATAATCCACTATTTCTCACAGGTTGGTAACTCTGCTTTCCCACTGAGCTCTCTCAAAGCACGGTTATCTAGTTCTTTTACTACTTCTGTCGCGAACGCTACTCCTGCTCCTGCGGGGTCAGATGAGCAGTCCAAAGTTGAGACTGTGAAGCCCGATGTGGATGATGTCTCTGATGCTGTTTCTCCGTCATCTGGTGCGAATGCTACAGGAGAGCATTTGCAAAAACCAGAAAAAACCGAGACGACAGAGACATTTTCCAAACCCACATCCCTTCCTACTCCCCCCTATTCGTCTGCTTGTTCATTATCACAGAAGGACATGGAGGAAATGGAGAGTACGGCGCCTACCACCGAGAAAACTGCCGTCTCCATTTATTCTGCGCTGAAAGATTACATGTCATCGACAACGTCGAATAACAATGTTTCCGAATTACATTCTTCACGGCGTCCCACATGTGACCCAGTGTCCAGCGTCTCGGACGACCCAGTTCTTGCATCTCATTTCTCCAATCCATCCCTCCCTGACGCTTCAGATCTTCCACCTCCACCGGCAGTCCCCCTGTTGGAGCATGAGAAGCCCCACCACATATCTAAATCTTCTGAGAACCTTGCCAAACTGACTGAGGGCACGGCTAATCCTTCACATCTAAAGAATACTCCACCCTTGACACCACGAGCTATGTCGCATGATAATGGTTTGTCACAATCCAACGGCTCCACCCCGGTTCCGTCGAACTCGTCGAACCAACGCCGAAGTCACACCGAAACTCCGTCGGAGGCATCTGATGGTAAAGCGAGTGACAGCGGCTCCTCGTCGGAAGGCCCAGCAGTCGCGCCTCTGAAGGGCAAATTGTCCGTCAAAATCTCCCGCGCCAGGGGCTTGCGTCCCAGCGCCGATCCATACGTTGTGTGCGTCTTTGAGTGGAACGAGTATATCTCGAAGGGTACCCAGAGCACTGCACAGTCTCCTGAGAGTAAGAATGGCGCCAAGGACTATCTCGACAACGATACAGGCCGACCAATGGCCATTCCTATGAAGAGTCGCCAGAGTAGCCACAACAGCCAGCTGGACAACGTGGATCTGAAGGGCAGAGCACCTGTTACGGATCCGCAGTGGAACCACGAGGCAGTATTGTGTGTATTCTTTCTCAAGCCGGAATACCTAGATGTACTAACTTCTGATGTAGTGATGTGATGGGCGAACAGTCCGAGATCGATGTTTCGGTTTACGATCGCTACAACCAAGAAGCGTTTTTGGGCCATGTACGAATGAGTCTCAATCTTAGGGAGGAGCGTTCTAGCTTGGAGGGCTGGTTTCCTCTGGCTGCTCGAGGTCAAGGGGACTTCCAAGTTTCTGGAGAGATTCATTTGGAGATGCATTTTGAGAGGACCGAGAAGAAACAGGTCGGACCAAACGATTTCCAGATCTTGAAGCTCATTGGAAAAGGCACGTTCGGCCAAGTCTATCAGGTCAAGAAGAAGGATACTCAGCGAATTTACGCCATGAAAGTTTTGTCCAAGAAGGTCATTATCCAGAAGAAAGAGGTCGCGCACACATTAGGCGAGCGAAACATTCTGGTTCGAACGGCCATGGCAGCATCGCCTTTCATTGTTGGTCTCAAGTTCTCCTTCCAGACTCCCACAGATCTTTATTTGGTCACCGATTACATGTCCGGCGGCGAGCTCTTCTGGCATCTTCAAAAGGAAGGACGATTCCAGGAAGCGCGAGCCAAGTTCTACATTGCAGAGTTAATCCTTGCCCTGCAACACTTGCACGACCACGATATCGTGTATCGTGATTTGAAGCCGGAGAACATTCTGCTAGATGCTAATGGTCACATTGCACTTTGCGACTTTGGCTTATCAAAAGCCAATCTTACTAAGAATGACACGACAAACACGTTTTGCGGTACTACCGAATATCTGGCACCAGAAGTGCTGTTGGATGAGCAAGGTTACACCAAGATGGTCGATTTCTGGTCTTTGGGGGTGCTTGTTTTTGAGATGTGTTGCGGTTGGAGCCCATTCTACGCGGAGGATACGCAGCAGATGTACAAGAATATTGCGTTCGGCAAGGTTCGCTTCCCACGAGATGCATTGAGCACAGAGGGACGTAACTTTGTCAAGGGGTTGCTCAATCGCAACCCCAAGCACCGTTTGGGAGCCAAGGACGATGCCAAGGAGCTGATCGCTCATCCTTTCTTCCACGATATCGACTGGGAAGCCTTGGGTCGGAAAGAGGTTATTCCTCCTTTCAAGCCAAAGCTCAAGTCAGAGTCGGACACTTCCAACTTTGATCCTGAATTCACTACTGCTCTGGACCACTCTACGTCGTTGAACGATCGTGCGGCTGCACTAGCCAATGGCCTCATGCCTGGCTCGACCCCTCTTTCACCTGGCATGCAAGCGAACTTCAAGGGCTTCACCTTTGTGAACGAGAGCTCTATGGACCATCACCTCAAGGACAACAGCGCAGACCGAATGGACGAAGATACGAAAGAAGATGAGTCGTGGCATCGGCATCAACGATCGGTAGACTCGACGGACCGGCGTATGAGCGGGGTTGTCAAGACAGGAGAAGAAGGCGGTGTCTTTAACAATTTTGATATTTAGTCTGTTTCATTCATGTGTGGTTGGTGCATGCTTGTGGGTTTTGATTCCCCTTCATTCTTTTGGAGTCACATTGCATATACTTGGTTATTTTCATGCATCCCTGACGGGTGGACGAATGTTTCTTGCAATATCGTTGTCATTGGTCATTTGTTTGGTGTTGTTCTTGTTGAGATCAGAGTGAGTGACATTCGTTGGTCAATCTACAAGATGGTATGACACTGTTTCCGACGTCGAGTTGAGGGATTGAATTGTCATCTTGTAGTTTTGTCAGCATACGGACATGATCGCTCACGATTTTCTCATTGACATTCAATAACTTTCATATCAATGCGGCGTATGTGTCTTTTCTTGCCTGGTGATTCCTTGAGCATCCTACTCTGTCGGTCGTAGGTGGCGACGTTGTTGCAGAGACATTTGCCGTCGCTATTATTACCTATTGTTTATTGTCTATTCTTTCTATTACCATCATGGCTGTCCATTTTCCATTTTTATCATCAACTTGACCTTTCACATGGCGTTAGTATTATTAGCCCGGCGAGCTTCTGACACTCGACCGATTCTCATATTCAATTGCATACCCCGGAGATCATGTACAGAGTTGTTCTTCTTTATCCGCATAGTATTCTTACATTCAATCAAAAGCGTCTTTATCTACAGCTCCTTGATAGAAGTAATGACTCCTTCTGGAAGCATGAGCTTCAGCACATGACTCGGCTTGCATGCGGCTCATGGAATTCATACTCCGCATAAGACAATAATTATCGAGACCCAGTCTTATGTCCTGCAGGCGTCAAGCCACGGCAGAGGATCGCTCCGGGCGGCAATTGCGATAGCGGTGTTCTAATGAATCGAGTGAGCATTCATTATTAAGGGGCGAATCTTCATGTACAGCAGATGCACGGAGAATTTTCCATTCCACCTCAACCAATCAGATTCTTGATACGTTTACATGAGTGATAACGTCGTCGAATCAGATGCATGCGTTGGTATGAATTTACTATAGTATTTACTATTCGGGATTCGATTTTGATTGTTGTTTGCGATGCATGGACTTGAACATGTTTCACATTGAAGCTTCCCCATAAAAGAAAGGGGCAGCTCCATGCTAGGCCCGAAAGCGCAAGCACCAAGCAGAGAGATGATTCAGACAAATCTGTTAGCGAGCAGTGCGTGCTCGATCTCCACCGGTTCGCGCGGTCTGGATGAGCCAATCAGCATATCAGACGGCTCTTAGTTCGCTTAGTCCTTCTTAGCTACATAGTATGGCGATGAACCCTCCAATACGACCTTCTACTTTAGTAGCTGGACTCTGATTCTCGCTCAGCTCTCGCTGCCATCAGCGTAGGGACTGCGGTATGTACTACAGTATACACTATACAGAGCAGCAAGGAGACAGATGTGATTAGGATACGTACTCCGCTCGTGGAAGACTGGAAGCACGTACTACATAGTACACGTACGTGCATGGCATCCTCCGGCCTAGTCCTCTTCTGGCCTAGACCATGTGCACGAGGGGTCCAAGGGCTCCGCTTCCCCTGAGCTCCATCCCGGACGTACTTTCTCTCTCTTCTACACCGTCGCATACACTTGCGACACCATACTACCTATACAACGCTACATATACCTACACGCAGCGCCGACTCAGTCATCGCCTATAACTGACTCAATTGGACAACTGCCGTGGTGGTGGTCGTATTACTTCGCGCTGAGTGGCAGTGAGTGCAATGGGGCGACATTAAGGTTACCAAATGCCAGCCAATAGGGCCAGCGCATGTGGTACCCACTAAGCGTCTCTACTTAGTACGGACTTACTAACAACTTTCCATCAGCTAACCACTCTCGTTGTTGATCGTGGTTGATCTCTCTGAGACTGACTTAGTCCCTCCTTGTGTATTGTTGTTGTTGTTGTTGTTGTTGCTGCTTGCTTGCTTGCAACTCGCATCTCTCTTTCCTACACTCTGTTTGCGTGAATCGCTCCGGTCCTTACCCAGTCATTCCCTTATATCAATTCTGTCAAGCATTCCGAGGGGACAAAGAGAAAATCTTTCAGAGGGGAAAGCCAAGCAGCAGGAAACAGCAGACAGCTCTCCTGATGATCGATCCCGCTCTTTGAACTACTCATTATATACACTCACTATACATTCTTTCATCATGAGTGTGATTACAGCAACTTCACAACGAGCCCCGGTGACTTTCCGAGACTACGATCAGCAATACTCCGTTGCAATCCAAGATGTCCCTCCCCGACGAGGCTCGGCTGCATCAGTTTCCTCGTATACCAGTAACTATAGCAGCAGTACATACAGCAGCACACCACCAACCGTCTACTCTCCTACCTCTCCCAAACCTGCATATCGAGTCTTTAAGCAACAGACCGCCGCCGCACAGCAACCGCCTCCTACTCCGACTATTCCTCCTTCCTTTTTGACACTACTACGCCAGCCGAATGAACCCGCCATTAAATGCCTGCCGCCGGCAGTATATGATTGTATATTGAGACAGTTGCAAGATTTGCACGAAGCGCCAGAGAATTACCAGTATGGTTGTACGACATGTTTTCAGCGAGATTTACATGCCTTGGCCCTCACAAGCCGGACTTGGGAGAGGAACGTGAGAAGTAAACTGTATGCCAGTCACCACACCACCCTTTGGACTATTCCATGCTAAGTATTCTTAGATATAATTATATTCATATTCACGGCGCCGATTCACCAGCCCAATTGAAGAAATATCGACTCAAACGAGGCAGCCGGCTGAAACTGTTAAGGCGAACCTTACGAGAACGAAAGTTGTTGGCGAATCTGGTTCTGGAATTGCGTATCCCCGAAATCGATATCTCGCCAACCGTCGCAAATGGCAAGATGAATCCGCAGTGGGAGGACTATCGTGACCTGTTAGCATCCGTTGTCATGGTCTGTCCGAATCTGGAACGTCTGGTTGGGTTCAATATGTCTTTTCATCATGAATTTGATCGGTTGACGTATGCTTTGTCGACGCGGAAACGCCTCAGGGAGCATCAATGGATTCTGGGAGAGCCGGTTGATAGTACAGCTTCCATTGACGATAAGAACTCGAAAAATACATCGTCTTCATCACCGACAAAGACGTCGAGAACGACTGGAAAGACGCTCGAACCTCAACAGGCTTTTGAATTTCTGCATTATCATTCGTGTTGGAGCAATTTGGAAACTCTGATGCTTCATTCACTCAACATGGGCGGTGTACTGGAACATGGTGTTTTCTTGAGGATCTTCAACCGTCTTCCTGCTCTTCGACATTTGTGTATTTCCTCTTTTGATGCTGATGCTTTTACGGATCGCACTTTACAGTTTCTGCCACCGCTTGAGTCGTTACGATTGGAGAACCTACGGGGAGTTACAGACGGGGGTATAGCACAATACGTGTCACGACCGGAGGCACGCACGATTCGATCTTTGACGTTGATCGAGCAGAATATCAGTTCTCTCTTGGTGATTTCCAAGATCTTTGCTTCTTTACGCCTGTTGGAAAAATTCAACTTCGTCCAGTCAACGCGTTTACCTACACTCCCCTCCGAAGCCATGGTCTTTCAACCAATTCTTGCATCAGCCAGTCTAAAACAATTGCATTGGGACGTGACTGGACCTGAATCTGCAGCCGGACTTGGAAAGTTGTTGGACGTACCATTTGTGACTCCTCACAAACCATATGATTCGCCCAACTTTCACTTAGCTCAGAGCATCCTTTATTCCGGATTTCCGCAACTGGCAGAACTACGGGCTCCGTCTGATATCGAACCTCCAGGAATTCTTCAGTCGGTGTGTCGACCTGTCCCTCACGGACAGGCTTTGATTCCATCAGATCGATATAGTCTACCACGAAGTTCTCATGGTTCAGTCAGCACGCGACCCTTGGCCTTGCCGGCTGGAAACAATCTGACATCAGCGCGAATTCGGGCTCAGACGTTCATCGATATGGCTGCAAAGGATAGCGAAGCCGGTATGAAGGTACTTGTTACCGATCACTCTGACTCCTATGTCCCCGATAGTGCCATGGATGGGGAATCAGACGATGGCTCGGACGAAGAGGACGAAGCAAGCAAAGACCTTTTCGGTGGCTCGTATCCAGGAGCACAAAATCTCGCTCAGTCATCTGAGCAGGTGGACGAATCGAATCCCAACGGACCGAAGAAAGTCTTTGAATTCCGTATGCCGGCCATCATGGGCATTGTGCGGGCTGTAACGCCTCATGATCCAACCGGATTTGGATCGATACCACGCTTCAACCTCCAACCAGATATTCGTGGCATCGACTCCGACGGAGGTCTTCTAGGATGGAAACATCTACTAGGCCCCGTACAAATGAGCAGTAGCAATACAGCACAACAACAATCATTCTCTTCCCTATCTCATACATCATCCTTCTCCTCATCCTCTACAAACACAAACCCAGACCACCTGAAACGAAGCGAAAGCGACCTCAGCACAACAGACTCCGTCCTCTCACCCACAACAACATCGGCAGCATCCCGACTCGCGAGCTGGAGCGGCTTCGGCTCTCGCTCTAATAATAATAATTCTTCAACAACATCCTCAACATCAACAACAACACCGGCCTATCCCCCGACTCCAATATCATACTCCTTCACCCCGACCGTGAACAACTCCCCCTGGGGAAGAGATACGTGCAACGGAGCCTGGAATTCGGGTCATCCCAAGGATTGGTGGATGCATTTCGAGCGCGAACGACAGAATAATATGGACGTCATTGATGTGAAAAGATTCTTCTAATCTTTTTTCTTTTTTTCTCATTCCGATTTATCTTCCTGGTATATACATACATCATTCATCTCTTTTATTTTGTATATTGTGTGTCATTTTCGTTTCCGGTGTCTACTTGTATACCCATTCTTCAGGTATCATACATACGGCGTTGATCTTTCGCTCTCTTTTTCTCTTGCTTTTCGCTTTTACCGTCTTTATTGTATATTTACATCTCTCTCTTGATCTTCTTGTCTATCTTTTCGTTGCTTTCATTATTGGTACGGCTACAGGAGACCAAAAACGGGGGCCCCATGGTGTATATTATTACATGTATCTACTTGGACAATAATATTGGAATAATACTTTTGTCAATCTCATCGAGTTCTGGAGATTTACCGACAATTAGGCAATATGTATGATGATGATGCTATTCTCTAGAAAACGAAATAACACAAGATCTGGAATAGGAAATAGGCTACACGTATATTCCCATGTTTGTATCCTTCTTCTTCGATTGTACCTCCGCAATAGCATCGACGTAATGCTCGTGGTTGACCTTGTTCATACCTTTCCTCAACGCGATCATACCAGCCTCTACGCAGACGGCCTTGAGCATGGCGCCTCCAAATTCGTCTGTGCTGCGGGCCAGTTCTGCCCAGTTCACGCCGTCGTCTGTTGTCATTTTGCGGGAGTGGATTTGCAAGATCTGCGCACGTGCTTCTTCGTTGGGCAAGGGGAATTCGATCTTTCGATCTAATCGTCCTGATCGCAAAAGGGCGGGGTCGAGGACATCGACACGATTCGTGGCTGCGAGGACCTTGACACGGTCGTCTGAAGCAAAACCGTCCAGCTGGTTGAGAAGTTCAAGCATGGTTCGTTGCACTTCACGATCTCCAGACTTCTCGGAATCGAAACGTTTGGTGCCGACGGCATCGAGTTCGTCAATGAAAATGATTGAGGGCGCCTTTTCTTTGGCGAGAGCGAAGCAGTCACGGACGAGTTTTGCGCCGTCTCCGATAAACATCTGCACCAGTTGCGGTCCGGCGAGTTTGAGGAATGTCGCGTTCGTTTGGGCGGCGCAGGCACGAGCTAGTAGCGTCTTACCGGTACCGGGTGGTCCGTACATGAGGGCACCTATAAATTATTAGCCCACAAACAAGATTGGTTCCGTGGGATTTTCGAACATACCCTTCGGTGCCTTGATGCCAATCTTCTTAAACTTCTCCGCTTCCTGCATAGGCCATACAACAGCCTCCACAAGCTCTTCAATCTGTTTGCTCAATCCACCAACATCAGTGTACTTCTCCGTAGGCTTCTCGTCAACCTCCATAGCCTTGACACGGCTATCATATTCGGCTGGCAAAGTATCGAGCACTAAATATGAGTCTTTGTTCACTCCGATAAGATCGCCGGGCTTGAGTGTCTCGTGGTCCACCAGACCGATGAGGGGGAGGAAGATAGTTTGACGGGTTGATGTCTTGATAACGGCAGACTTGCCCACTCGGGTAGCATCGAGGTCGATATTGGCACCTTCTTCTGCAGCTTCTGCTTCGACGTCGAGATCTAGAAGTTCGACGACGTTGCCGACGAGATATGGTAATTGCCTGCCATCTCACCTATCAGTATTTGTAATCAAACAAATTCCACCACACAAAGATTCAGAGTCGTCTAACCTATTGTTTTCTATCTTCTCTTGATTGTCCTTGACCTTTTCTCTCATCGTATTCTGCTCGTGTGTCAACCGCTGAAACTCGCTCTTCATGATCCGCAGCTCGTTGTCGAGCAGCCGTCGCCGTTTCTTGATGTCGTCTGTGCTAGCTCCGACCAGTTCTGCATCTAGAAGCTCATCGATTTCATCCTTCTTGGGCTCTGCATCTTGCATCTCAGCATCGCCATCGCCGCTGGGCTTCTTGCCGTCTCCGTTGTCATCACCACCTTGCTGTTGCTTCTTGCTCTGATCCTCGCGCTCAAGATCGTCGAGATCTTCGAGGGTGGACATGATGCGTTGACAGTTGGCTGGTTAAAACTGATTAGAACAAGATAGATATTCAATATAGTCGAGGAGCTGGAAAGAACAAAATCGATGGATGGAGCAATGATGTGAAGGTTGGTTGTTGATGCGGCGAACTGGGACGGAGAACTGGAGCTGTAGCTAAGCTTACGGGACGTCGACAGTCACGTGATGACTCATCAAGATATTGTTTCCATGGACCGATCATCTCAACTTCCGACAACCAATTATTGTGCAGCAACTTTGAGATATCAAAACAGATTTTTGATTGACACAAATCATCGCCTATTCGATTTTGTGTGTTCAGCTATAATATTGAGGGACACAACTCTGTTTATGTGGAACATCTCAAGATCATGACACTTCCCCGTGTCCGCCTCGGCAATCTGTACAGGGCCCATGCTCTGATATCGCAGAAGAGTTTTGGGTAAGCAGATATGTAATACAGGTTCCTTACTATTCTAACTTTTAGCAGCTACCACAGACCGAATTCATCTGTGTCATCAGCATGGGCTTGGAAACAGGTACGTCTAACATGAGTTCTCCAGCATTCGTTAGTTCATTGCTTACCTTTCGACACAGATTCCAAGACTGTCCGGTGAAATTCCAGGAACTTCCAGTGTCCCTGATAATCCGAAGACATTAAAAGCACTACAAAATGATAGACCAATATCATCTACCACAGCATCACCATCAACGCAGCTCAATTCCTCCGTTCATGGAGAGGAACGTGAATCAACAGACTTCGTGAACCTAGATGGCTCAGAAAACTTTTCAGAAGATGTTCCAGAAGAGCTATCCGATCCGTCCCATCCCAGTCCGATCAGAAAATACGAAACCTTCGAAGACGAGTCGTTTTACGTGCAGGTGCACATCAAACCATTCAATAAATAGTACGTGCCCCCAAAACTCCATCAAGATCTCTACTGACAACAATCTAGTCCTGCTTATTGGCTCAGGTATGTATTACCATCGATACATGTCAAATCTGGAGTTACGCATATCTGATACACCCGATTGTATAGGGACAACTGTCAATGTAGCTCTTGCATTCATCCAGACACAAGACAGCGGATGGTCTCCAGCTTTGAAGTTAGTTAGCACCGATGATCTTCTTTGCCAAGGCACAAAATTGCTAACCGGACGCGCAGATTCATAAGAAGATTTGGGCAAGTTCAGTATACAAGCTTCCATCAGGACATATGCGAGTGAAATGTACGCACCTGTACTCCCATCAAGTGACATATTGAGATTACAGGCTTACTTATCTTCATTTACTTAAAAGGGTCCGATGGACATATTGGAGAATACCCTATATCTTGGCTTGAAAGTCACCAATTCCCTCGCAAGACACAAATGAGCAACAAAGTTCTCACTTTCAGGTATTTCTCTACCAGCTTCTGGATACCACGAGTGGAATTAAGTCAAAGCTAACACGCCTTACTATTCCGCAGAAAATACAAACATTCGCGCAACCCCGAATTCCACCCCTGTGTGGATTTCGAAGCAGTCATGAACACGAATGAAGGCCTCACTGAATGGCTACAACATGTCGTATGTATAGACTTGACCTATGACGTGGATATGGAACGAAAGCTTACTCAGTGACAGATCGATTGGGGATACTGCTTGGTCAAAGGTGTTCCAGTCACCCCAGAGGCAACCGAAAAGTTGTTGAAAAGAATAGCCTTTATCAGGGAGACACACTACGGTAAATGAAATGGTATACTTTTTTGTGGATGCACAAATCACTAACTGATTACAGGTGGCTTCTGGGATTTTACATCTGATCTGACCTTCAAAGACACTGCGTATACTGACGAAGCACTCGGTGGACATACAGATAACACATACTTTTCAGACCCGGCTAGACTTCAACTATTTCATCTCCTAGAACACACACAAGGAGAAGGCGGGAAAACATTACTTGTGGACGGATTTTATGCAGCATGGCGCATGTTGGCAGAGGACCCTCAGAATGTTGAGGCATTCACAGACTACGCACAACCATGGCATTCAAGCGGCAATGAGCATGTCAGCATTCAACCATATCGATATTTCCCAGTCTTTGAACGGGATCCCACGAGTGCGAGACTCTTGCGAATTCGATGGAACAACTACGACCGTGCGGCAAAGATTGATTGGACGCCTGCTATGGCCATGCATTGGTATAGGGCTGCGAGGTATTGGAACGCAATCATTAGCCGAAAGAGTATTCAGAAATGGCTGCAACTTGAACCGGGGACGGCATTACGTGAGTCTTGCCAGTTGATCTTGCAATTGTGACGGAGGCGTACTAATCGAACTGTTGATATATCAGTCTTTGATAATTGGAGGATGCTTCATGGCCGCTCCGAATTCACTGGAAAGCGCAGAATGTGTGGTGGCTACAGTACGTTTGTCCTATGTCTAGACATCGCAGAAAGTTGACAGACTGATTCTGAAACAGTAAACAACGACGACTTCGTCTCGCGCTTCCGTTTGTTGAAAAACGGCAGAAAAAATGTGTTGGACGAGATAGGTACATACACTACCCGGCTGAGCTTTTAAGTTCAAGATAAAGATTTCTTTATTTCTTCATTCCACAATTTGTCGCTTCAAATACCTCATGATCGTGAAAAGATATATGAACATGGACGCGAAGAGTTCTGTTACGACCTTTACATAGCTTGCATGAGATGCAGTTGAGACCTTGTGTATTCTGCAAGAACCAATACCTATTAGCCCAATATACCTACTTTCCTGTTCCGTTTTAGTGCTCACCTCCTCGCCGCTTTTTAAGTTACTCACTGAGCCTTACGGAGTACATAAGCTCATGGGTATGCTCAGACCAGGTAGGAACTATAGCCGCCATCATTGCAACGCCGATCACCATGATTGCTTAAATTATAGTTGCTTATCTGATATATGGTCTATTATTGTAGGAATACACTATCTGCTTGAGGTGGAACGAATCCTTTATATAGACTGTCAGACACGTTGCTCCTTCGTCCATTGGCATATATCCGCTTTCGGAAAATTCTGCCCTTTCCGATTTACCCTAGATGAGCACCACATCCCAAATCTTCGAATCTTAGTCCGACATAATAATTCAGGACATATCCTAACGGGTTAAGTAGGCAAGGAGCTTGCGAATAGGCCCATATCCAAATCAACCAATCACATCGTCAAACAGAATTTATCAGACTTAGGTTGGTGTCCATATTTTCAACGTAGCCATCTTGTTTTATTTGCCCAACGCGAACTAGGTACTTCCGGAAGTGGAATTCAGACAGCTCCTTACATCGACGAAAACAGTCCATCACGGCATTGCAGGTGCATTGAGTTGTACAAATACGCAAGATAAGACCCGAAGTTTAGGCAAAGCAACTATTATAAATCAGTTGGTTCAGCAAATAGGCGAATCCTTTTTTTTGTCCGACCTAATGAAATGGATGATTTGGAGATGTGAGCCCAGGACTCTCATCCCTAACAAATTATAGATCACAATGACATAAGGGAAAGATGAAATCATTGTTTCTGAACTGTCAAGCCTCTATTTTGAGGCAGCAGCTGTATCCAAGAACATACTAGCTCTAGCTAATAACCTCTTGTATTCGAACAGCGTCCTTTAACCTTTTTTGGTTTGCCTACAGGGACAATTATTGAATAAACCTTGAAATATCAAAAGATGCGCTGTGTTAGATGCCGTGGTATCAGGTCAATATGAAATACGAAGTAGCGTTTAGATTGAATACCAAAGGAATAACGGTCGTAGTAGCACAAAGTTGTTGACAGATATAAGAATTTGCATGTAGAACCTATCAATTTTCTGCCCAAGGTTCGAACAACCACTCCAAAGTCACAGTAGCCCACCGGTGGAAAGGTCACTCTACTTGGTAGAGTGCATACCTAAAAGAGGTCTACTAGCAAACTAGAAGCCCGGGACGCTCGCCACTTGTGCAAGAATCTAGCTATGCAAAGTACAAACAAAGTAATGATGTTCTGACCAAAATATCGAGTGCCATGGATGGAGTTATTCTCAACTACCCACGACGCTATCATGCTCATTTGGCTAAACCATGTAACAGAGCTCTGCTTGTGTGGAAATGCGTCATTTGTACTTTGCCCATTCTACAGATGTGGGATATCATACAAGTCCACTGACATATACACGATGTCATAAGACACAAGCCCTTCAGGTATATGAGGATCTCCCAAGTAGAAGGGCTCGTTGACTAGTTTATTTTTTGATCTTGTGTCAAATTGGTAAAGAAATTCACATCCTTAGATAAAACTCAGGAATCAATTTCATCCCCAAATATATCCAAAACCCTTGTGTTACAACGCAAATTCAAATCATGGCTACCTCTTTCCAGGCTCACGTCCACCACAATTTTGAGGGCCCTTCTGCAGACTTACTTTTCAATGCTGGAGGTGGCTCTGGCCTCACTGGAACGGGGATAGATCCCATTGGCTCCCAGCATGGCTTACGCAAGTCCAGCTACGAGGGCAATTCACCTCTCGCTAATCTTGTGCAATCTCTGGGACGCAGGGGCAGTAGCGAGATGAACTCAGCTGAAATCATCGGCGCGGACTATGAGGCGATTCTGGACTGGATCCGCTCGGAGCGCATGAGAAAGCTACCTCCGGAGGGCAGTAGTTACGATAAAGTCCTTGTCTGGGCGCGCTTGTTTGTAGAAAGACTGCATACGTTTGATTCGGCAATTCAGCATTTTGAAGGAGACAGCCACATGGCGGCAGAGTTAGCGTACATCCACTGTGCGAGCCTTCTCGAGGTATGTTCTTTATTATGAGGTAGAGTTTTCAGAAAGTGGATATTAAAGCCATTATCTAGTTGGGAGATGAGAATTCCAGGGCTCTCTTGGATGTCTTTGGTTTTTTCTATCGTTGCTCGACCGGTCTGGAGAACTTACTTCACCGAGCGGAGTTGTTCCTTGTTTCACGAAGCATCAAGGACCAACTGATTCTCGCTTTGGCAGACCTGGTTACCTTGGTCGTCGGAGTAGCAACCCACTGTCGTCGCTCTCTTAGCAGCTTGGCCTCGGGATCCGTCTCAATTGATATCTATAGTACTTTCACTGCGTCTATTGAGAGCTTCCGCGCTCGATGTGAGCACGTATCGGAAATGATGTGGAGGCATCAGCTGCTGGGAGTAGGTCTCGATGAGGACAAAGGTATACTTTGGTTTTCTGCCTGTCGAATCCGTCATATTACATGCTAACATATGGCCCTAGTGACTCAAGTCAAGACAGTCAAAAACTGGCTGGAGCCTGAAGATCCCATTCTAAGCAATATTGCCGAATTTACTGCGCATTTTGCCCAGGAAAGGGAGGAGTCCACCTGCCTGTGGATGGCGCCGTATCTGGCTCGATTCCTCCAGAGTGGGCAAAAGACCCTGTCCATCTCCGGCAAGCCTGGATCTGGTAAGACGATCCTAGCGACGGTGATCAATGATTACTTGCAACATCCTATTGGAGGTGTTATGTACAAGTCCATATTTGTCCCGATCAGTAAGTTCAACATTTCAGTTCTTGAAGAGTCGCTTTTCCACCGACCATACGCTAAGAATTACTTAAAGATGCACGCATACATGCCAACACGACACCGCGTGCAACGGCAAAGTCTATTCTTTCTCAGCTGTTTTCGGCGCGTATCGGAAACGTGCAGCTTTATGAAATTCTCTCGGATGCATATGATCGCTGCCGGAAGTCAACTACCGAGGAGCAGTACGATAATGCCATCTGGCATGCACTCGGACTTGCCCTCCAAGCAAATCTGAAGGGTACGAAAGAACTCGTCCTTGTTATCGATGGAGCGGATGAAGCAAGCTGCGGACAGAATGTTCTAGTCAATCGGCTCAGAGATGCGACTTTGAACGCGCCCAATCTAAAGCTAATTATACTTGGGACACAAAAACAGGAAACCTCTACTACACACAGTGCAGTACAGGTTACTCCAGAATTGATTTTCGATGATGTTGCCGCGGTCGTGCGGAAGATCTTCCAGTCCTGCTCTGCATTTTACGAGCTGCCCGAAGAGCAGCAGGAGGCCACTCTAGTCCAAATCGCAGAGACTTCCGATGGTTCTTTTCTGTGGGCTAAGTTGGCGGCGAAAAGAATCAGGGACGAACACCCGTCTAATGCGCAGGGCTTTGCGAAGGCTGTTGACGCGTTAGCCAAGGCAGAACCCTCTATCACGGACCTTGTCATCAATCGACTTGACTCGAAAGTGTCGGATGAGGCAAAGAGAATGATGGTTTGGCTGGCCACAGCTATACGCCCTCTGACGCTACAAGAATTGTCTTCACTGCTCTCTGTTCGAGTGGATAAGCATACCATCGTTGATGTAGGCGTGGATCCACTCACGCTCCTGCGACCTGTCGCCTCTCTGGTTTTCTGCCAAAATAACACAGTCTCCTTGCGGCATGGACAGATCCGCACAGCCATAATAGACACGATCAACAGAGGCAAATTGTTTTCAACACTTGGGGATAGGCATGTGGACCTCGTTCGCAGGTTGCTGCTCTATGTCAAATTGAATGTAACTGATGAGGATGAAATATCCGAGACTCCCCTAAGCTCACAGACGGCGTCCGAATTACTGAAGCAGTTCCCACTTCTGGATTTCGCCCTCCGGTACTGGGTGGCTCATATAAAAACCGCACTGGGGACTGAAACAGATCAGCGGATCCACGCAGTGGGAAAGGAAATTGGCTCATTCATCCCCACTAAACCAGTTGTACCACAGCTAGAGATGACTTTATGGCAAGCAAAACCGACTCCAGTGCTTCTGTCCTGGCACAATATCCAGACTTCCCTCTACCGCCAGACACTCACTGTCGACCATCCAGCAACGCAGCAGGCGATAATCTGCCAAGCACTACTCTATCGCGAGATACGAGATATAGTACCTACTGAAGCGGGCCATATCTTCTACCATGCCGCAATTATATGCCAAAAGGCGCTCTCCAGTCAGCACGTCATCACGAGGAGAATGGTTCAGGATTTCCTCGAGAGCACCACCAATCAAGTAACCAACTCACGAACGGAGATCATGATCAGGCGGACTGAGATGCTCCAGCTCCTTGTTGAATGCTACAAGGTGCAGTACGGCCAGAACAGTAGCATCGTCATTTCGACATTGACTCAGCTAGTGGAGCATTTGAGGTATATTAAGGAAGAACGCAAAGCGCAGCAAGTCGAAAGTTCACTGCAAAAACGCCCTGCTCCTTCGCAGTCGCCTACGTCACACCAATCTGACGGATCGTTGCTGGTTCACATCCATGGTCGAAAACCTAGCGTTCAGAAACGCACAAACTTCGCTCTAGACGACATCACAACCGATGAGCCTATTTCCCAGACAGCAAACGGTCACAGCTCCCTGTACAGTGAGATTGAGAGCCAGGTGCAGTCGATCAAAGAGGAGACAGCGAGCTTGTCTGAGTCCACATCAATGGAGTCGAATTTTCAGGAAATAATCTCTAGCACATCTGCCACAAGCTCCTCTATTACAGCAGTTCAGAGGCTTGTAGAAATGTATTTGTCCCGCCATCAATGGCGAGACGCAACGAAGGCTCTAAAGGCAATTCTACTCCGTGTTTGGCCGTCCTTTTTTACTCCATCGGTTCAAGACGTGGAGCTTCCATCGGAAAACGTCGATCATTGTATCAATCTGGCAGAGTGCCTCAGGAACTGCTATCGCTTCAGAGGTCGTTCAGCAAAATTTGAGGATGTCTCTCTTCGTCTGTATCACAGCAACCGGCGAGGTCGCCCCATTGGAGATGAGATACGAGGGCGATTCACAAGGGACCTTCTGAATTTGTATGAGCGTAAATCTCAGACTGACAAGCTGATCCGCATCCATCAGGATATACTTGACGACTTGACGAATAAATATGCAGAAGATCATCCTACGGTCCTTCAAGAGCTGCGGATATTGGCAGAACTTACACGGCCGCGCTCAGCTGCCGTCGGCTACCATCGCCGGATTGTCGGGATTCTGAATAAGAATACCAAGAGTTGCCATCCGGACGCTTTCGAGTCTCTTCTCATAGTAGCAACGGAGCTTTGGGGGCAAGGGCAGTACTTGGAAACGCGAGAGTACTGGAAAGCGTTATTCAATACCCTCCGGCAGCCAAATATCAATCCAAAACTTCAAGACCAGGGATTCATCAAATCGGTCTATGAGCTGTACACGCAGTGTTTACGTATGACCGGCGCGGAACTCCATGTGTTACACAATGTGACAGTTCAGTATTGCGACATTTGTCAAACTAGATTTGGAGCCGCGGCTTCAATTACCATTCAGTCTACGAGCAAATTGCTAGATATCTGTCAGGAATCCAAGCGATATGAAGCCGAAGCCGTCCAGTTGTGCGAAAAGCTCCTCAATACTCAATCTAGCGAGGTTGGTATTGACAAAGAGGAGCTCCAGGCAATACTGGACGCTCATTATGAGGAGCAATACGCATCAATCGCGTCTGCCAGTGCCGAATCTGTCTCTTCAGAGCAGATACAGCGAGTCATCACCACCCGGAAGGAACGCCTGTCAACTTTACGGTCTACCTACGGATGGGCCCACGAGACTTCCTTGTCAGAAATGAAAGAGCTGGTGGCCCTGTATATCAAACGAAGAGAAGTACAAACCGCTGTATCACTGCTCCAAGAGGCAACTCTCCATATTGTTTCGAAGGAAACCTCTGCAGCCAAACTCGCTGCTTCCGCGCAGACCATTGCATCCAGCTACATCTCGATTGGTCAGCTTCAACGCGCAAAGGAGCTCTCCGATGAGCTCTACCGTAAAATTGTGGTCAAGGAAACTGGCGCTACAGATCCTGTCTTGCCTTACGGCGGCCGTCACAGTTTGTTCTTCCTTGCCCACTTTCAATACACTCTTCGAGAACAAAGAGAGCTCTCGCTCACGGTTAGCGATATCCATTCGTCTCTGTGTGCTGAGTATCTTTACTTTGAGCGATATCGATCAGAGGCTCGCTCTAAGTCCAGTACTCTGGATAGCATAATAGGCACTGCCGCTCGTCTGTATGGACTTCTTCGCGCTAGAAGCCGGGTATCGACGGCTGCCCGTCTTATAGAGGACCTCGCAAACTTCTTCGTCACGTCACAGAAGGAAAAAGTTCAGATGAGCTTCAGTGAAGCCAGGGTCCTTATCACCACTCTTTTGGATTACTTTAGCATGTACACTACTAAAGACTTCTTGCGGTCCGTGGCCATCGCAAGCTATCGCGGTGTGACACAATACCTCGCCACAAGAGATCACCAGGCTGCCTGTAATCTCGCTGTGGCCGCCTTCAAGTATATCGAGGCGCACAATGGATTTTCCTCATCACTCAGCATCGTCAAGTTGCTCTTCAATCTAGGTCTAACTATCTCCGGTCAAAATCTGGAGCCGCGCCCAGATTCAACAACAAGAAAACAAATGATCAGCGCCTCATCCACCATCATGGGTCCCACACTGGCATACTGCAAGCAAGCTAACATAGACCTCACCCAACTAGACCTTGTGACGCTGAACAAGCTGATCAAGCTCCTAGACGCACAAAGGGATTATGCCAACTTAGCCTGGCTCCTGACGGGACTCTGGGAAAATCGTGATAAACACCCGCCCTCGCAGGAGGAAGCAACATACACACTCTCCCTAGGACGTATGCTCGTCATCACCCGCTATCTGATGGGCGAATACATGGCTGCCATCCGTCTGGCCGAGGATATTGTATACAACTGCGTCCGTGTACATGGCCCCCAGCATCCCAGCAGTGATGAGATGACCGTCCTCCTATCCCAGATGTACGCCAGCGTGGCACAGGGATATCAGGGCAGAAAGGAGCACCGTGAACTGGCATACCGGTACTACAAGAAAGCCGCGGCGCTGCATGAGAACGCCCTCCGAGCCTTTGTCGATCCGACCTCGTTAGCTTCAACGGCGATAGATTCAGGATCCAGCTCACCTAGCTCTGAATCCGGGCCGCCTAGCCCAGGCGAGAGATCGGAGGAATCGGGCAAGCATGTCCGGCAGCACCTGCATCTGCTCAAACTAGCAGTGGAGCGTTTGGGCAACTGGCCAAAGGACTATAAGGAATATGAAAGTCTTAATTCTGCTCTCTTCCAGGCGTTTGGAGATGATCTCAAGGGAATTGACGGCGTGGACAAGTGGAATTTGAAGGACTTTGGTTCTGGTCGCGCGGAAGCCAGTGACGATTTGATTTCATTCAAGTCACATCCGGCATTCGGTCTTGGTGAGCGCGTTGGCATTGCTGTTTGATAGGTTGGTCGTATCTAAAATGAGTACATTTTCATTTGTTTCGTCCTCTTCTCGGAGTCCGTTTAATGTTTTTTTGAATCCAACCTTTAATGAAATCACTCTTGGCTTGATCTTTGCCTCATTCTATTGATGTCTTCCCGCATGTACCTAAAAGTCTACTGAATCAATTTTATCTCCCAGTATGACTTTCTCTTGCTTCTGAAGCATCCCATGCCAACCTAATTATAAAAATCGTTGGTGGGCGCCATCCAACTCGCCAAATCTGGACACCATGTAGATGAATGCTGGAAAATCAGTGGCCATTACTGGTGATAAGATCGATCCAGATGGAGGAGTGATATTTCTCCTGGGAAACAAGAGCATATTCGCATGCAGGTTTCTGCGAAACATCTCATGTTGGCTTCTACGGTATTGAAAAAGACTCTTTCTAGTGGTTGGAAAGAAAGCGACGTGTTCGCTAAGAAGGGCTCCATAGAGCTAGTCATGAATGACTAGGATCTGGAGGCATTTTTACTTTTCATGCGAATAATCCACTGCCAACATCAGAACAGGAAGAATACGAAAACTTCAAATCTATTTGCTATGACACAAAGCAACGCTCCAGTCACAAATTTGAATTTGCCATTGCCTACCACAAAGCTTGGTGAGCTTTGTGAGATCTCATTCTTTTCGTCTTCGTTACAATCTACAAAGAAAGACTGCTCCAGAGAATGAAAGCATGAGGCAGACCAGAGGAGCTGCTCCAGTGGACCGATGCATTTTGTTCGGCAAAAACGGCGACCATCCAAATTAACAAGCAAGTGTCGGAGGTCCAAAGCTCCCACAGGCAGGACCCATGCAATCCCCTAGGGGATGGAAAACCCTAATTAAAAGCCATGGTTAGGGTTGGATTGCATACTTGAAACTATGGTTTTTAAAAATCATGTTCGTTGCTGGACGGGCCCTCATTGCGAGTCCAGCCCAAGTCAAGACAGTTAAAATTGTACATCATCTCCGTCTACGAGGATCGAGATATTTGATATTCCTAACTCTTACAGATACTTCTAATAAGCATCCTTTCAAAGGTCAGACAATCATCAATTGCAGTCTTCATTACTTGTACAAAAAAAATACTTCCAGCTAAACATAGCTGACAACAGTTCCAGATTGATAAGAGCACCGTGGACCAAAACTCTGTATATTCTCAACAAACGGTCAATCCGGCGTTCAGTGCTCTACGATCTGGTCGTAGGGGCATGCGGTTAACGTGTCCATACTTTTTTGGAAAAGCTCCCAAGCTGAAACATTCTCTTTGCTCAGCTGTTGGTAGCCGTCATGACATCTGCAGAGAACCATGTTATATCTTGCAAACCTGCCGTTGAAAGAGAAATCCCCGTAAGCCAGAACTTGTAGCTCTGGAAGGCCATCTCTACTAAACGCCCACTGGGCAAAGTCTAAGAAATCGTCTTGCCTTTTGTCCTTTATAGCTTGATTTGCAGCTAAGAACGTACTGTGTACAATATTGAGCATCACTACGTTGTAGCAGACGTGGCCTCGTATCAGCACCCTTACGAATATATATGTTTCTGTAGGAATGTTTTCTCACTCACTTCCATAGGCATCATTCGGCGGATCCTCTGGGACTCGATGAGTATCTGCAAGGAGTAGTAAGTGACCGCTCACGCGAATATGTAGTATTCTGCATGAGGATCACGGAGAGAGTCGTTGCAACAGAGACCGCTGTCGCTGTAGTCAGCTCGCATTATCTAGTGACCTAATAGCGAACGCACGCTTACCAGGATTGGAGGCTGCATACATGTCCCCAGAGATGATAAACGGATCGACTGGTACAGGGTTTGAAATGTTGAATTGTCGAAGAGGTTACCATCAAAATAGTCGTGAGGGTCTTCGACTAAATTGTGGGTAACTAAGCATCGAAGTGTCGACTGATGTTGCAAGATGCCAGATGAAATCTTGTCCCAGCGGAGCGGCTCTGGAAGCATTAGATAGAGACTTGCCAGTCCTCTGAATCCCCGCAAGATGTTTGCTAGTGACTCCGATAATTTTTCTGTCCCAGGATCGCGAACGTCATCGAGACGAGAAGGTATCAAAACAAGCTCCAAGCGTTTGAGTTGTAACTTCTTTAATGAGTTCGCAATCGCCAGAAGCCAAGTAGGGGTCCAAGGACAGTTTCGGAGCGTCAACGACCGCAGCTTCTCAACATTCAGTGCGGTTACCATTTCCGTTGCCATTGTCCGGAATGACACAGCTGACAGGGTGAGCTCATTTAGAAGAGGGAAGATGATTCTCCTACTCCGTCGCTGAATACGAAGGACCGACGTCGCAAAAAAATTGTCAGGAAGCATGGTACGGTGAGTAATTTGTTGGCTAAGCCCGTCAGCCCACGTTTTTTCCGCGCTGTTCCAATTTACCAGATCGAGACTCAAGGTATGAAGTCGATCTCCGTGATGTTCAATATACTTTTGCACCGATTCGAAGTCGGCATATCTCATCAACCCTGCCCATGATAGAGACCGAAGCTTTGAGAACTGAACCAGATCCACAAAATATTGCGTGTCGATATTGGTGCCGCAGGTACCATCTGTAATCAAAGAAATAGTTTCGATCTGCTGTTGATCACGGACACAGGAGAAGGAAGGAGTCCAGAGCACATCATCTGGTATGCACGTCCCGAGCTCCCACCTACATGCAATCAGCATTCCTCATCTCATAACGAATAGCCACAATGTACCTGAAGCTCCGCAGATTGCCCTTCTGAAAATGTTCGAAGAGAAGATTCAATTCAAAGGTTAAATCATAGAATGGATCCAGCTCGGTCACCTGTATAGACAAAATATCAGCTTCATTCCCATGAGACATCATCCCCCAAGACTGTGAACAATACATCGATATAATCATCATTATACAATCTCCGTAAGGCCTCTTCATCAGCCAAGCGACGGTCATCATGATATACGCAGCGACTTTCTACGCGATCATGAATCGGAGCAGTGATCGTAAAGTGTTGTGTGTAACGCAACGGCTTCCTTGGAAGCAATTTGATGCTCGATATAAGATGGTCAAGCGACAACTCCGGCCCCGAGATGACGAGCGACTTGTAGAGGATAGGAACAGCTATATCATAAAGACGTTTGGAGACTTCACATATGTGCTTCAAATCTGTGCGGTATTCGATCTTCAATAATCAGCTGTACATCCGAGGAATTTGGTAGATAGGTGGAGTCGACTTACTTGATTGACGATCATTACGACCACTTCGGGGGGGAGTTTATCCAGCATTCTGATTTTAGTCGTTCTATCGCCAATCACGTCCTGACTTACACATTTGATGGGGCCAAGGAATCTTTGGAAGGTGATGTTTTTGATCTTAGATGGTATTGGCGTGAAGTTACTTACTATGTAGGACTATGAGCGCTCTCACAAAAGTGGCGGCAGCCAAAAAAGGAAACCCCCACCTGTACACCTGGCAGGAAAACCCCGCCTGGCAGGGAAAATATGGTTCATATAGTCACCGAGGTAGTTATATAACACGATATTACTCAAAGCTTACTCCGCTTAGTCGCAACCTTCAACAACGCGCGCCCATTAGCCAACACAGCCTTCCCATTCTGATTCTTCGTAGAGAATCGAATATCCTCAAACCCATCCTTGTCCACCTCCCCTGTCCGCCAAATCTCAGTGGTGAGTTTATCACCAGGACGGACGGGAGATGCGAAACGAGCTTGGAATTCGCGCAAGTTTTTGGGGTCGCTGCCACCGAGTTCCTTGAGGACTCCGTGAGCGGTGGCGTTCCAGCTGTAGAGGCCGTGGATGATGATGCCGCCGAAACCCATTTTTGTGCCTGGTTCGGGGGTGGCGTGGAGGGGGTTGTAGTCGCCGTTGAGACTGATTGAGTGAGACGATGTCCCTTCCGGGAATATGGGGTGGTACTTACCGGTAAAGAAGAGAAGTCTCCTCGCTGGTCTGATCGACGAATACAGCGTCAGGGGCTTTGTCCTTTGGAGGAGGGTAGTTCACGGCACTAGGGCCTACAAAATTGAATCAGCACCATGCCTTGCACCATCAAAACACCTCAGAGAGGGAGAATATACCCTTGGGACCTCCCCAACCACCCTGACCAACATAAAACGCACTCCCAATCATCTTCGAATAAACCTCATCAGTCTCCTTATCCACCAACGAAGCCTCAGTCTCCACAACTGACGCCTTTCCCTTATCATAAACACCAATAACTTTAGTTCGAATCTCGAATTGTCTTCCCTCGCTAGAGGTAGGTAGTTGTTTCAAGAAGATGATTCTGCGTTCGCCATCGACGACGCGCTGGGGGTTGAATTGAGGGACATCTGGGATTGGGGTGCTTGTTGATGCTTTGTAGAAGTCGATTACGTCGGTGTTTGTTAGTTTGAATGCTGTTGATTTATTAGTCTATAATTTTCCATAGGTTCATGGCTAGCTGATTTGACTCACGGAGAATGTTTATATATGTTGGGAAGACGGCGAAGTCTGGATGAAGTTCCTGGGCTGGTCAGTTTGAAACAGTATCTTATAATACAAGAGGAGCTTACATATAGAAAGTGCAATTCGTCGGATTTGCATCCAATGCTGTTCGCGAAGAGCAGTGCATCACGCTTCGTCCAGGTGACAGCACGGCGGGGATATTCAAAACCAGCTCCGGGGCCAGACATTATGAATATATATCAACGTTGAGGACGGGAGAGTAGAAGATCGTAAGTGGTCTAGCTGAGTTGAAGCTGGAAGGTAGGTTGGAGGTTCTCCAGATTATTCTCCGCACCAGCGTATTTATAGCGGCGGCTCTCCGCATCAGCCAATGGGCCGAGGTACTTTTCCGCTTCCCCATGTTGCACTGCCGAAGCAGACAAACGCAGCATCTTCTTTTTCTTTGAGAACGCGAGAATGCGAATCTAATGTATCACTGGTTCCATGGTTCTCTTCCTTCTGGAGAAATTAGTTGCGCTTCGGGGCCGTTTTATTTCTACCTACCTAGGTATCATTGAGCTTCGCTATCAGTGTTTGATATATTCGGTTATGTACCGACGACTCATACCCGTAGCTCTATCTAAGAAGGAGGTCTCACACTTACTAGATCACAGTGAAATGTACAGAAGCCAACATGGAAGTTTAAATACAGAGCGAAACAGCTCGCTCCTACATATCTAAGTTGTGGCGATAGAAACATCGGCAATGGGGTCGCCCATACCCGAGCATGATGGACGGAAGATAGCTCTGGGTTTACCTCAATGTTAATGATATTGGGTAGGTTCTCTGCTAACGTATATTAGTCGGGCTCGCCATGCTTGAAACAGATATGGAATTTGTACGAACAACTTTGAATCTACCCAATCTGTCCTGAGTGCCGCTTACACCATGTGGTCATCTCAAGAATGGGCTATTCTGGCAGCATTGTTTGCAATCATCTCATCCTGCGCAGCTGGGAAAGGACCCAACAAATCCCCTACGGTCGACGTGCTTAATGGTACCTACTACGGCATCCATAACCAGCACTATGATCAGGACTTCTTCCTAGGCGTACCATATGCCCAACAACCCGTGGGCGACCTCCGTCTACAAATTCCGCATTCTCTAAACACCTCATGGACCGAACCAAGAAATGCAACTGGGTACTCACCTAGTTGCCTGGGCTATAATCAACTCACGGGGGCATCTGAGGCTTGTCTGACTCTCAATGTTGTCCGTCCAAGTGGAACAAAGCTCGAGGATAAACTGCCTGTAGCAGTATGGATCTATGGAGGAGGGTTCACATCGGGAAGTTCCTCAAATCAGCAATACAATCTCTCCTTCATCGTCGACCAGTCAGTCCAGATGGGAACGCCGATGATTGCAGTTAGTCTCAACTACCGTCTCCATTGTTGGGGGTTTATGTGGAGTCAGGAAGTCAAAGATGCCGGTGTTGGCAACCTGGGATTTAGGGACCAGCGTCTTGCGTTGCACTGGATACAAGAAAGTATGTATTTTGATATCATCAACACATTGCTAGAGGTTGATATGATTAGATATCGCGGCATTCGGAGGCGACCCAAGCATGGTCACAATCTGGGGCGAAAGTGCGGGCGCCAACAGCGTAGGAACCCAACTGATTGCATACGGGGGACGCGATGACCACTTATTCCGCGCAGCGATCAGCGAGAGCGGCGCACCTAGCACCTACATCAGATATCAGGCGCCGGCAGACTGGCAGTCATATTACGATGCCATTGTGGAAGCAGCCGGTTGCAGTCCTGCATCTGATACCTTGGGCTGTCTTCGAGAAGTTCCAACCAGTACCTTATATGATATTTTTAACAATGCATCAATCGTACCCGTGCACACACTCTCCGGTCTGGCAGGACCCCAATTCGTGCAGGTCATTGACAACGATTTCATTCTGGAGAGCGCCACCCTACAGCTTCAACAGGGCAAGTTCGTCAAAGTCCCGTACCTCATCGGCGGAAACGCGGATGAAGGCACGAGCTTCGCTGTATTAGGCGTCAACACCACGGACGATTTCAAGAAAGTAATCTCCAACTGGGGCCTCGACAACGCTACTACTGATATCCTCGCTGCCCTGTATCCAGATATTCCCGAAATCGGTATCCCGGCGACGATGACCGGCGCACCTCCAGCTAGATACGGCGCCATGTACAAACGTGTTGCAGCATTTCAAGGCGATGTAAACATCCACGCTGCTCGAAGGCTGGCCAGCCAAATCTGGCGCAAATACAACGTACCGGCGTACTCCTATCTATTCGACGTAATCAACAACGGCGCTGGTCCGAACGTCGGTGCAAATCGCGGCTCGGAGATTGCATATGTCTTCAATAATGTTGATGGAGTGGGCTACGATGAAAGCAGAAACCCCATGCTTGGTAAACCAAAGAGTTATGCGCAGCTGTCTGTCATGATGTCTAGAATGTGGGTGAGCTTCGTGACGACATTGAATCCGAATCTGCCGAAAGGGAGGAGCCAGTGGCCTGTCTATGAGTTGGAGAATCCAGAGATTATTGTTTTTGATGCCAATGTTACTGACCTTTGCTATGTGGTGCCTGATCTTTATCGTGCGCAAGGTATCAAGTATATCAGTGACAATTTGGCGTCTTTGTTTGGACACTAGGTCCGAGGAACTGGGGTGTAGTGAACTTGTTGGTGTTTAGGACAAGACAAGAACCTGGCTATAGGGAACAGAAGACCTTCCAACGTCCGAATCTATCTACAGACGCTGGTTCATATGGCGTTGCGGAGCATGGGCAGCACCCTAATATAATACCCTCTCCAATCAATAATGATCTGGGGCACTCCCCATATTCACATGAATCATATCTAAACTGATCTCAATATAGTGATAAGGGGGCCTCCTGTTCGTTATAGTCAGTGTCTACTGTACACAATTCTCCAAAACTCAACGATGCAATCTGAAGTAGATTATGCGTAGCTTCAACTCGAGGGTATATACTTTGCAAAACAAATGTTTGCGAGGAGCTCATTATCATTCATCTCATCTCATCCATCTCTTTTTTGACAACCCAAATGTAGCGCCCAACATGCCCAGTCTTTGCTTTTCTTCCAACAACAACAATAGCAGACAGTACAGCCCCATAAAACGCCCGTAATGGATTAAACATAGCAGACAGAAAGAAAAAAGCCATATGTGTCAATGGTGTAGCTGGGGTACGTTAAGTATAGTGATCCAAAAATCCAATTATTTTGATTTAGCACCTAGATAGATTAGTCGGCTGCCTTTCAACTTTCTACGTAATGGAAACTCGAAACTCACATCTTGTACTCGCACTCTCCCTGAGCGTAACGGATCGGATCCCGTGTCTCCAAGGTGTAGGAGAGTTTGATGTCGAGGTCACGCTTGTTCTTCGCGTTGGGCTTGTTCTCGAGCACTCCGCTGACCGACTCCTCTTCCTCAACAGTCAAGACATCCCGGAGATAGAAAACGGTCTGCTTCCAGTGAGTGTACTTGGCGTGAGGACCAGTGGAGAAAGTGATGGGCTTGTGGCAAGCAGTGAACTGAATATCGAACCAGGCGATGATCGCGTGAATGAAGTCGTTCCGCTTAACGGCAAGCGAGTATGGAACTTTGAAGGACAAGTCTGCCGGTGTAACTGTGTACAAATCCAAGGTGAGCACGGCGCAGGGGTCCGTAACAACAGCCTTCATTTCTACGGTATCGACGAGAGGCTCGGTGAGGGCGACGTCCTTCATAGGGCTGTAATTGAAGCCATAGACGTTGTCCCAGACTGTGACGTACAATTAGTACTATCCTTTGCCTTTGGCGCTGTATCAGCTTACATCCGATCTTATCATCCTTGTACTCGCCGTCCTCGATACCGGCAACGTAGATGGTAGCCTGATCAGGAAAGATCTTTCCGCCCGGAGCAAGGTATCTATCACGAGCATAGAGAACAGTGTCCAGCATGCTCTCGTAAAGAAGGAAATAACCCATCCACTCGGACACGATAATGTCAACCTGAGGAAAAGGGAGGTTCACCTCTTCCATCTTTCCTTGCAGAAGAGTGATCTTATCAGCCATACCGTTCACGGCAACGATCTCACGAGCCTTTTCAATGATGGAAGACATGTCGACACCAATAACATGTTTTGCGCCGGCACGGACGGCGAACCTAACAAACCAGACGGTTAGTCGAGGTAACACAAATACGAAGTATGACTGCTCACATGCTGAGAATGCCGGTACCGCAACCGACATCAAGGACAACCTTGTCCTTGAAGATGTGCTTATTCTGGTAGATGGCATCACGATAAGACCGAGTACGGACGTCGTCTTTCTGTATAGGAACAAAGCAATTAGCTTCCGATCCAGGGTAAAAGTTCTGAACATGTGCACTTACCAACATCTCCTCATGAATGCCTGATTTCAAAAAGCATGATGTCAGTAATAATCAGTGATCATAGATTCGATTCCAAATACCATGATGATCGTAGCTGTAATGAAAGTTGTTAGCAATAAAAACACAGAAAATAGACTCAGCTTGCACATACCTGGTAAAGTAGCGAACTTCGGCGTGGTCAGCACCAACCATACGATCGGCGCTGCTAGAAATACCCCCTTCAGCCATGTTTTTAGAAGTCAATTTTAGATTCCGGGAATTAAATGGTTCAAAAAGATGAAGAGATGGCCAGAGGCACGCCGGGGAGGTGAAGAGGTAAAGAGGAGGAGGAGATAGATGCTTTCCTTCCTATCGTATCAGTCTAGCCGATTTTTTTTTTCTTATTTGGTACTTTTAGCCCACCTGGAGGGCCACTAGCCGTAGGTGGCTTAGCCTGGCACGTGAAGTATGGTCTATTTTTCTCTCTTCTTTGTTCTATGTACATTGGTCTCTCTAATCGCTATCGGTTACTTGTCTTGAAAATATGATGGAAATATAGAGACTATCATCATATTTCACCAGGAACATGCCGAGCCAGTATATCATCAAGGACGTGGTAGACAGCTGTCGTGGAAGCTAAATACTTGTACATAGTATCCCACCTTCAATCATTGGCCAATCAGACAGCACACAAGGTCGGCTTCATTATGTAATCAGCCAGCGCCCGTCTAAGCTAACTAGCTCTATCTAGTTGATCCGTCCAGGTTGATGCTCTCCTCCTGCCAGTTCATCCGTCAGGGTCAGTATACAAGATGCAGGTCTTCCGGTCGTTGTCTTATGTCTCAAAAGCTTCTATCTGTCTTTTTATCCTAGCGCTCTTCGTCGGGCAGTCGGCGGCTTCTCTCGGAGATCGATTGCCCGATTTCAAAGAATGTGTAAAGGTAACGAATGATCTTTCAGCTCAGTCTTGACTCGGCACTTTCTGACAGCAATCCTAGATATGTAAAGAAGAGAATTGCCAAGATGGCAATTCTGCCGTACGTGAGTTTTACCTCTTCCACGTTTTTGTTTGTGCTCCATCTAACATACGAAACCATAGCAATCTACCTCCGTCTGATGCTATGGACTTGCGCCGCGGAGTGCGACTACACCTGCCAACATGTCATCACCGATCGCAGAGTCAACCGAGAATTCCCAATGCTGCAACCTATCGTACAGTTCCATGGAAAATGGCCTTTTTACAGAGTCCTCGGCATGCAGGAGATATTTTCGGTGCTCTTCTCCCTTCTCAATTTCCTCGCTCATTACTGCGGATTGAAGTGGGTTGAATCGTCGATTCCGGCCTCGTACCCTCTTCGCAAATACTATTTCGGGTTCGGATACTTTGGATATGCTAGTTGGACATTCAGCATGCTGTTTCACACACGCGATTTCCCCTTGACCGAGAAACTGGACTACTGGGCCGCCGGCGCAAGTATTCTCTACGGACTATATCTCGCGGTTATCCGTATTTTCCGCCTGGACCAGGAACGGCCGCGCTTCAAACCAACACTTCGTCGAATGTGGACATACCTCTGTGTAGGATTATACATTGCACACGTGTCCTATCTCACCTTCTGGTCGTGGGATTACACCTACAATATGATTGCGAACGTTGTCGTGGGTGTCATTCAGAATGTCTTTTGGACAGCATTTAGCATCTACCGATACAGAAAAGAGCCAAAGAAGCCGTGGATGGCCTGGCCGGCCATGATCGTTCTTTGGATCTCGCTGGCGATGAGCTTGGAGCTTTTTGACTTCCCGCCGTGGTGGGGATTGATTGATGCACATGCCTTGTGGCATTTGGGTACAGTTATACCCACTGCATGGTGGTATCTGTAGGTATTTCTGTCTGGTTTGTCAATGCGCATACTAATCAAGAATTTATAGATTTATCGTTCAGGATGCCAAGAACGACTTGGCCGAGGAGAGGCTGAAAGCTTGAGTCTATCGCATAAACTGATTCATACCGTTATTTCTTGTAATATATACTGTTTATATGAGTACTTTTGCATCTTTTAATAGAAACGGCTGTGCTATGAGAGCGACGTCATGTTCAGCCCTGGCTGAAAGGGGGGAAGGTCCAACGGGCGGCTCCACTCTGTTTACCCTCTCACCTGAGACTGTTTCATTCTCTGACTACATAACCTCCTTCCTTTCTCCTTCCTGGTCACCTCTGAGTTTTCAAGTCCCCTGTGATACAAAGAAAAATATCATCTCAGATTACCGCCTCAATGGCGTCTCCTGCAATCCACCAGGCCATCACCGAGGCCGCTGCTAAATATCGCTTTCCTGAGGCACGGGTGTTTGAGTACGGCACCGCGGGGGTAAGCTATGGCCCATCCCCATGTCTGCTCTCTGCAGTTCTACCTTGCCTTTAGCTAACTGGTGATTTGATAGTTTCGTATGAAAGCGTAAGCATACCTCGAACGACTCTACACCATCGTGTCCCAGCAAACCCATCTCCCTTCATAAGTATAAACTGTTGTGAGCTTGGCGGCTGACTAGCAACCCCGCATTGCGAACAGAGATCTGCTCAACACAGTCGTCTTCGCCGTAGGACTTCTCGCCGGACTACGATCTAAGAAACTCAATGGCCAATGGATTGGTGTTATGGTTACAGCAAGTCACAATCCCGCCGAGGACAATGGTGTGAAGCTGGTTGACCCTATGGTAAGTTTGCGGTGTAGCCTAGTACGATTGTCGTGGGAGAAATACTAATATTTCTGGAATGAAACAGGGCGAAATGCTTGAAGTAAGCCCACAATGTCACCTCCGATAATTTCTAGCGACCCATACTGACGATTTCAAGGCTGAGTGGGAGGCATATGCGACCAAATTGGCCAATGCGCCCCTTGACAAGGTGGCAGATGTCTACAATGACCTAATCAAGGAAATCGACATCAAGATGGACAACCCTGCACGAGTAGTGTTTGCCCGCGACACACGCGCATCTGGTTCTCGCCTGGTGGGAATCCTCAATGCGGCCCTGAGCGCCACTGAAGTCGAGTTCATGGACTTCAAGTTCATGACCACCCCTCAGCTACACTATATCGTTCGATGCAAGAACACACTGGGCACTCCATACGAATACGGCGAGCCCACAGAGCAAGGCTACTACGAGAAACTCGGTGCAGCCTTCAAGAAGGTCATGAAGAGTGTCAAGATTCAGGGTCACCTCACTGTTGACTGCGCCAACGGTGTTGGCGGCCCCAAGCTTCACGAACTCATCAAGTACCTTCCCTCTGCGGCGGAAGGTGGTCTTGACATCAAAGTCGTCAACGATAATGTCATCAACCCAGAGAGTCTCAACTTCGAGGTAGGTCAGTCGCACTTTAATCTGGAATGTTAATCCTAACAGTTATAGTGTGGTGCCGACTACGTTAAAACTAAGCAACGAGCTCCTCCCTCCTCCAAGGCCGCACAGTTGGACCGTTGTGCATCTTTAGACGGCGACGCTGATCGATTGGTATACTACTTTATAGACGAGAACAACGTTTTCCGATTGCTCGATGGAGACCGCATTGCGACGCTTGCAGCTTCCTTTATCGGCGATCTAGCCCGCAACGCCGGCATTGCGCAGAAGTTGAAAATCGGTGTCGTTCAAACCGCTTATGCTAACGGTGCAAGCACTGAATACATTGAAAAAGTTCTCAAACTCCCTGCCGTATGCACAAAGACAGGTGTCAAGCATCTCCACCATGCCGCCATGCGATATGATGTTGGTGTCTATTTCGAAGCCAATGGCCACGGCACGGTGACCTTTTCAGAAAATGCGCTCAAGACCATCAAGAGCGCAGAGCCTCAATCACCGGCCCAGCAACACGCACTTGAATCTCTTGTCGGGCTGACAGATTTGATCAACCAGGCAGTCGGAGACGCTCTGTCGGATATGCTCCTTGTTGAGGCGATCTTGGCTCATAAAGGATGGACCACTAAGGAATGGCTCGGTACTTACACTGACCTCCCTTCTCGTCTTGTCCGCGTTGAAGTTGCAGACCGCTCCATCTTCAAAACCGTTGACGCAGAACGCAAGCTCGAATCCCCCGCAGGAATTCAGGCCAAGATTGATGCTCTGCAATCCCGTTACAACAAAGGCCGTAGCTTTGCCCGTGCAAGTGGTACAGAAGATGCTGTACGCGTGTATGCCGAGGCTGCCAGCAGATCCGAAGCTGATGATCTAGCTACTCGGGTCGCCAACGCTGTCAAGGAAGCTGGCTCTGGCGGCGATGCTTAAACATTGCTTTGCATCTGATGAATTACGTATTTCAAGATGAAAAGCAAAATAAAAGAATGGATGAACACATCTCTCCTCTTTTCCAGCCGATGTTGCATTACAACAATGGCAATAAAATGTCGTGACTGAACCAATGAATTAGAACATTGAATGCACGCTGTCATTTCAGCAAGATTGAGATCATTAGTGATAGCCGCGTAGAAGCAAATGCCAATATTAAAGCTAGATACTGGCTTATAGTAGAGAAGTCAACCCTCCTCCTGATCCATATTATCAAGTCCTCGCTTCCCACCGTTTCCTGACCTGCTCCCTCTCATCCCAGATCACCTACCGCCCCTACCGCCCCTACCTCCCCAACCACCACTATTTCTCTCCATATCCTTCAACTGAGTAATAGCCTGTCGTTGCGCTTCAGTAACTCGCTTAGACAACACCATAACTTCATCCTTCTCAACTTTGTATTCGGGCAATTTCTGGTTCAGAGCCTTGAGCTTCTTCTTGCGACGAGACGGAATTTTCCGAGTCCGAGTCCTCCTCTCTCTCGACTGACTTCTCGTGCGAAATCTTGCGTTTCTTGAGGGCAGGCATTTTGAGTATCTTGCTGTGAATTGTTTATCAGAAAAAGGTGTTGATGGAGGTATCAGCGACCCACAAAAAATTATTTTAGCGCCGCAAAATCGATAACCCGGCCCAATTTCCCCGATCAATATCTTATCGGAAAAAATAATTTACCTTAAGGCCCTACACCAACTTCAGCAATTGATATATCCAACAACATAATGGCGCGAAGACGTACCAAGAAGCGGACCCAAAACCACGGCCAGAATGAAGCAGCTAATTCAAAAAATGCCGCTTCCCAATCGCCCAAGTCGATGGTTATTCGAATTGGAGCAAGTGAAGTCGGGTCAAGTGTTAGCCAGCTTGCCAAAGACTTCCGCCTGATGATGGAGCCTGATACAGCGAGTCGGTTGAAGGTAGGATGTCTTAGTTGTCGGTGTAGAACGAGAGAAAGCAATTGTTGACATATATCATAGGAACGAAAAGCGAACAAGCTCAAAGACTACGTTGTCATGGCAGGACCTCTCGGTGTCACACATCTCATTCTCTTCTCCAAATCAAGTACTGGAAACACAAACATGCGCCTTGCTCTCACTCCCCGAGGTCCAACCCTTCATTTCAAAGTGGAAAACTACTCTCTCTGCAAAGATGTCGCAAAAGCACTCAAACATCCCCGCGGCGGTGGACAGGATCACCGAACACCTCCCCTACTAGTCATGAACAATTTCAATACCCCCGACGCCGACGAAAACTCCAAGATACCCAAACGTCTAGAATCGCTTGCCACGACTGTTTTTCAATCGTTATTCCCTCCTATTAACCCTCAGGCTACGCCCTTGACTTCGATACGTCGTGTGATGATGCTGAACCGAGAGAAGTCACATAACGATGATTCTTATATTCTGAAGCTTCGCCATTACGCTATTACCACGAGAAAGACTGGTGTTTCGAAGAGGATACGTCGTCTCGACCCTACACTACAGAGACATAAGGATCCTAAGAAGAGCTTGCCTAATTTGGGCAAGTTGGAGGATGTTGCTGATTATCTTCTCGATCCCGCTGCGGGTGGTTATACATCAGCTAGTGAAACTGAATTGGACACGGATGCAGAGGTCGAAATTACCGAAAGCACAACCCGTAAAGTGCTCAGCAGACGCGAGATGCAGCGGGCGAAAGCTGGTGAAAATGCAACAGATAAACAGTCCGGAAAACCCAATGTCGAAAAGAGGGCAGTCAAGCTAGTCGAGCTGGGTCCTCGTATGACTTTGCGATTGAAGAAGGTTGAAGAAGGACTGTGTGGCGGAAGAGTCATGTGGCACGAATTCATCTCCAAGTCTGAGAAGGAGGTCAAGAGGATGGATGACGAGTGGAACCGGAGGAGGAAAGAGAAGGAGGAGCGCAAGAAGCAACAGAGGGCGAATATTGAGAAGAAGAGGCAGGATAAAGCTAAAGCCAAAGCCAATGGGCAAGGTGGTGACAATGCAGATGACGATGAGGATGTTAGCATGGACGATGATTATGAGTGGGATAGTGATGAGTATGATGAGGAAGTTGGTGTCGAGCAGGACGACGAGGATGACAATGGTGATGACGGCGAGTCTATGGAAGAGTAGGCTTAAATAAAATGAATGCATTTATACCGGATGTCTACTATTGCGACATTCATATCAGATTTGATACTTCGTAATCATTCAATATTTCTTTACATATCATTTAGATAGCTTTGGCCTGACGGAGCTTCTCATCCACAAGCTTTCCAACCATCCTCTCCAAGACGGTGAAATCACCGCCAGTATTTTGACTAAAGTATGCCTGCACGCTTTTCTCGACATATTTACCAACCATATCAATCTCAACATTGACATCATCGCCCGCTTTCTTCGCGGCCGTCACGATCTTCTCTTGCGTATACGCGATGAGCATGACTTCCCAATACCCATCTTCGCCATCAACCACTTTCGTGACTGTGAGACTCGCCCCGTCGAGAGTTATGAATCCCTTCTCAACGACATATCGCAAGATACTTTTGTCGCTCGGCTGCAGTCTGAATGTAAGCGCGTTTCCGTCCGGAGTAACCGAAAGAATCTTCGCGGTAGTATCGACATGCCCCTGCACGAAATGACCGCCCATGCGTGTCTCGGAGGATACGGCGCGCTCAAGGTTGACTTTGGAGTCTTTCTGGAGAGAGCCTAGGTTGGTGCGACGAAGGGTTTCGGGGGCAACGCCCACTTTGAACCAGTCCTTATCGAAGGCTGTGACCGTCAAGCATGTCCCTGTTTATCACCGGTGGTTAGCGGCCGTTTCTCTCCATACTTTTGATGATATTATGTACCATTGACGGCAATGCTGTCTCCAAGATGGACATCTCCAAGAATCTCCGCACAATTTCCAATGGTGAGCGAGGTTCCCCCGCCCCCGCTTGCGCTGGTGTCAAGAGGCTCGAGGGAAGTCACCGCTGTGACGAAACTTTGATTAGCATGTTGAGTATGTCTTCGGCCTCAAATAAGAACGTACTCCCAATTGTTTCAACTAAACCAGTGAACATGGTGTCTTTGAAGCTGTCGGTTAACGAGGTGGATTCGCTGGATAAGTGAGTCGGTCTCTTATCCGAAAAAATACCCGCGGCTTTGTCTCCGCTTATCATCGGTTGGCTGGACGCTTAAATATGCGGTCTATCTACATCGCCGAATTGGATTGTCGACATGCGAACTGTGAAAATGAGGGCCTGTACGTTAGCATCGCAAGGATCTTTGGCTAGTAAAGCTATCTACAGGTTTACTACGTATGTAGGGGGCTATGGAGTCCAATGGCGACGCTATTCTACGTCAGCCACTGCTCCGGGCGTCCTACCGCTGGAAGGCATTCGAGTATTGGACATGACCAGGGTTCTCGCAGGAGTAAGTGCTCAATTAAGTCTGTGAGAGTCGTATCCGCCACTGACAAACTTTCAGCCTTATTGCACGCAAATACTGGGGGATTTGGGGTATGCATCTCATTGAACGGCCTTTCCGTCTCTTTACTGAGTGTCAACAATAGTGCAGATGTGATCAAAGTCGAGCATCCTCAACGAGGAGATGATACACGAGCTTGGGGCCCGCCATTCGCAAAGTATCAAGATGCGTCCAAAAAGGGACCAGGTGAAAGTGCCTATTATCTTGCGGTAAGACTGGCTCATGTTTTTACAACATGCCCAATACTTATACGGTGTTAGGTCAACCGAAACAAAAAGTCCATTGGACTGTCATTTGCACATACATCCGGAGTCGACATTTTACACAGACTTGTAAAGGAGTGCGACGTTCTCGTCGAGAACTATCTACCAGGCAGCCTGAAGAAATACGCCATGGATTACGAAACCCTCAGCAAGATCAACCCTAAACTGATCTATGCCAGTATAACCGGCTACGGACAAACAGGACCATACAGCAACCGAGCTGGCTACGATGTCATGGTCGAAGCAGAAATGGGTCTCATGCATATCACGGGCTCTAGAGACGGACCTCCGGTCAAAGTTGGTGTTGCGGTTACTGATTTGACGACTGGTCTTTATACGTCGAATGCCATCATGGCGGCTATTATTGCGCGGGGACGCACGGGTAAAGGTCAGCATATTGATGCGTGCTTGAGCGATTGTCAAGTTGCGACTCTTGCCAATTTGGCAAGCTCGGCTTTGATTAGTGGGGAGAAGGATTCTGGTCGTTGGGGCACGGCTCATCGTAAGTCTCCCATTTCTGTAGCGGACTTTTGAGCGCGGACTAAAGCTTTGATCATAGCTTCAATCGTCCCTTATCGAAGCTACAAGACCCTCGACGGCGACATTCTCTTCGGCGGCGGTAACGATCGACTTTTCGGCGTTCTCAGTGACCGGCTCGGACACCCCGAGTGGAAAATGGATGACCGCTTCGTGAAGAACAGCAACCGAGTCGAAAATCGAGTCGAGCTCGACGGTATGATTGAAGAAATCACAAAGACAAAAACTACGCAGGAGTGGCTTGAGCTTTTCGAAGGCAGCGGAATGCCATATGCCGCCGTAAATGACATTCAAGGAACACTAAATCATGAGCATGGTTCGTAACATCATGAACCCCCCCGACTCGAAGTCTGGCTAATCCTTTTTATTTAGTACGCGCTCGTGGCATGGTCACGGAAATCGACCATCCAGAATGCGGACCCATGAAACTCGTAAATACGCCTATCAAATACTCCCATGCCAAACCAGGTGTTCGCACGCCGCCTCCTACTTTGGGTCAACATACCGATGAAGTGCTTCAGGGCCTGTTGGATTATAGCGAAGAGGAGGTTCTTGCAATGAAGAAGGAGGGAGTGATTTCATAGATAGACTTAAAATTCGTTCCGAGAGTTGTATAGAAGAAAATGCATAAACATTATACTTGACTTATTTCTAAAACGCAATGTTGATTTTTGAAGCTGAAGGAGAGAATAAATGTGATATATTGGTCCTTGAATCTATCTCTGTACCAATCTGCTTGCAAGAACACTCTACCCATTATAGAAGGGTTTGACTAAACTGCCTATAATCCTTGGACTTCTTCAAGAACCCTCTGCTAATGCTGGAGGACCTGAGTAAGATGATCAGGCAAACTCTCCCTCTCAATGATGGAAAATATTCATTCGGTGTTCCACGTAAGATGACTTGATGGAGGGTATGCTGACTCCTCAATAAGCCAAAATAATAGCAGGTGTTGGATGTAGACGGTCGACATACGTGTTCACGCCTTTATCATCATATCGGAGATAAAAGCAGTTAGCCTTGACTGCCAAGGCAAAATCCAGTTCCAAGACGCGTACTCAGTTATGATTCAATATGACATTTGCTACGAGTCTTTGTTAGATGCTTTCACAGAGCGAGTTGGTTGTTCTGAACAATAAGAAATCCGAACTGATGTGAATGTGTTGTTTCTGTCGGTGGATATCAAGGGTGGAAAAGGGAAGAAGTTCTCGGCCAAAAGCCGACAGAATCACGTGATCCTAGTTGGCTTAACGGTTGTCTGGTGGGGAGAAAGAGCGCCTTCCCTTGACTTGTCGAAAATCAGTATCAGCGCAAGCAATGCAGCTGTTTGATTTTTTACTTAAAGACCGGAACCTCTGGAACCATGGACTTGCAGAATAGTAGGGTTTCCAACCCTCCACCGTCCCAGTCGGCGGAACGCTCCATGTCAACATCTGATGCATCTTATTCGATGCTGCAGAATGCCCAACATGTACCTATGTCGAATGATTTCAACATCTACGGAGTGCCAGCAAACAATCCGGTGACATCTTTTACTCCTGTAATCGGACACCCATCGCAATCCCTATCTGCTGGACTTTTCAATCAACCCGAAGACTACTCGCAAGGTCTAACAGCGGCGGGCCAGTTTGGTGGAACACAGGTCTATTCACAAAATCCAATGAACAACGCTTCTATGTGGGACACGGCTTCATTATTCTTCAATAACTTTGGATCAGTCAGCAATCCAATGGCCGTCCTACGCAATAGGGTGGTCGGATATCCAGCATTGGCTCCAGCTCCAGTTCCAGTTCCTCCCAAGCCTGCGCCAGTAGCCAAGGCATTGGTTGAAGCATCGATGCCGTCCATGGTGCAAATAGCTCCTAGTGATGCTACAGCGGCCTTGTCCAGCCTTACCCAAAGCAAACCGAATGGCAGCCAGACAGTTGCAACATTTGAAGCGCAATCGGTCCCTCTTCCTACACCGAATCCATCTATCAATCCTACCGTCACACCAAAGCAGCCGACTCCCATGAAATCATCTCCAAGCAAAACCAGTACCAAAAGCCGTAAGCGAAAGAACAAGCGAAAGCGTGCTCGTGACAGCGAAGACGAAATCAAAGCCCATGATTCGAGTTCAGACGACGAATCAGAAGATATGCTACCGTCCGCGAGGCAAACAAAGTCGGGTCGTCAAGTCAATCGGCCCACCTTTTTCGCTCCATCGCCGGAGCCTGTCCCGGTCTCAAGGCAAAAGTCGTCTCCATCAGCGACCACCGCCCCCGCAAAGAGGCGCAGGAAAGTCTATCGCAAGAACGGAAAAGAACTCAATGTCACTTGTCTGCACTGCCAGAGGGGCCATAGTCCTGTCACCAACATGATTGTATTCTGCGATGAGTGCAACGATGCATATCATCAATATTGCCATGATCCTCCCATCAAACAAGAGCTTATTGACGACAAGGATGCACAGTGGTTTTGCAGTGAATGCCGACCTGAAACGCGACACCGAGTTTTATTGAAGCTGAAACTGCCACCTCAGCAGAAGGATGCTCCTTTACTTGAAACCCCGGTATTATCGGTTCCTCTTGTTAGTGGCGAGCAGTTTACGGCCGAAGAACAACGCGGCTATTTGTCGTCTCTTTCGCATGCTGCCCTCGTTGACATGATAGTCACGCTCTCCAAGACGAATCCTACTCTGCCGATATTCCCCGAGGACTTGAAGGATCTGCAACGATCAAAGTTCGCCGTGGCGGCCGTGACAGCTACCAATCCTGTTGAGTCGACTGAAGTAGCCACAAGGGAAACAGACGATGCAGCAAGTCCTAGTGTAGATGAAGAAGATTCAGATGCAAGCTCCGACTCTGGCTCGGAGTACGAAGTAGAAGAACACCGCCTATATCCGCGGTCTGGAAACGGATTCCATCTACCACCGGAGGAGGATGACTTTGATATACTACTTGATGATCCTGCATGCCCTACATTTAGCTACACGCTGCATCGCTATCCTCAGGCGATCCCCCTCGCCGACACCGCGCCGACAGTACAAGTTGGAGGCTAGTGACTATCCACCGTTTTCAAATGGAAGAATCATTATTTTCAACCTTTGTATGAGTAAGTAGTCGCCAATCAGAGTAGCTCGGCTGTACGCTAGCCGCACTCCGTTCACCGTTGCCGAACTACGCGCGCTCCTATTGGTCGAATTTGCACACCATAAACATTTATCTTCAAGACTACAAGACGCGTCTACCCTGAACATTTGACGTTGAATATACCCACTAATTACGTGTTGATATCTTTCTATGTTCACAAATCATGGAAAAAATGCCAAAGGCCGAAGAAACTGCATCTCAACGCCCGACTAGCTCTCCTCCACCAAAGTCAACCGAAGAACAAGCCAGTGTGAGATCTCCACCCTGGGCCTCAGGGCCACCGAATTCGACCGAGGAGCAAGCTATTGCCGGATCTACTTCATTGGAGCTACCAAACTCAGTCGAAGAGCAAGCCAGTGCCAGATCAACTCCACCACAAATACTAGGGCTAGAGGCTCCTCAAGTTGAACCGCTTAAGGTTGGGACGCTACCGGAATCCCTTCCAGATACCATTGACGGAGGTGATCCGTATCAAATCTTGTATCTCATTTTCGATGATACTTTCTTTCAAACCGTTGCTAACAATACAAACTTCAATGCGGACGCAAAACGATATGCATCAGAGAATCCATTCGACTGCCAGCGAACTTGGCATCCAGCAACCAAAGAAGAAATCAAAGTTTTCTTCGGTATTCTGATATACATGAGTATCACTGTGGAACCTTCCTCTGAATCATATTGGAATCGAGATCTTTCAGAGGGGGCAATTCACCCAGTGTCTGCATACATGCCCTTGTATCGGTTCCAACAATTGAGTCGATATCTTCATATATCCAAAGCCGGCATGAGTCCCGACCTATTCAGGTACGGTAGACCTCAAAAGCGAGCCCAATTCGTCAAACGTGCTCAAATTGCCAAACGTGCCATCGAAGGCGGTACCGACAACCCAAGTCAGGTGGCTGTTTACACCTTCGACGAGTTGATTCAATTTCTAGATGGAGTGATTTTTCATATTTGGAAATCACACAGTTCACAAGCCAAGACCAAGGGTAAGACCCAACTGAGTCGCACCGACATTCGAAGAATGTTATCGCGTCGATTACTCTCGTTTTCGCCGTACTCGCCGTTTGTGCAACCGCCACCAGAATTAAAACGAAAGGCGCCTCACGATGAGCCAGCAGCGCACGTTCCGAGTAAGTCACTACAACTGCATATAGTGCGCAGACACCCAATGGCGCTCAAGAGGAACTGTATTTGGTGTCAAGAACAACATGCTATTCATAAGCGTCTGCGCAATGAAATGCCGCCAGTGCCTATACCACGAACGCAGTGGCTATGTGCGGAGTGTAGTGTGCATCTGTGTAAACCGGGATCTGGAGGTAATGACTGCTTCAAGCAGTTTCATAAACCTCTAACCGCTGCTTTGGACAAAGATTCGGCTCTTCCGGTGATCTATCGAACTACATGATTATGATTCGTGCTGTTATCTGAGCAACTGTAAACTATGCATATATCCATAATGGTGTGTTGGAGTCCCCTACTTTATCCTAATAATAATATCAATTCAAATCACAATGACTGGAATGAAATCAATCCAGCCTCTACAGCAGTTCGTCCAAGATTATCTTCAAGTATAATTCTGTGTGTACATGAGTTTAACTCATCATTCGAGGCGATCACTGTTTTACATCCAACAAATGCCCATAACCCGCGATGTGTAACCTGTCTTTCCTCAAACGATCCCTTACCTGACTCACAACCTGCGCTCCATCATCTGCTGGGTCAATGTGAGGTAAATCAACCAGTGCAGCAATCTCCTCGGCAACATCCATAACGTTCGCATCCTTTGGTTCAAAAGCGCAAAACTTTCCACCACAATCTTGATCTACGCCTTCGTACGGTGCACCTTCTCCAAGGTAGATCTGCGTAACCTGCTTGTCCTCAGGACTACCGGCCGTGGCAAAGTGGATTTGTTCCGCGGCTAAAAGCGCCCGGAACGATGATGCTGCTCTCAATGCCCCATTGACTGAGCTCCAACTCGTACGACATAGCCAATGCATCCATGCCAGCCTTTGCGGCGAAGTAGGGTCCCAGGAACGGTGGGTTTGCACCGTGCACGCTTGAACTGCTCACCCAGACCAGCAAGCCCGACCGCTGTTTGCGCATGTGCGGCAATGCGGCTCTGTTCAGTCTCTGGGTCGACAGGACGTTGACATCGTATTGTTGCGCTAGTTGTTCGGGGGTAAAGCCCTCCAAGGGTCCGTAGACCATGTGACCGCAATTGTGGATGATAACATCCAGACGACCAGTTTGGGAGAGGACTTGCTGGACAGACTCGTTGACAGATGCATCCGAGAGCATGTCTTGGTGTAGTGGCCTTAGATCAGTTCCGTGTTGAGTGTTGAAGTCTGTGATATCGCGAAGAAGGCTTGGTTCCTCATGTCGCAACCCAGCAAAGACGATGTGGTTTCGTTTGGCAAGACATCTGGCTGTGAGCGCGCCGAAGCCCGTGGCTGCACCGGTGACGTTGATAATCAGTTGTCTCGACATAGCGTTTCGCCTGCAAAAGTTGTACCGACAGTCAGAAAAAGAAAACGGTATAAATAGGGCTAGGGCATGGTAGGAGCGAATATACGGAGATATCCCGGAAGCCATGTAATTATCTCCGCGCCAGTCAGGAAAATGACAGTAAACCTTCCGCGCTTCCGATATTTTCTTGAGTGCAGTCACTCTGAGTTGTTCACCGGCCTGGCCGAAGAGTCGGCCAAACCAGCTCAACAGCAGTTGGTTGTGAGGCTGTCAGGGTTGGAAACGAATATCTTGATTCTGGTCTCAGCCGTTAATGATTAAGATTATACCGCAACACCGTGATGTCCCGGTTATTGTCCGTTCATTCTGTGGAACATAGATCTGGCTGCCTTAGAAGGTAAGAAAAGGCACTCCCGTTGTAAATCTCGACCCATTGATCAGAGCGATTGTAGATGTCGTGAAGTATATCACGCGCCATTGACATCTGAGTGGAGGTAGGGGTTGGGTGTTGCGACTGTATGAGGCTGTTGTATGAGGTGAAGCCAGTGCATTGAGCTACTAGGTACTGAGCGCTCATTTGCCGTCGCTAAACCCTCAAGTATAAGGATTTGCTAAGCCAACTCCTTACTAAATCAGCGCGCACAATTAATTTCCCAACCTCAGCAGACTCAGCACATCAGGGAGTGCTCGGTGCTCTTGCTAGCATATGCTGACAAAGCCTAACCGAGATCACATGTCTCACGTGATTAGCCGTCGTATGAAGCTATTTGCAAGCCCATTGGTAACTGGGCTTTACAGAAAGCATGCAGGCTACATGTCAGATAACTACACGAAAGATTAGGAAGATTAGTAATTCAAAAATCTGGCAAAATTGAATTGATTGATTGGCTGGCTTTTAACCCCTGTCGACCCACCGTACTAACGAAATCACCGGGGTAGACTGCAGTAGTCTACTACAGAGTACGTAGTAAACCTCGCTGTATTCGGAAGTAGGCGCCGTTCTCGACAATTTTTATTTTTTCCTCCTGTCTAGTCTATCCCAGTTATTGAACTTGAAGAAACGTTATTAAACATTATTAAGACCTTTATCAAAATCCAGAATTCAGATACTCCTGAGTCCTGCGGTTCCTGCCACGTGGAGGTTTAAGGTTGTGGTGGCTGCGGAGGAAGTGGAGGAAGTGGGGGTAGTGGGGGGAGCGGAGGTAGCGGAGGTAGTGGCGGCAGTGGAGGTAGTGGTGGCTGAGGCGGTTGAGGCGGCTGAGGAGGTTGAGGCGGTTGTGGTGGTTGTGGTGGTTGAGGCGGTTGAGGAGGTTGAGGTGGTTGAGGAGGCTGAGGAGGTTGAGGAGGTTGCGGGGGCTGCGGTGGTTGAGGCGGTTGTGGCGGTTGCGGTGGTTGAGGTGGTTGAGGTGGTTGAGGCGGTTGAGGTGGTTGAGGTGGTTGAGGTGGTTGAGGAGGTTGAGGAGGTTGAGGAGGTTGAGGAGGTTGAGGAGGTTGAGGAGGTTGAGGAGGTTGAGGAGGTTGAGGAGGTTGAGGAGGTTGAGGAGGTTGAGTGAGGAGGTTGAGGAGGTTGAGGAGGTTGAGGAGGTTGAGGAGGTTGAGGAGGTTGAGGAGGTTGAGGAGGTTGAGGAGGTTGAGGAGGTTGAGGAGGTTGAGGAGGTTGGGTTGAG